>CM043021.1:85466152-85560152 GCA_023690525.1 Holotrichia oblita | reverse complement strand
AGTGGGATTTTCATTGGTAAAAATGGAAACTCCAACTCCAGATAAGGAGATCAAACATTCTATATCGCTGTTCTCCATAAAAACCGTTTTTAAAATATCATTATAAACTTTTTGTTCTTGCGTGAAGACCAGAGTCTTCTGCATGCCATCTCTGTGACAAATCCAATAAATTACTATTTTATCTCGTCGTACTTTCTTGTTAAGGGTCGTTTTAACACTATCGCAACTATCTGAATCATCACTGCTGGATGTGTTTAAAGAGTTTTGATTCGGAGTGACGCTATGGAAGTTTATTTTCTCTTCACCATAACTGGAAAATTTGGACAATTTTCATCAAAGCAAAAACAACAAAAACACAAATCAGAACTCACCTATCTTTAGAGATATCAATATTGAATCCCACTCCTTTATTGTTATAAACATTCCATAATAATAATCTCGGTTTAGATCATCCCACGTATACATCAGAGAATGATAAGGATTTACTAGAGTAACTTGACCTTGACTCCTTGCTGCTGTATTTTCAAAATAAATCCGCGCACCAATTTTTGATGAGAACCGCATCACCTCTTTGTAATCGTTGGTTGCTACGCGAAAACTATCAATTTTACCGCCTGTTACGCTTACAGTCAACGCAGATTCTTTTGCCCATTCGGGCAAGATCGGAAAGTATGATTCGAAGAAATGAAAAAGGCTTGACTTGTTAGTTTGCTATCCCTGTACTTGACTGACATTTGCATTGAGGAGGTTTCAGGCCAGAATGGTACACATTGATGTGGTGGTAGATCAGTCCAAAGATCCGTTTTTTCTCATTTTGTTCCATAAATCTTAAAGTAGGAACTCGATTTAATAGAACACAACGTCTTTTTTGCTGTAGGTGTTAGAGCTCAAGAAGACTTACCTTAATGTTTTATTAGTGTTATTAGTGATTAAAAAATTCGGTGAAAAAAATAATAATCTTCGTAAATCGCGGACACATTTCTGATAAATTTATTGAAAGCAAAATTGGTGTATTTCTTACGACGGACATTATCCTTACAAACTATAGTTGGACCTGTGGTGCCAGCACATTCGATACCAAAATCGTTGGACCACTCAGGATTCGTATACTTTCATGTTAAGGCTTTGTTTTCCATGTCTTTTATAGGAGAATAACAAGATATCTCCACCCACAGATTCGTGGATAACATTAGTAGCAGAAGCCTGAAAAATATTGCGAAATATAAACAATTTTATAACAGAATTTGTTACCACCTTTATATGGCAATGGTAATCCAGTCTTATTGATGATCCAATACGGCGCATAAAAATAAACGCTGCAACTCCCTTCCCTGTCAGCTTTCACGTTTACGGTTAGATATTTAGTTTCATCATCTTTACCTTCTTCATTCGTTAAATGCATGACTTTTTCATCGAAATGCGTCGTTAGATTTCAAGGTACCACTCCAAAGCGAACAAGAATAGATCACTCTAATGCACAATTTTTGATCACGCGATAAATTCAAAGCATAAGCACTAGCTTTCTCGCCAGACTCACACCTTGATCATCTGTTTAAGCTCGAAATTCTCCACTTCAACCGTATAAGGTAAATAATTGTAAAAAATTAATGGTGGTAAGAGTTGTATGGTAATTGGGATAAAATGCGATTGGGAATTCTTAACGTCCACATTTCTCCTCATAACGATCCTCAACGAGAACACTTCCAAATTAGAATCGCTTTTCGGATTGCAATGGAAATCGTGGGCTGTATCTAATTCAGTTGCAAAATCTTGCCACCAAATTCCTGCATCTGACACGTAATGTCCCCTAGAAAATTAATTGATTAATTATATTGGTGATTACGATATTATTTTGATGGTTACTCTGCATAAGCTGGTTGAATGAATAATTTGCAATGATACGCAATGTACAAGGGGACGTTGTAGTGTTCGTGGGGTTCCAAAACTGCGATTCGCATTGTCGTCTCGAAAGGATTCGTTATATCTCCTACTAGTTTCCAGATTCATTTGTTGTAATACTGAAGGTTGGTACAATATGCTTAATGCGAAACATGTTTCGTTTGAATCTAAAAAAATGTTTACTTATCATTTTTCATGTTGTTTTAAAGATTTAATTTGAATCATTTGGTTTTACCTCAATTAAACTTAATAACGCTGTGCTAAAATATTAAAATAATAAGCAAATTGTGTTCTTATTTCTAAATATAGATTCTTAAGGTTAATGATAAATGTATTCTTGCTCCTGCGTGGATGATAGAACTTAAACGATTAGCTTGGGAAATGTCAAACCTTTCAGCACAAAATGGAGAACAACCAATAAAGACAGCTTGATGATTTGGTAATAGAAAAACCAAAGGTAACATACTGGTACTTTTATTTGATCCTGAAAGCACAGTTGCTTTTTGCTTTACTAAATCAAGGATTAACATGAACAAAAAAGCAATCAGAAGAAATCTTGTCTTGTAACTTATTATTAGTATAAAGAGTTACTTTGCTCGACAATTTTCAACTTCTGGAGTTGATTATTGCAGACCATTCTTTACAAGGAGAAATCTTAAGTAAACACACTACAATAAAGACCTCTGACGCAGTTTTCTCCTGTTTTTAAAACGAATTAATCAGCTATTAAAAGCCAGAAGCATTTTTTGGCGACAATACGGAAATTCATTTATTGATCAGTTAACTTGATCTTAACCCTGCTGTATTTTCAAAAAATAAATCCACGCACCAATATTTCATGAGAGCCGGGGCATCACCCTCTTAGTAGTCGTTGAAGGCTACGCGAAAACTGTCGATTTTACCACCTGTTACCCTTACAGTCAACGCAGACCCTTGCCCATGCGCAAGACGGTGTTATGATTTGAAAAGATGAAAACGACTTGACGTGTTAGTTTGCTATCCCTATACTTAACTAACATTTGCATTGAGGAGGTGACAGGCCAGAATGGTACACATTGATGTAGTGGTAGATCAGTTCATCAGTTAGTAGAACATGGCGTCTTTGTTAAGGCAGGTGTGTTAGAGCTCAAGAAACTGACTTACCTTAATGTTTTATTAGTGTTATTAGTGATTAATTAATTAAATTCTGTGAAAAAAATAATGATCTTCGTAAATCGTGGACACATTTCTGATAAATTTATAGAAAGCAAAATTGCGTATTTCTTACGATGGATGTTATCCTTAGGGACTATAAGACCTGTAGTGCCAGCACAATCGATATCACCTCTGAGGCAGTTTTCTCCTGTTTTTAAAGCGAATTAATCAGCTATTAAAAGCCAGAACCTTTTTTGGCGACAATACGGATATTCATTTATTGATCAGTTGATTTTTCCAAAACGTCCACTCTACAGCTATATACAGCTAATCAAGAATTATTTTAGCAAGTAAGCTTAATTTGAAGCTAGTTAGAGTAAGTCCAACAAAGATCTATCTACCAGCCCAAAAGATTCTTGTGGTGTGATCACAATGTTTGTTAGATTCACTTAAAGATATTTTGGGCGTAATAGCGAAGAAACTAAGGTGTTAACCACTTTTACAAAAGGTCAAATCGACACTGCTGGTAATAATGGTTAAGGAATGACCTCGATATACTCTAACAACGTGGCAAAAAGCTTGCCCTCACAGCTCCAAAAGTGTGATTGATTTATTAATACTCCGCAAGAACAACGTCTTAGCCACTACAGCGGAAAAAGCAATTTGGCAACAATTTCTGAACCTTTCAGACAGATGTTGTTTTCAATTAAGTAGTAGGTATAGGGGCACTTTGGACGCCCCCACCACTCCTACCTTCCGGCAGCTAGTGGGCTAGTGGATATAAACAAGAAACCGTACAGTACCTGATAAAAGGTGTTCGATAAGATCAGGTACTGAACGACTTTTATCAGATATGGAATAGCTTTTATCAGGTATGGAAACAGATTTTATCAGGTATAGAACAGCTTTTATCATGTGGAACAACTTTCGTCAGGTATGGAACAGCTTTTATCGGTTATGGAACAACTTTTATCAGGTATGGAACAGCTTCTTGTTTATATCCACTAACCCACTAGCTGCCGGAAGGTAGGAGTGGTGGAGGGCGTTCAAAGTGCCCCAAAGAAATTCAACTTTAAAAAAAATTTATTACGAGGCTAGGCTTCAGAAGTGGATGGAATCAGAACACTATCACGAAACTGAACAAGAATGCCATAACCGGAAGGACTGTAATCGGAGTAGATGGGCCCAGAACCAAGTACTCCGAAAGTTGAGGAAAGCATCCTTCAGGCGGAAATACACGCTGTAGAAAGTTGCGTCCGGCTTAAACTTAAAAGGAAGTACCGAAAACAGGAAATTATCATCCTGACCGACAATCAAGGAGCCATTAATACGATGAATTCTATATACGATCAGCTCACAAATGGCTTGGGATTGCCTGTCTAAAGCCCCTTGCACACGAGACCTGTTTTCCTGCTGGATGGCTTGCTTGGTGCTGTGCAGACTACCGTGCTTGCAAATTACGTGACAGTTGATCGGTTCGGTGCTATTTTTCCAGCAGGCTTGTACAAAAACAGCCAATCAGAAATTCACGAGTGGTTGCACAGCTGTTTGTTTTGAGCAGGAGTGCAGTATTTCCAGAACATCTCTTCCACATCCCCTACGTTGCAGCCGAGATCTGGTCCAAAGTCTACGCTTCTTTTCCTGATTATTTCTTCGCTTGAACAAAACAATAATACTAAAAGTAGTAACCGTTGCTCGTCTGCAACGAATAAACATTAGTGCGTCGTCCATCTTTGTTGACATGACGAGCAGTGCAAGCACGTCACCACGCCAGCGTCGTCTGATTCCGAACCTGCTGATTAGCACCCAAGGCAGCCAGTGAGCCGAACCAGCAAGGAAGCGATCGTCGGAAAACGGGCCTCGTTTGCAAGGACTTAAGCTAAACAGACTAGGCAAGGAAAATAAGAAGAAGGAAATGAGAAAGCAAATAAACTCGCAAAAAAGAGAGCGAGAGCATCTTTTTTGGGGTTTGAACCTTTGGTGGATTGTTCTGGTTGTAACCAGAACAGATTCGATGAACTTATTACCATGAGCAAAGTAATCCTATCAGGTCACTGTCAGCTCCGATGGCATATGAAAATAATTGGACTAGCAGAAACAGCAGAATGCCGTTTCGACGAGGAAGAAGATTAAACTTCCATACAGATTCTCTCTAAGTGCGTAGCACTACGCAATTCAAGGGCTATGCATCTAGGAACTTATGAAATAGAAGAGGGAGACTTGCCTAACATCAAGCCATCCTACACATAAATTTTCTCAAGCAGATAGGTTTAGCAAGTCAGCTATAAAGTCGATAAATCCTCAACCACACAGCTAGAGAAGAGGGTCATAATAGACCTTTTAGATCGCAGTGCAAACATCACCTCGCAATGCATACATACATATGTACATGGGTTGGTAGGTCTCAAAGTTCATTTTTTCCGTTTTAGAATTGACAAGTGAAAACAAGATAAAGAAATAACATTTAATATGCTCTATTTGTCACTATCTTTGTTGTGATCCATTGAAATTTGAAATGGCTTCAAAAATATTCAGTTTTAATTCTATAATACCAAAGTGTAGTAGTAAAAATTTAATACATTACATTCCAGAATAACCTCGGCATTCAAATACTACCTCACACTGAAACCAAACTTTTGTTACCTTAAAATGTAAATAACTTCTTTAGGATGGGCACAGTCTATTTTTCATTAGCACTTGCAAAAGATTGTACCTCATCCAGTGTTTTGAACTCTTCAGATAATAAGAGTTCTAAAATGCTTGCAATATATTTATATGTCGTCAAACTTATGGCAATGAGGTTGAATCTGACAAGGGCGAAGTCTCCCAATTTCACCATGACACCATGTAATCAACATCATCCCCTCTGCTATCACCTTCTACTCAGTTTTTTTATTCTATTGACTACAATAGAAGAGCTTGATTCGATCTCCACTCTTTACGTTTGCTAATTTCTGTTTTAGTTGTACCTTTTTTGTTCGTTCAAGATGTTTCTTATCCTCTTGTGCCTGCTTTCTATCTTGCTGTTGTTGTTCGTTCTCTCTTTTGAGTCTTGTGTTTTCTTCATAATAATCCGCCCATTTTTTCTGGTTTATTTTTTGAATCAAACTTCTTGTGTTGACGATAATTAAGGAAGGGCATTATGTATTGCTGTTAAACAAATTATTTTTGGAGTGCATAACCTTGTACCTCTTGTACTTTATCTGGATGAGATGCATGTACATATATGTATGTAGTAACTATAGCCACATTCTCTTCTGGATTTTGAATAATGTGATAAATTTGGGAGGTCTTTTTTAATTCAGATTCTGTATCCTTGCTCATCAACAGCCAGAAGCCAGACATTGTACGAAGACGTCCCATTTATGATTCGTCAAAACCTAGGCAATTTTGGTGTCCAGAATAATTTTACTGGATAAAATATTGGATGGAATTTTTGAGTCTTCAATTGACTAAACATGCGACTAAATAAGCGAAGTAGTGACTATAAGTTGAGCCTCTCCTCTATTTCTTATAAAATTAAAAAAAGCCAACAACACAAAACAAAAAATTTGATTCAAAAATTTGACAAAATATTGAATATCCCCATTTTCAACGCTTACTACTATTTATTATAATATCAAATACGTAGTACAGAAAAAACTTTTATAAAATTAAAGCAAAAAAAAGACCATTGCTTTCGTGTATGTGTTGGGTTGCAATTTTTAACCTTCATCAATCAAAAAAATATCATAATACCAAAATACAAACAGTACTAAAAGCCCCATTCATCTTATTCTTAGTTAAGATTTCGAGTACTTTATAGAACCTAATATCCAAAAATGAAATTATAATGGCAAATTTTATAATTAAAAATAATGCACTTACTATAATATTGTATTGACATCACACCTACATACATATGTGTCCAAAATTTAACCAAAAAATTTAACCAGAATAAAATTAATTCGACAATCATTTATTAAAATCAGATCTTACTTGTAAAGGTGAGCTAACGACAACTGTTCTCCCATGTTTACTAATACTATGATTAGCAATCAAATAATATATTTTATTCGAGGTATTACAATGCAACTTCATCAGTTTCCTCCAAGTTTCTTAGGGCAACACGTTTGAATCGGTTGAAAACCAGGAACATGCACTTTCAAGTGGTGTTTATTAATTTTTTCATACAGAAAAGGTGTCGTGCAGAAAGGAAACTCCAAACTATTGGTGGTTTCCATATCTAATGCTAGTTCCAGATCAGTTTTCCCAGTCTCATCCGTATAACTACAAACAAGATTTCCTTTAAATTAGGTAGTTCTTCAATTTAACTGTTGTGGTAACGCTTACCTATCTCGATCATCAGTAAAATCATCATTAATAAAATCTGTTATTAAGTAATTGCTTTTACTTGGACTATTAGGACATGAATCTAAAGGTTCGTAAGTTTTAGAACACATTAAGAAACTGTTTTCGATACTTTTAGAACCGCGATTTTCGAAAAGTTCCACTTTAGTATGGGGTCCAATATCGTTGATTAAATTGATTGACTTTTTATTATAAGCAATCGATAAAGTTTTATTCGAATATAAAGTAAACAGTTCGTTTAAAACTTTCAAAAAAGTCGGAGTTAACGTGAAATTTAAAGAATCTTTGGCATCTATTAAAATATACGTCGATTTCTTATAATTAGAAATCTCTGATTGAGCTGAAGCGTTTGGTTTCGACTTGACTTCCTCTTCAGATTCTTCCTCCCCTTCGCTTGAATGTTCTGATTCGCTACTTTCGCTTTCATTCCAATCACTGCAGGAATAAAATTGTTAACAATCATATAAAGGAATGAAGATATAAAGATACTCACCCGGTAAATAAATCCGAAATAGCAGCAGCCAATTTTTCCATAGCCACATCTTCATTTTCCGAATCGGAATCATCCAAAAACGTAGATAAATTCGTCTTAACATTCCTATTACTTCTAGTATGGAAAGCATTAGTAGGTTGCAAATAAACCATATCGTCTCCAGATTCCTCCTCTTCCTCGCTAGTCGTAGCGGAATTGCTTTTTCTTCTCTTTAGAACTGCTTTTCCTACTCCTCGATTCAATATTACTCACCATCGGTAACGATTTATCTTGAAAAATTTTCAGGTTAACTTCCCACGCCTTATATTCGTATTCTTCCAAGACGGTGGGATCGATAATTGGTTCCCAATTTTGATTGTTCTCGTTAAAATAATTAGCTTGTATTGTAAATTCGCACGTAGAATTCAATAACGTCGACCAATCACACATGGTCACCTCCAAAGTGCCTTTTATTATAATAACTGGAATCTCTTTAATTCCAAAACGACCATGACTTCAGTTTTGGGCAGGAGGAAGATTTCATGAACGGCAGGAGGTGGGGCATTTTTAACTTCAGCATACTCATCTTTACAAATATATTCCTTCAAGCGTTTCGGCTCCCATAAATCCTCAGGACTTTTAGTCATCATATCGTTTCTCTTGTATCTAGTCGGTGAAACATCACCGTCCGGTACTTTAAAAATGCTCAACTATATCATTCAAGATGTCGTTAAGGGAATAAACAACTCTGTTACATAACTGGATGTATATTGAAGATACGGAAGCTGTGACTTTTTCACCTTTTTCTTCAGTGTAAGTCCGAGATAATTCAATATCGCATTGTTTTAGAATTGTGTAAGGTTCCATTGAATGCAATCCCACGTCGTAAAATAAAGAATGAAGCCCGGATAATGAAATAACTAAGCTTAACCTGTTGCAATGTCTCGAATAATCTGATAAAATCTCGCTTTTAGTTGTAAAATATCTCCTCTTATTCGATGTTGTTTCCACGATGAAAATAAACTCAGGTCTGTTTACTCTTACAGCTACGGTTAAGCTTGTCATCCTAGTCTTCGCAGCTGTTTCCTCTGCAACTGGATCGCTAACGTAGCCGTGGTTTATAAATCCGGTGTCTAGTGTATCTTTTGGTAAACAATCTAGGATGAACATTGCCAGCTTTTCAGTAAACGGAACCGATAAACTTAAACTCAAACGTCCTATTATGATATCGATGGATCTGTCGTTGGCTTTGGATTGATGGAATGTTAAATCAATAATTGGAGGTTTGTTAACTGTGATGTTGCAATTATTGTTCTTGTTATCGTCCACTGGTGATTGCAAAATTCTTGAAAAGAAAACATCAGAGTTAAACATGTTGGCCATCCTTAACAATCGGATGTTACAAGTCAAACCAATTTTTATAACAAATCAAAATAAAAACCAAAACCAAGCACTAATTACGACCTTGCGGTACCACATTCATATTTATTACCTTTTATCGTAAATATTAACATCAGGTCCAATCTCCTCAATAGATAACCCATCCACAGATAGCTTACCATCCAAACTCCCATCAGTGAACAAAACACAAGAAGTAGCAATCTCGTTTATCTCAAATCTGCAAAGTCCATGATTTAGATCCCTAATCGGTGAACTCAATAACTCGCCAGAATCAAAGAACAACACGAAATGTATCCCTTCAAAATCCAACTTTATATTCATGAATTTCTGCTTGGGTTCGCTAAAGAACGCTTCTAAAGTTTTCACCGTTTCGTCAGCTTCAACAGCACCATCACTTGGGGATTTCATCATCGGAACCGGTAGCAAATCCAGCAATTTACCTTCACCTATATTATCGGAATAAATTGCCAAGATCGTGGATAGGTCTCTTTGTCCCAGAGTTATATGGATGATATCCATGATGCCATCGATATCCCACATTTGATTTCTGTTGGTTGCTTTTGAATTGGGCGTGAATCGTTTGATGTCCAAATTCATATTGACAGGCTCAACGATGACTTCCTGGAATTATTATTAATTTTGATGGGAACCCGATATATTTATGGGGACTTAATCACATACTTGCATTTCTAAGATGGATGTTAGAGACATAACGCCCCTAGAGACGGTAATTCCGTTAGCTTTGACTAAAATATTCTCAACTATTTCGCTGGTATATTCCTTGAAGAAGTTCTCAATATTAAATTCTCCTGTAAATAAACTCAATGCAAAACTTGCTCAAACATCTTGTATATAAAAAAATTATACCAGTACTTATGATGATAACGTTAGGTGAAGATGTCTTTTGCGGGAACAATAAAACAGGACCCTTAATATTAACAGCCAGATGTATTTTGTTATTGTACTTCAAAGTTTCGGTAGCTTGATTGACGAGTTTCCTCGCAAAATTAGCCATCTTTTCCACGTAACATAACGCTTCTAAATTAGCGATAAATCTCTGCAATTAGACTTTAAACAATAGGCATAAGATACACGATATATTCCGGAAAACTCACTTGTAATTGTATGAAAAGTTTGTACAAAAATGTGATGTGTATCTGACCGATGTATAGCTTGAAACTTCCATCACCGCTGACGTCATTAGTGGTGGGTGAAATATCATTTCTATTATGCAATTGGATGGCGTGACGTACATATTTAACTTCGAAAACTTTATCTTCATCAGTGTATAAAACCTGAACACAATTTTTAGAATTTTTTTTTAATTTAAAAATTCTGATTTTTTAATACTAACCTTAGAATATAGAGTGACATCAGATAGATGTTCAACGTTAATATTAGCCAAAAAAGATCTGAAGACGAATCTCTCATTAGCCCTGAATAAGAAATCTAGCTCTAAACCACTGATAAGGACGTTGATGATGTCATAATCCCAATCACAAACTCTAATGTGTAAACTGGCTAAGCGAGCTGAATGGGAAAATTTGACGGAACCTGGTGGTACCGGTACTTCTTGCATGTTCGTTTGCAGAACCTTCTTAAATTTGGCGAAATTTTTAAGAAAATTGCGGTCATAGCCGGAGAAATACAATTCTGCAATCTAAAATATAATTCAATTCGAATTTAGTTTTTTTTTTTTGAAAAAATAAAATAATAATAAGACCAAATTACCTTTCTTTGATATATCGTGCGTATTTAATAAATGTATGGACGGCTTCTTGGTGAAGAAGTAAATAGACAGCTCCAATTTCCGCTACCAAAGATGTTTCTACGCCATGGAAATGAGTCCAGAAATCTGGACAACCTGCACTTACCTAGAGACACATTTATGTATGATAATTATAATATATTTCATTCAAAAGAAAACTGTCGTAACAGTATCGTAAGTATTGCCAAACGAAATATAATTTAATAAATCACCCTGTATCTCTAAAACTTGAAGATACGAGGGAGCGTTTTTATATTCGCGGAATGGGGGATAAGGGGTGGATATAGAAAAACCAAATTATTTTTCTTTTTCAATATATTCACCTGCAAGACGGATACATTTTTCACATTTTTCAATTAATTTATTTATACCCTCATAAAAAAATGATTTCTCTTTATCTGCAAAATACTGACTTGACTTCATCATCGGCAGTAAATTTTTTACCCCGCAGCTCTTTTTTCATTTTCGGAAACAGGTAATAATCACTCTGGGCCAGGTCTGGGCTGTAGGGTGGGTGATTCACAATTTCGAAGCCCACCTTATGCAGAGCAGCTAACGCAACGCGACTCTTGTGGACGGGCGCGTTGTCGTGCGGAAGCAGCACACCTTTCGTCAATTTTCCCCGTCTTTTCTCTTTAATGGCTTCTTTTAGTCGCTCTAATATTGAAGCGTAATATTCTCCGGTTATAGAAACACCTTTATCTTTATAATCAATCAACAATATTCCTTCCGAGTCCCAAAATACCGTTGCCATGAGTTTCCCAGCTGATCGTGACACTTTAAATTTCTTGGGAGGTGCTGTGCCCTTTTTATGCCACTGCATGGAGTCTTGTTTGGACTCAGGTTCATAATGATGAACCCAAGTTTCGTCTGCAGTAACAATTCGACTCAATACACCATCCTTGTCTTCATTACAGAGGTCCAAAAATGCACGCGAACACTCTACGCGCTGTTGTTTTTGCGGTGGCGTGAGCATTCTCGGCACCCATCTTGCGCTGACCTTAGACATGCCGAGATGAACGTGTAGTTGTTTCTTCTTTAGTCGAGCATCTTCGAGTACAATTTTTTCAACTTTTTGGATAAGTGCTGGCGTGGTCACCTCAATGCTCCTGCCCGGCATCTGGTCGTCTTCAAGGGATTCCCTTCCTTGTTTAAATAAACTATGCCACTTGTACACCATGGTTTTTCCTGAATAAGAGTCGCCGTAAACCAATGACATCTCATTCATTATGGTCGCGACTGATTTTCCTTGCCTGGTAAGGAACTTTATAACGGCACGATATTCGATTTTTTCCATATTTCACTTTTCACTCCTGATTATGTTACTTGGTTGACGATAGCTCAAAGACTAACTGTCTAATAACAATGAAACTTCGTATTTATACTAATTATGAGTCGCTGCACAGGCAACGCCCCCAATGCGCCTAATCACCCCCCTACAACCCGCTCATTCTGCGAATATAAAAACGCTCCCTCGTATATGTATATTAATACAAACTTTTTCTCTCGAAATTAAATTAAATTAAGAATCGCCCTTTAAAATTTTTCGAAATATTTAAGAAACAGCCTGTACATGAGTAGTAACATTTAGTCACGCTCATATTCTTAAGGGATGCAGTGAATCAGGTATTTCTAAAAATATTCTATTGTGGTATTCTCCTACATTAGCAATTGAAATATACAGAAGCTTGAAAAACTTCTAATGGATGTTTTCGTCGAATGACACTGTATAGACACATGGCATGGTCATAATATCAATATTTATAAAATACTGTTTACAAGTTGTTCTATTATTCAAACTATTCATTTTACATAATGCTCTATGAAGAAAAAGACAATGGTAGCCTACAACAGAAATGAATGAAAATTTGAAAATAAATATATAAATGTAAGTAATAATAAGTCCTAAAAATTGTTTGAAACAAAATAAAACAATGTTTTTTAATCAATAAAAAAAATAGAAAAAATTAATTTTTTTTTTAACAACTTTTTGATATAACTATTTTAGCAATCCTTAAATTAACACCACCTGTTGCCAATTCGTAATGAATTTTTCGAAATTGCCGCCATATTGGTGTTCACGTGACATATGTCAAAATCGATGTTTGGGTTTTCAATCCCTATTAAGTTTTTTAACATATCTAAATCTTTGAGTTTTTTTCTATTTTATATATACAGGATGTTCCTAAATATCATGTACATAAGGAAGGAGGTAATTATTTGGTTTATTTTGTGCCTAAAATTTCATATAAACATAGGTCTGCAAACACTTCGTTACCAATCTGCAGGGTGTTGAAATTTCAAGATTTATTCACTTTTTACTGTATAGCTCCTACAGTTTTTGAGATATTTTGCTCAAATTTGGAAGGTACTTATACAGACACAAGTTACGATTTCTAATGTCAGTTGTCAAATTAATAAACTCAAGTGATTATCTAAATAAAGCCAGAGCCTGCTAGACCATTTTAAAAAATTTAATTTTCTCTGGCGAATTACAGAAAATTGTTTTCTATCTTTTTTCTCGATAACGGTCAGAGATAAGAAAAAAATACAAGAGATCAAAAAGTTTCTAAACAAGACAAAAAATTTATTGCGTATTTTAGAATCTAGTAGTGGCGCATCGCAAAAAAGTTCAGGGTGAGAAAAGAGGGCATGACCCCGAAAAAATGATTACCCTGTAGATTTACACCATCATTTGGAATGGCTAATGATGCAGACCTTCTAGCGTAACCTACCTTCCAAATTCCAACAAAAACAAAAAAAAAACTTTGATGTGCTACACACTTTTTTGGGGCGGGACGTATATACATACTAATAAATATTTTTAAATGGAAAACAGAAACATTTTTCAAATTTATACACATACAGGGTCCGGCAACGACGCGGGGACGGAAGATTACACGCTTATTTGAAAGTTTGTCAAATATTTAGTCAGTGGATATTCTTCCGCACTATCAAGTGCACGTTTTAAAAGTATTTTGATTTATACAGAGTGTTCCAGACGGAAATGCCAGACTAAAGTTGCATTTTTTTAAATGGAACACCCTGTATATTAATAGAGAAAATGATCCGCGCTTGAAAGCTGGTTACAACGATATAATATTGTATAGGTCTAAAGTTGATAGTTTCTGAGTAAACAATGATTTTACTTGATAAATTGATACATTTCAGTAGGCTATTCTGCATAGGAAAAACAAAAGATTCGAAACCAACAGAGTAGAATATTTTTTACTAGTATGGACTGTCGTTACTATGTCAAATAAATTCTGCAGCTGCTCGCTTTATACAGGGTGTTCACAATTTTGCAAAATCTAAGAATTCTCGAAATTTTTAAATGGAACACCCTGTATATTTTTTGCTCATTGGAAAGCCCTTTTTCTACGCTTTCTATTGATACCTCATTTGATGCACCTAGGATAGATTATTTTCTAATTATTTCTTTTTAAAGTTGAATTAATGAGAAATGCTCGTATTTTTAGAAGCTAATTTGCATTTCAAACCTACTGTAAGATCGGATACTCGACAAATAATCCATAAATGGTCTATAACAAGAATAAACTCCATTTAGTATGAGAAACAATTGCTTTTCACTCAGCGGTGAAAGTAAACATTAAATTAATATAAAGTAACATAGCATTTTCAATAGATTCACTGCTGATCAAGTTATCTGGGGTTTTAAGCTTGTATACTTAATAACCAAGTTATAAAAAATTTCGTTTTGTGTTATACAGTATTTTGTTCAATCTTTAAAAGCAGTTGTTATATTGACTAATTTTAGTAGGTACCTACTCAAGAAATGGTAAATATGATATTTATTCTTGAGGAGTGTACAAGAAATTGTCTCCTAGCAAGTAGAGTATATGCAGAGAAATTTCTAAACCTTGAAAGAAGACCGGTAACATTTGAAAGATTATTAGAGAAATTTATAAAAACTGATGGTGAAACCTACAAGAAGGGAGAAACAAATAAACCGGTAATCAATAAACAAAGCGACCTGGCCGTATTATTAATAATACAGGAAAATCCACATACAGAACATAGAGAGCGAGTAAGGCTAGCTAGAAAAGAGATAGATCTAGAGTGGGGCGGTTGTAAAACATATACGGAATTAACGCATTGGCGAGCGTGCTATTCCGTATATGTTTTACAACCGCTCCATTCTAGATCTATCTCTTTTCTAGCTGGCCTTAGTCGCTCTGAATGTTCTGTATGTGGAAAGATGTAAGTATAGATGGTATTTCAAAGGTAACAGTTATTGAAGGTAGGAGTTTGCATTTGTTGAATATCTACTAACATTAGTCATTATAACAATTTCTTTTAAAGATTGAACGAAATACTGTATAACACAAAACGAAATTTTGTACAACTTGGTTATTAAGTATACAAGCTTAAAACACCTGATAACTTGATCAGCAGTGAATCTATTGAAAATGCTATATTACTTTATATTCATTTAATGTTTGCTTTCACCGCTGAGTGAAAAGCAATTGTTTCTCATACTAAATGGAGTTTATTCTTGTTATAGACCATTTATGGATTATTTGTCGAGTATCCGATCTTACAGTAGGTTTGAACTGCAAATTAGCTTCTAAAAATACGAGCATTTCTCATTAATTCAACTTTAAAAAGAAATAATTAGAAAATAATCTATCCTAGGTGCATCAAATGAGGTATCAATAGAAAGCGTAGAAAAAGGGCTTTTCAACGAGCATAAAATATACAGGGTGTTACATTTAAAAATTTCGAGAATTCTTAGATTTTGCAAAAGTGTGAACACCCTGTATAAAGCGAGCAGCTGCAGAATTTATTTCACATAGTAACGACAGTCCATACTAGTAAAAAATATTCTACTCTGTTGGTTTCGAATCTTTTGTTTTTCCCTATGCAGAATAGCCTACTGAAATGTATCAATTTATCAAGTAAAATCATTGTTTACTCAGAAACTATCAACTTTAGACCTATACAACATTATATCGTTGTAACCAGCTTTCAAGCGCGGATCATTTTCTCTATTAATATACAGGGTGTTCCATTTAAAAAAAATGCAACTTTAGTCTGGCATTTCCGTCTGGAACACTCTGTATAAAACAAAATATTTTTAAAACGTGCACTTGATGGTGCGGAAGAATATCCGATGACTAAATATTTGACAAACTTTTAAATAAGCGTGTAATCTTCCGTCCCCGCTTCGTTGCCGGACCCTGTATAATCACATAGATTAATTTAAAGAAATGAACCCGTATTTTTTTATTTTGCTATATCTTTATTATTTATTGAGATATAACCGTATAAAGTTTCGTTTTTCAGCGCCTTTATGAAAATGCGGCCAACTATTGAAGTACAGAGACTACTGACGTCACGTAGTACCATAGAGTATATTTTGTGTTGCCTTGATTGCGATTTCGACCTATAGTTCATCCAAAGTTTATTTGGACTTTCGTCATTAATACGAGTTACAGGTACAGTTGGCGATGTTGCCATAGTTAAATATTTTCATAATATAATGTTTTTATACTTTATTTAAAACGTATTTTAAAATCGGCCTTCATACATACATGTGCAGACGTATTTTGAATGCTCATAGCAAATTTCAGTAATTAAATCTAAAAATTAATAGAGTAATCTCGATTCAAGATAACGGCCTCTAATGAGAAAAGAGATTGTGACATTAATACCGAATATTAATAGACAAAATTGTATATGTAGATGTAAAACATTTGTAGAAATATGTGTATGAAGCCCAATTTTCAAATTATATTCAAATAAAATAAAGCGAACGATTTATAGAATTATGTAGATATGGCATCGCTGTAAAATAATCAGCTGGTAGACGACCCTCTTAGGCTGTGTTCCGTAAACCGAACATAAGATACCAAGGTCTTGGTTGTGGTTGGTTACGGTACATTTTCGTGCTAAATATTTACGGAACGATGTTGGTATGATTTGATCAATTTCATCATCTGTTTAGACTTTACAATGGAAAACAAAACTATATTATTGCAATTTATAGGTGCATACGAACAGTATGCGCATGTTATTTTATCAATGTTCTATAATAAAAAGCCAATAGTTCAATATAATCGATAAATATAGTTTATTTTATAAATGTTGTGCTTAACCTCCATACTGTTTTCTTGTCAAACAAAAACAAACCAGCAGTAACCGTAATTGAATAGCGGTTTGTTTGGCAACAACTGAATGTACCAATTTCAGATAACCGAGTTCCGTAAATGTACGATTTTCAGGATTACCAAACCACGGTTACAATATTATATTTACGGAACACAGCCTTAATAATAATTAACTGTAATTGAAAACACACTGGCAGCAACTCTTAATTCAATAACCTAGAGGCATTAAAAGTCACTAAATTACCCTTAAAGAACTTTCTATTTAATTACATTTATTGTGGTACAAATGTGACGTCACGAATGACATAAGTCCAAATAAACTTTGGATGAACTATATACTTCTTTTTCAGTTATTGGCTACCATGAAAATATATCTGATGTGACAATCTATAACGACAACCATGACATTATTTATCTAATTTTTGACCAGTTCTGAAGTAACTTTCAATTACAAACTTGTTGGGTTGTAACTCCAAAATGTTGGCTAAATAACCAAATCTAAGCTTCTCTAATTTAGGTTTGTCACTGACAGCTGTCACAATTTGAAGTACAAGTTAAAACTATAGCAGTGTCGTCAATCTTGCTACAGAAAATACTTTAAAATTTTATGTTGACATCCCTGATCTTTAAATTCAAATGTCTCAACAATTTGACAGGGTAAAAGTCATTAATATTAATTCACTTAAGTTATTCTAACCTAAAAATGTTTCGGAGTTACCAAACTAAATATTTACTGCAAACATTTACCAGCCACTCGGTAGCTAATCGCTAAGCTCGTAATTTTTTTTAACAATTGTGTATAATTGACAATCAAAAGCAGCATTTTGATTTATTTATGTCTAATAGGAAAGCAATTATATTTTATTGTATTGGCAAAATCTTCATGCTGCTGATTTAAATTAAAAACATGCAACACCTTTTGCCAATTCTTTTTTGAATCAACTGACCAAATAATAATAGGTACGTTTTGTTTATTGTTTAATTGTCTAGACGGCATTTTAATTCTTTCTTTCTTTGTTTGTATGATTGCTTTCTGATATAATACTAAGTTTTTGTGCAGAATAGTCAGAAATACCATTATGAATAACCCTTGACATGTAAATCATCAAATTATAAAATTATAGGTATACTTGCTGCATACCTTCCTATACAAGACTGTCAAAACATCACCAATACTCGGAACTGGACTGTGGACCAGATCCAAATATTGTCCGCTAGGTGTCGTATGCAATTTGTCCTTCAGCAAAATACTATTCAACGATATTTGATAAGCCGGACCATAAGTCATGTAAGCAATATCAATAGATAACACCCCCAATCTTAAAACCATATATTGCCGATCAGCACTATCGCTGGATTTCGAGAAAACTAACTGAAACTGAATCCCACAAAATTAAAGTTTTTTCGGAAAATTTCGCACAATATGCATACCTCTCTTATTTCACATCCAATCAAATTCGATATCGTATTACTCGGTGAAATATTGTCTTCCAACCCCGGTAAATCGACACACCTCGCCCAAACTTCATTCAGATTGTCTTTTAAATAATGAATCGTTGATGTTCTAAAAATGTCAATTTCAAATTAATTCCTTTATTAACAAAAATAAAATTAAAAATAACGTTTACCGTTTCTGAGTAGCAGAGGTGTTAGACTTGTCATTTTTCCTCCTAGACAAAACGAAAGTTTGAAGCGTGATATAATTTTGAACATGTAAAAGGTATTTGGGATTCCAACGAATGAAGACCCTATCTTTAGGCCAGCTTGGTTTTTTGGCAGTTACTTTCGACTCATTTTTCTTCGTTTGAATACTGTTTAAAAATTTTAAAAATATCAACAATTTTCTTTCTGATATGTTAATTTTTAGTGTTGGCATATTTATATTGAACTTCTGGCTGCAATCAAATAAACATTAATTTAACATAGAATTTTTTTTTTCGATGTATACTTTGGAATTGCTGTTATAGTCTTTGTGGAATTGGCATAAGAAGCTGTGAATGAATTTTTGGCCAGGACGTGTAATTCGGTGTCTTTCTCTCGTCTACCGCTACGCCAGTCTTCGCTGCTATCACAGAAGAGGATTTGGATATCTGAGCATTCAATATGTAGTCTAGAATAGAGTTGTTCCTCTAATTCCATATGTGTGGCGTTTTCTGCGATTTGAGAGTCTTGGCATAATTCAGTTGTAATTCTATATCGGCCCAAATCCACGATTAGAATATTTTCACCCCTAAAATGTTAAATATAAGAAAAGAGATAGAACTGCAAAACAAAAATAAGTTAATTCACAAAACTCACGTTTGCAGCGAGGCAGATTGGGGTATAACCAAATACGGAGTTTTAATATCCAAAATTAAATCCCATCTCTCGCTCAACTTCTGCTTCAGGAAATTAAATATATTTTTGGGCAATTTATGCACTGATTCAGTATATTTCGACAAATAATCCTCACATCCAATCAAAAACTTTTGTAATTCATCGAATGCATACTACAAACAAATCAATTTCAATTAATATTAAGAAATATGTTTATGAATTAAATTACTTTATGATAACTTATTTCCAAATATTCCAAACCGCATATATAACTTATGTGAACAACTAGATCCAGGTGGTAATTTCTCGAACTCCAATTTTAAAAATATGCCGGACTGTTATGAACCGTCAGATGTTCGGATGATATTATCGGAATTAAATGCTCTTCGACGCTAGAGCCTTCCACTATAACCGCTTCAATTTTCAACGCCATCTTGTACGTTCCTTTATTGTAATTGGGATGTAAATTGAGATTAATTGCGTCAAAGTTACTACCAATACTTCATGGCCAGATTGGGTTAAGGACAAGCTTGCATTACCTACTCTAAAACTATAATTGTGATCTGAAACAAAAAAAGAATCAAGGTGTGTTAATAATTTTGTGTAATATTACCAATTGTTGTCTTCTCATTATCTTCACCTTGAAGAAAACCGATTTTCTCACATAATATTGTGCGTTCAGGTGATGGCAGAATATCCCAAAAACTCTTTTCGCATAAACTATTCTCGTGAACCTATTTAGATAAAACCGACTCCTAATCGACTTTTATCAATTATATAATAAAACTTACAGTTAATCTAGCTTGTTGCCTGGCTATAACTATATTCACAATCGATAATTGATCCTCATACTTCTGCAGATCCAATTTCAACTCAGTATCGTTTGGATTCGTCAAAATTTTCTTATAAATCTCAGTATACTGCTTATAATTCCTCCTAACCAAACGAATCCTGCTCCAAGTATAAGGTCTAACCCGCTGTTCTATACAAGCGTGGTAAGCGTATTTCCACCATATCTTCTTGTTCTCCAAAATCCTCTGTTTAGGCCTTATAGGAAGATGCTCCCAGCTGATCCACATCCTTTTCAACGCATCGATGGTACAAAATATAGATCTAAACTGTTCTTTACTGACTTGTACGTTACAGTCCTGCACTATTATATCACTGAGTACTTTGTTTATGTTACCATTAACGCTTCTACTTATTGTCATCTTTATTTTAGCAGTCATCGGCTTAATTACTACAAATATTAATTCGAATTAATACAAGATTTTTGATTGGTAGGATTTTGACGTACGAAATTCAAAATCCTGATTGTTTATGGCGAAGTTCTGTAAACTGTTCGACATCGCATTCCTCCAATGGTAATATTGTGATGGTAATTTCCATGTGGCCAATTTATGATTGGGGTTCCAGTATAAAGAGAATGCTTCGATCTTCACTAGATAATAGCATGTGTCAGTTGTGTTTATATGTTTTGATGCCTTCCATTTGCTTAAAAATTAAAAATTAAAATCTTCCTTTGAATCCAACGAAAATATAGTCTAATTTTTTATTCTACTGGAAGGCTAAGCAAACACCTTTGTGTGTGTATTATTATACTAAAGTCCAAAACTGATGGACAAATCGGAGGAATGTGCAAAACTGATGAGAAATCTGCGTCACCGAAGCCAACAAGTAATGTTGTTTAGACAGCTTTGAGAATTTTGGCTTAACCTAACAAATGGAGCAACCTTGAAGTTTATATAAAAATGAAGAATCGTTGGCTCGACCAATCAAAGTGCATACAAGGAGCCACAAGTAACAATATTAATGATTCACTGTTGTAACTGCTATTTCTTCAAAAAAATTCGAATAATTGACTCAAGAAACCACTAAACTTTATGTTTAACACTGCAAATATGGTGTTAGATACCAGATACTCAACGCATAAAGTATTGGCCCACAGTGAAAAAATTACAGAAAGTTTTATTCTTCCAAACGGAGACTTCTTAAATGAAGTACAAGAAGCTTACAAAGTTTTATGCCTTTGCAGAGGGTGGAGATCCTGAAAAATATTTCGAAAATCCAAAGGTGTTAACAATAACACCACACTGTTGTTTTAAAAACCTCTTGGCGAAAAAATCATAGTCAGAGACCCAAACGTTAGTTTTTTGATACGCATATTGGCCTCGAAAAAGATATTACTGGTTCGAATTTTTTTGAATTTTTAAATGAGATTCCAAGTTACCAATTTTGTAAAAATGAGGAGCCAACAATATTTATTTTGATGACAAAATCCCGAAAAAATCTTTAAAACAACCTGGAGAAGATTTCAAAATTTCGCAAAAGTGAGGATGAACTTCGCTCAAGCTACAAAGATAAGGGATTCATTTCACTTTGCAAAATATGCCTAGTTTTTGATATCTAACATTAAATAAGTTTCTCATATTTTCAAACTCTTCCTGAAACTAAACTAAATTAATTGTTTTGAGCAAGGATCATTCAAATAGGAGTTATTAGCACTCGTTCGGAAGTGTTTATAACTGGCGCAGTAGGTAGGATTTGTCCACCACCCTTAGAAAATTTAAAACACCGAAAACTGTGAGTGTAAAGTTTTATTCTTTAGACCCAGTCGAAGTAGTTTCATCCAACGTACTGACTAGAGGATCAACGTTTCAAATTATGTGAACGAAAGCTTGGAAAAGAAAGAAAGAGAGCAAATCTATTTGAGCGACTGATAAAGTTCATAAAATATAATTTTATGTAATTATCTGAGGACGAAGAAGATAATTTTAACATAAATTAGACAACGGATGGATTTTTAAGACATAACACTGAATTGTCTATCCAGTTTAACCCGCTTGACAAGTTTAAAACAAGCAAAATGAAGCACAACTTTTTGATATAATCTTGATAATGGAACTGGAACTGTGATGAGACTGGATTAACTGCCATCCATAAACTTTCCAGAATCACAGCTGAAAAAGGATAAAAACAAATCAGACAGATGACTTCGAGAGAAAGAGGGCAAGTTCTGACTATGTGTTGCTTTGAAAGCAGGTAAAAAAATACTATTCGATCAATACTAGAAAAATTTGGATATCCTTAGAATAGGATAGCCAACAGGAACTTTAGTTTTAGGACAACTTTAGGTTAAATGACTGCTGAGAAGTTCTGAGAAGCGTTTAAACATGTTGTACAACATGTTTGTTGTTCTAAAGAAGATCTCGTGGTTGCTACCGAAAGATACATCTTTATGGAACTGCTGGACAAATCGGTGGAATGAGCAAAACTGGTGAGAAACCTATAATTTCGTTTTCAAGTGAAAATACACTATAACTCTCAGTCTATCCGAGTTATAGTATTGTAGTCTGAAAGATGCCACTTTAAAAGCGACACAACCTTTCTGTACCAAGTAACGAAAGCCAACAAGTAATGCTGTCATGAAAAAAATTAAGTAACTGACTTGGAAGATAAAGTTCCCTTCAAGGTTTCCTGAATCATTTGTTGAAAAATGAAAAATCGATAGCTCGTCCAGCCAAAATGCATACAAGCAGCCACAAACAACAGTAGTGATGACTGATCGTTGTAATTGCTATTTCTTCAGTTAAACCAATGTGCCCAAGAAAAATTCGAATCATTGACTCTAGAAACAACTAAACTTTATGTTTCACACTACATATGGTGTTAGATACCAGAAACTCTGCATAAAGTATTGATCCGCAGTGAAAGAGTTATAGAAAGTTTTATTCTTCCAATCGGAGACTTCTTAAATGAAGTACCTACAAGAAACTAACAAAGTTTTACGTCATTGCAGAGAGTGGAGATCCTGAAAAATATTTCGAAAATCTAAAAATGTTAACAAAAACAGTTATTTTAAAAACCTCTTGGGGAAAAATTTAAGTCTTATTCCTCGGTGCTAATGTTGGCCTCGCAAAAGATATTACTGGTTTGAATTTTTTGGAACTTTTTAAACGAGATAAAATAAACTTAGAAAAACTTCCAAGCTTCCAATTTTGCAAAAATGAGGAGCCAACAATATTTATATTGATGTCGAAATCCTGGAAAAATCTTTAAAACAACCTGGAGAAGTCTTCAAAATTTCGAAAAAAGTGAGGGCCAAGTTCGCTCGAGCTACAATGACAAAGGATTTATTTTACTTTGCAAAATATGACTAGTTTTTGATATCTAACATTAAATGAGTTTATCATATTTTTCAAACTCTTTCTGAAATTAAATTAAATTAATTATTTTGAGCAGCGACCATTCAAATGTAAGTTATTAGCGCTTGCTCGGAAGTGTTTATAAGTGGCGCAGTCGGTAGGATTTGACCACCGTCCTTGGAAAATTTAAAACACCGAAAACTGTGATTGTGAAGTCTTATTCTTTAAGCTCAGTCGAAGAAGTTTCATCCAATGTACTGACTAGAGGATCAACGTTTTAAATTACGTGGACGTCCCACACAACGCCGTAAAATAAGAAGAAAAACGAAATAAAGAAGAAAGAAGAATTCAAAAACAAAAGATTGGAAAAGGTTCATAAAATATAATGTTATGTAATAACCTGAGGACGAAGAAGATAATTTTAACATAAATTAAACGACGGATGGCTTTCTAAAACATAACACTGAATTGTCTATCCAGTTTAACCCGCTTGACAAGTTTAAAACAAGCAAAATTAAGCACAGCTTTGTGATATAATCTTGATAATGGAACTAGAACTGTGATGAAACTAAATAACTGCCATCCATAAACCTTCCAGAACCACAGCTGGAAAAGGATAAAAACAAATCTGACAGATGACTTCGAGAGAAAGAGGGCAGGTTCTGACTATGTGTTGCTTTGTTTGCAGGGAAAGAAATACTATTCCACCAGTACTAGAAAAATTTAGATATCCTTAGAATAGGATAGCCAACAGGATCTTTAGTTTTACGACATCTTTAGGTTGAATGACTGCTGAGAAGTTCTTAGAAGCGTTTAAACATGTTATACAACATGCCTGTTGTTCTTAAAGAAGATCTCGTGGTTGCTGATTTTTTTATAACCATTAATCATCGCCATCAATAGTCATAGGCTGCAATTGTTGGAAGTTGGTATTTAAGCACAGATATCTGAACATTGGATGACAAATCATCAAGGAGAGCCTATTACACTCTACAATATTGCGAACTTTGCAGCGAAAGCAAATGATTTATATTAAAAATGCTTCCTTAAGAACAGGAATCAGACCACTAGACAGAACTGTATTTTTGAATAATGACTTTTTTTATTGATCCACCTTCAATCAATCCTGTGACAAATCTTGCACTCTGAATATCATCACCTGAGGAGCAAGCATGCAAAAACGCGTTAAAGCCATTTTTGGCAATTCTCGGATAAAAACTAGCAAATCAAGCATAGTTGGTTAAATCCAATAGCAAAATCAAACTCGAGCAAAACGTCATAAATCCTTAGCCATAGGCAGCATATACTGACTTCCAGAAAAATTGCAACACCTAGAAGTTGTCGAATGATTTTATTGAAATTTTCAGGAAACGTTTATTTTCATTAAACAAATTGATGATTAAAATTTGAATAAAATCTAGCCAGTAGTTTTTTTTTTGCATATTGTTTCCATAGCACATAGTAACTATAAATTTGAAGTATTAGACCATTTAGTAACTGTCAAGTTTGCAAATTGTTGTTGTTACGTCACAATTTCATTCTGCACTTGATAACAATGCCGAGAGTACGTCAACATCAACATTTTGTCCAATTAAGTGATTTTGAACGTGGCCGTATTATTGGTATGAGAGAGGCCGGACTTTCGCTAAGAGAAATTGCTCGTCGTGTAAACCGAAATGATTCAACGGTATTGAGGTGTTGGTCCAAATGGTCCGAGGAAGGGGTTCAACATCGTCGCCGTGGATCTGGACGTCCTCGAAGGACTACAGATCGCGAAGAACGTCGCTTAAGACTTTTGGCCACAAGAGATAGATTTTCAACAACTCGATCAATTGCAAATGATTGGATGAGAGGTACAGGACTCAGAATGTCAATGTCAACTGTTTATCGCCGGATAAGATCTTATGGATTGCGTTCATATCGTTCATTTTTATGTCTTCCTCTTACACCACTTCACCGTCTACGCAGACTAGAGTGAGCAACTTAAGGGTTAATTGGGCGCAGGAATGGCATCAAATTGTGTTTAGTGACGAGTCCCGATTTTGCTTGTGGGCCCACGATGGTCGTAGGAGAGTCAGACGGATGCGTGGAGAACGTAAAAATCCAACATTTTTTGTGGAACGCAACACAGCCCTCACTCAGGGAGTTATGATATGGGGTGCAATATGTTATGGTAGCAGATCACCCTTGGTCTTTATTGACGGCAACCTTAACGCACCTGGTTACATTGCTAATGTGCTACAACCAGTTGGCCTTCCATATCTTCAATATGCCAAGGCGTCTAGATGAGTGCATTACAAATCGTGGCGGAGCAACTCATTATTGAAAAAACTTTTAAAGCTTTTATTCTTTTGTTTTTAAAACTTAATCATAACTTTGTTTCATAGAAATAGACGTTTTCTGAAAATTTCAATAAAATCGTTAAACAGCTTCTAGGTGTTGCAATTTTTCTGGAAGTCAGTATATATTCATTTTACTACTTCTTATTAGATGGCAGTAATGTTCCCCGCGGTGATGTAAACCCCTGTGAATGACGCCTTTTATTCACACCAGATTAGTTATTATATTTTTTGTTGTGTCAACATGCAATCTCGAAATCCCACTATCTACACGTGGTCCGAAGACCAAGCTGGGCAATGGTCTGAACAGATAGATTCAGCACTTTTAACCCGCTTAGATTATTTAGACCTAGAGGGAACCGAAATGGTACAATTATTTTGCCATGGCTGTGGAGGCCAAAACAAAAATTCACATATAATTCATGCGCATGTAAAAGAGCTTGGTAAAGATTGAGAATTGTTGGTATATCAGAGTTCAAACGTGTATATATACGCAAAAACAATAGAACCAAGAAACAAAAAAAAATAACATGCTATAAGAACTTTAACTATGATGATCTTGATAAAATCCCACGCAGTTTACTAAAAAGAGGCACAACTGATAACAATTTAAACTTGAAAAAGGTTGAGTTGGGCTGATCCATTCCTGAAAAGAAGAAAAAATCTCTCAAACACTTAATGTGTCAACACTTTGGAGAGAATTGGAAAGCTGATTCAACTTTGGATTGGTACAAGGAAATCTTATGTAATAAAAACAAGGATTATGCAGAGCAGGAAGGAGAAAATTCTGAATTACAGCAGGAATGTGATTGTTTAGAAGAAGACATTGGAGTTTTTTTAATATGTACCTTGAATTTCATATTTCAAAAATATTTCTATTTGAAACGGACCTGAAGTTATAACATTTTTGCGATTTACTCACAACTAGTTTAAGGGGATATTTATCGCGTTTTGCATCCTTGCTCCTCAACTATAACAAGACAAAGCAGTTCATGTTAATTATCCTTATGCTCTTCAAGGATGTGGGATTACTTCTCCAGGTAATGTTGTGCCAAATCCCAAAATGCCACATAAAGGAAGAAAACAAGGCTGAATAAGAATTCTTACACACAAACCAGAAAAAGCCAAAATTGAACAAGCAAAACCAAAAAAAGGTATAAAAGTTACAGCTGGGAGAAACAGAACCTATCAGAAGAAGAAAACCAGCTTAATTAATAAAAAAGAAGAAAGCATGATGTCCAAAATGTGAGAATTGGAACTCATTCCCACCCACTCTCCCCTTACATTTCCTGATTACCTGTTCGTAATTTCAGCTGAAATATGTCCGATACATATCCCGCAAGCCATCGGCGTTACATCGCTTACAGCATCCTCGTAACGAATATGGACGTTGCTGATATTCAATTGCATGTTATTAACGATATTCGTTATTAGATATTCGGAAAACGAATTGGGACCACCGATTATCTCGGATTTTGAGCTTATATCGGACAAAGCTTTCCTCTTGATCGCTCTCAAAAGACGCTTGTTCTTCTCGGCATCGAAATTCTCGTAAGTTACCACCGGAGCGGCGACCACGTGCAGATCTTCGATGTTCATAATAACCGGTTGCGACCAGAGCATGTTCCAAGGGATTTGGAGCCATATTTTTCCGATTGTACCGGCTTTAACTTCGATTGGTAAGTTGAGTTCGTACTGTAGAGATCAAGATAAGAATTAAAGAAATCGTGCACGTGTATTTTTGATTTATTTCTTACAATTTTAGCATTTTTTTCTAATAATAATCGTCAGACATTTTTAATATATCACAAGTCAAACCGAAATTGATTAATTCGTCATTATGGAGTCGAAACATATGCGTTAAAATATTCCATAAATGTCTTAATAATAAACGTAGTAGGGTACTTACCAATGCTTCTGGTTTCAATTTAAGATCTGTAAGCTGAACTTGACCTGAGAAAATTCCGACATTAAGATTTTCCGTATCGAGATCGACCACATATTTTCCCAAGAGCTGGTTTAATAATCTAGCGACAGCTCCTTCCAGCATTTTCACACAGGACACATATAATTAAAGCGATTAACACATTCTTTCGGAATATCGAGGATATTTCGCACGTAATTTACTTCATTTTAATACCAGAACCATCCTATTTATAGCCACGAGCTTAAATGGGGGTATTTCACCGAGCAAGCGGAAACAAAAAAATTAGAACAGCACGGTTTAAATGGTGGTCTCCTCGCCGTTTAATTTTCACTCTAATTCACTCTAAATTATTTCGAACATTTTTCACGCGATTTCGTATTGTTTTTTGGAGAAGATCAGGTATATTTTAGATGGAATTACATTTTTAGTCGGTATAGGATGTGACCGGCTTGTCTACGCTTGCTGCTTTGATGATGGGTAATCTTTCAGGTGCTGCTCAAATAAGGAAAAACCTTTATTGATTTTCCAGTTTTCGCTGACGGTTCGTACAGTCGTACAGTGAGTGCTTACGGCCGAGTCGGTTAGTGTGCTCTGGGAGCATGCTGGCGCCTATCTTTAAATCAATATCACGATTAATTCAAAGACAAGTGCAGCGTAAGGAGAATTGTATGTGAAAAATTCAATTAGATGGGATTTAAATATGAATAACGTTTCATTTCTCCCTGTAGAATTTAATTTTATCCGCGATAAATTTTTAGAATCTTGCAATATTTATAATTAATACAATATTGTTATATACATACCTAAAATTGATATTTGTCTCCGCCCAACTGCTCAATTGCTATCATTTTAGTTGCTAGCATTTGAATAAAGTTGAAATAAACACCCCAAGAAATTATTGAGTTATGTAAAACACTAAAAAATAAAAAGAGTAGTGGGGATGATGAGGTACTGTTGTGTATAGTCAAATTTAGTATTCCCATAATTGGCGATGTCCTCTATCATATTATCAACAACTCTTTACGTGAAGGTATATTTCCGGATCAATTAAAACTGGCTTTAATAAAGGCAGTTTTTAAAAATAGTGGAAATGCGAAAGAACTCAACATCAGTTATAGGCCCATAAGTTTGCTTTCTAGTTTCTCGAAGTTGTTTGAACTGGTTATGAGTCAACAGGTAATGGATTTCATGAATTGCAATGACCTTCTTTCTGATCACCAGCATGGATATCGCCAGGAAAGAAGAGCGGTTCTAGAACACTAGGAGGATGACAAAGTGGCTTTAGGAACCTTCTTGGATTTGTCTAACGCTTATGATTGTCTAGAGAGAGATTTATTGTTAAAAAATTAGACACTTATGGGATTAGGACGAATGCATTAAAATGGTTTGAGAGCTATTTAAATGGCAGAACTCGGAGGGTGCTTGTCGAGAAAAATAATGATTATTTTAAGTCACGAATATTGCATACTACAGTAGGTGTCCCACAAGGCAGTATATTGTGTCCTATTCTGTTTATAATTTTCGTCAATGATCTAAATCATAGCGTTAATATCATGCATTCCAGTTTCACATCATATACTGATGATACAAACCTTTTAACAGGAGGGAATGAAATGTGTGTGATGTAATAGAAAACGGCAAAGAAATCTTTTCTTACAATGAAGAAAAATCTGAGATGATGATGTTACAGACAAAACTTTGTAGGAAAGAAAAACTGCACACCCTTGTCATACATAGATGGAAGAATATTTCCAGTGCAAAAAAGTATAGATGAGTTTTTGGATTGGACGAAACATATTTATTATCTTATTGGCAAACTTAATAAGGTATGCTACTGTTTTCGAATAATTTTTAAATACTTGAAT
The DNA here is from genome assembly GCA_023690525.1 of Holotrichia oblita. Taxonomy (NCBI): domain Eukaryota; kingdom Metazoa; phylum Arthropoda; class Insecta; order Coleoptera; family Scarabaeidae; genus Holotrichia; species Holotrichia oblita. The sequence continues at coordinate 85,530,405 of CM043021.1, read as the reverse complement.
GAAACTGCGAAACGAACACTGTACTTCGCAAATTTTGAGCCAACTGCCAGATATGGGATTATTTTTTGGGGTTGTAATTCAAATATTTATAAAATCTTTGTTATCCGGAAGAGGGTAATAAGATTATTGTATAAAATGTCATATCGGGAGTCATGTAAAGGAGTTTTCAAATCAAACAAGATTCTGACTATACACGCTGTGTATACAGGGTGATTGGTGAGAATGGCCTATTAAAAGTATTATACAAACGGATAGGAATTTTAAAACAAAATTTTGCAGTTGGATATGGTTAAATATGAACTATCACGTGAAAATATTTTTGAATAAATATCACTTCCGGTTAACCGGAAGTGGGCATCAACTTCGATTTTTTAAATAGCATGCTATAAAATAAATTAGAAATTCAGCTTCTACGATAAATTTTACACATATTTCATGTTTCATACCTTATACCTAAATACCATTCCTTCTGAGTTATTCGCAATTAAAGAAAAAAGTGACAGATACCGATCTTACTTTATAGTGATATTACTTCACGTAGGAGTAAATGAGGCGAATGAAATTTTGCATACGCAGAGCTGATATTATGTAGTTATACAGCATTTGAAGTTTTTTTCTGTAACATTATACAGGGTGTTTAACAACTTAGTTGCTTATACCACAGAATATCAAACTACCAGAATTTGCACTCTCCTTGGCGGGATAAGTACGTGCATTTTTAGTGCGCAGCGTAATCCACCATCTTCTCTAGAAGAAACATACTTCACGATAGTTGATGTTCTTCGAGATTCGCGCGTTGTTCATTGTTTACTAACTATCAGGTGTGACGTTTGTGTCGAGATTAACTTTTGTATTGTAAATATTCATTCGTAGTACTTGGTAGTACCTATATGACTTGTATTTAATACATACATATTTCATATTTTATAACTATACATATACTTATTTTAACGGCTTCTAGTTTTCAGTCAATACCCTCCTGTCAACGTATACAATTTTTTAAATCCGACCCTGCGTTTCTTCCACACAAAATGGCGTGAATAGCTTGAAGGTCACTGAATCTGTCTTAAAAAGATCAAAAGCGCCGACAAGGAGTACAAATTTTGGTAGTTTGATATTCTGTGCTTATACATAAGTTCAATCCGCGGAAAGTAGATTTTCTTAAATGGAAAGGTATATATTTTATTAGCTATTATGATTCTACAAAATATTCTCTTTGAATCTGTATTAGGTATTCCTATACCTAAAATGTAAGGTTAATAAGTTATAACGATTTAATTACCCTCCGCACTTAAAATGCTCAGATATGTCAATTTACAGAGGCAAGTGTGCTTAGTTCATTTGTTTTACATACTTACCTGCCACTTATTTTGACACCTGTCATTTTGTTAATCTTATTTTCGAAAATTCTTCCCATTGAATTATAGGAATAAGGGATCCTTTAGGCAAGTAACACCAGATGCAGCAAGAATTATAGGAATACGTCTCCGAATATAGAATGCCTCAATAGAAACGGTTGCCATGTCGAACCATTTAGATTGCTTATTTATTTGTGTTATTATTATTGTTCTTCTTATAATTTTTCTACTGTATCTTTTATATTATCTTTTTTATTATTTTAATTTTACCGAATTTGATATTACTATTACTAATTATTTAGTCCTTTGATGTAGATTTATCTTATGTTGATTATACAAATACCAATTGTTGGGAGTATCTAGGAGAATTCTTAGATAATCTAAATTTTTTACTGATATTGTTACACGTTGGGTTTTACTTTACACGTTGGATTTTACTTTTATTTTAGATACACAAAAGACTCTTCAATCAACTAATATTTTATCGAGTAAAAAAACGTTCAACAAAACTATTTTCTTTTGGACATACTACTTCAACTGTTTTTTAAATATCTGCCTTCTTAAATAATTATAACTGTTATTATTACTTAACAGGTATTGTTCTTTCACCATTGTTCTACGAACATATCGGTCGCTAAAACTTTTTATATCTTAAAAATTCTTAGTATCTTTCACTAAACGTTTGATACGTTTATTTCACTATTTGATTACATTCACTTTGCATAATAAATAAATTCATGATTACCTGATTTGGTCTATTCTAAATGCTAATCCATTCTAACACAATATACTGAGAAAAATGTTATGCACAGAAACAGAAACAATGTTATTACAGAGGCAAAATAAATATTGTAAAAATATACCAAGATAATATGTTTTGTAACAAATAAAATAATTTTTTGTTGTTGTAAAGTAAATACTCGCATTGTTTACCCTAATTATTGTACTCGAGCAGATCTATTTCTCACAGTGTAGGCGAGAACAACTAACTAAAATGACAAACGTCAAAATAAGTGGCAAGTAAGTATGTAAAACAAATGAGCTAAGCGCACTTGCTTCTGTAAATTGACATATTTGACCATTTTAGGTACGGAGGTTAATTAAATCGTTATAACTTATTAACTTTACATTTTAGGTATAGGAACACCTAATACGGATTCAAAGAGAATATTTTGTAGAATCATAATATCTAATAAAATATATACCTTTCCATTTAAGAAAATCTACTTTCCGCGGATTAAACTTATTTATAAGCAACTAAGTTTTTAAACAGCCTGTTTAATGTTACAGAAAAAAACTTCAAATGCTGTATAACTACATAATATCAGCTGCGCGTATGCAAAATTTCATTCGCCTCATTTACTCCTACGTGAAGTAATATCACTATAAAGTAAGATCGGTATCTGTCACTTTTTTTCTTTAATTACGAATAACTCAGAACAAATGGTATTTAGGTATAGGGTATGATACATGAAATATGTATAAAATTTATCATAGAAGCTGAATTTGTAATTTATTTTATAGCCTGCTATTTAAAAAATCGAAGTTTATGCCCACTTCCGGTGAACCGGAAGTAATATTTATTCAAAAATATTTTCACGTGATAGTTCATATTCAACCATATCCAACTGCAAAATTTTGTTTTAAAATTCCTATCCGTTTGTATAATACTTTTAATAGGCCATTCTCACCAATCATCCTGTATGTATATTTGACACCATTATGTTTTTTTACAAGAACAGAGATAATTATGGAATACAAAAACAACAGAGCTATAAGCACACGCAGTAGAAATGGAAAGTTTCCAGGACATAGGTTAACGTTATCTGAGAAAAGTGCTTTCTTATAGAAAAGGTTTTCAAAAGGAAATTAAAAGAATTCCTGTTGGAGTTGGAACCTAGACTTTTTTTATTAAATTTATGTTAAATACTGTATATTAGTGTTTTTGTTTAGACTGTGTGATCTTCTTCTGACGTAGTTTCATTTTATATTGTATATACCGTTATATACTTGAAATTAATAAATAATAATAAAACTATTATATTTTATACATCATTCACTTTAAGAGTGCAGCGTTAGAAAAGATAGGACCTTATTTCGCGGCTTATGATTGGTCAATTATCGAGGCATGTACACACTATGTAAAATACTGTTCTTGGACGTATAAAATTTGAGGTTACGTCAAATTTGTTTATGCTGATTTGTTCGTAAATATTTGCTGTATTTGTATTTCCTTACGTTTTTCTTTGTATTTTCAAATTTTGCAAGTATCTTACATTAAAAGCAAATTTCTTTTCAGTATTACTTACAAATTCAAGGTATCTATTATTATCCGTATTCATGTAATATTGATGACATACTGACGTTATTTTACTATGGCTGAATCCACTTGAAGGATCCTCAAAAAAATCCTTCAGGAAAACATATAAGTAGTAGGCAGAGGTAAATGGCATATAATTTATATTTGCAACAGAAGCAGAACAATTCAGTCAGTTTCTATTACATTGACTGCGAAACAACTTGGACTTGGAAAGAGAACAGTATAGAATATTGTGAAGGATATAAGATACCGCAGATGTGTCTGATTCACCTTCAAAGAAATGTATACATCATACAACCTATGATAATTTGGATGAAGGCCAGCGGTCAGCAATCGGAAGACAAGTGCATTCCTTTTCCTTGAAAAATGAGTTACGTGTACAAAAATATTGAGCGTAAATATATTTGAATTAACGTTAGCATGATGTAATTAGTGTTTGTAGGTTGTTAATGCAGATGATAATTTGCCAGACTTTAACCCTTTCGGGACGGGACTTACTTTCTACTTTTGTGCCACACAGACGGCACTTTTGTGCATGCCAGGAGGACTATTGGCATATATATCAGTCAGAAAAAAATGATAACTGGCACTAATTTTATAACACATTTTATTGCATTTTGCATGACATTATGAATGCTACTGAAACACGTTGTAACTTGCAATTACACACACAACTTTTTATCTATGCATCAGCAAGTAATGCATGCGCATCATGTTCTCTGGACGAGTGTCACATATATCGGTCGGCGACCGATATCTTGGACATCGGGCCAAGTTAACAAGTCACGACATATCTGCCACTCGCCCTCCTGCCAATTTCATTTTTAAAGAGCGGCATATATATCTTACACTAGTCTCTAGGCACTGATAAACCTGGTGTCATATATATCGGCCAACCGCCTATGTGGCAAATTTCCTTCCTCCATACATATCGGTCAGCCGTCCCGAAAGGGTTAAGCGAACAACATTATGCAAAATTCTCAAAAAATAAGGATTTATGTGGGTGAAACACAACCGAGAAAGTGTGCTAATGGAGCGACAAGATATTGTTTTACAGAGACATCTTGGAAAAAGAAAGCGTTAGTAGAATGGCTTAATTTAAAAGGAATTGTTGTTGATAATTCTTTATTAAACGTTAAATTACTGGAACTTACTAAAAAATATATTACTGACAATCCTATTACATACATTATTGACAAAATAGTAGCAGAAAGTGTTCGCACAATATTACGATTGGCTCCATATCATTGTAATTTGAATCCCATCGAATTAATATGAGCTCAAGCGAAGCATCATGTTGCTAATAATAGAACTTTAAGTTAGCGGAAGTAAAAACTTTATTATTGGACTATTATAGACTGCTGCAAAGCGCCTACAAAAAAAGGCAAAACAAATGACATTTATGAAGAAGATCAAAGAGCTTGCAAAACATCATTAGCTATCATGTTTAACAGCTTTTAAAGTCGTTAATCCAAAGAGATATATTGCAATAGCGTCGTGAACATTCCCATTCACAGCTGACAGAAAAAAACTTTATGCTGTTCCTTGATAGGGTTATAAAGATATCTTTAAGAGATACTAATATCACATTAAATCGTTTTTATAGCCGTTGATGAATTACATCCGTCGAATCCTAATGCCATTAATTAAATGTCATTAAAGATGTAATTGACAACTTAAATGATACTTCTGTTTGAAGTTAATAAAAACGCAAAATTACTGAAGTTTAAGTTTCTAAAACAAATTTTTGTATGAGGCCAAGAAGAAAGTAGAAATACCAACAAAAAATAATAAGATGGATGCTAACACTTCACCTATTGAATGCAACACTACATATTCAATTCATTTAGTGATACAATTTAACTAAAGTAACTGAGACTAATTTAGACAAAATTACAGCTTCATGGTGTCTTTCTGGAATACTTTATTGGACACCCATGAGGAAAGGCAATAGAAGAACGGGACAAAAAAGCAAAACTATACAAAAATAATTTGGTAAATGAAAAGGTGTTAATGAAAAACAGAAGCAAATCTTTATTGAAAATCTATTAAAGTAGTACAAAAAGCTACAGCTGAAATAAACAAAGAAGCATTAAATCAAGAAGTACAGACAATTGTAGTTGAAACGAAGTACGTGGCATTTGAATTTCAAGAATTTTTAGAAGCTTACCCAGCAAACAGAAAGACTTTGGGTACGTGTTGAGGACGTCGTATATTAATATACTATAAATATGATTAATCATATTTGACCATCTACGTCATCGTCAAAATATTACGTTTTCAAGACGTACTGAAGAAGTACTGTGCAGGTCAAGTTTGACTAATTTTATAACGTCTGTAAGATGTTGTGTATTAATAATACTTATTAAATTGTCGAATAAATCACTTAAAACGTTGACCGGAAAGATTTTTTGTCATTAATAAATCCATGTGATATAAAATAAAATTTTTCATATTAACAAACTTGAATTATATGAAATACAACTTGTTTCATGTTACTAACAAGGTAACTTTAAGGTTATGTAATGACAAACAATGTTTGAAACATCGATCCTAGCTCCAAACTTGCCATGCACGAAAATTGGGCCAATTATTATTTCTTGTCATAAAATATACAAAAATATTTTTAAATATCTACTCTCTGTTTTTTTGATATAAATAGGTGGAATTTAATAAAAATATTAAGGAAGTGTCTAAAATACAAACATATCAATTAACCGCCGTTCAACACTGCTGCTCCCTGCTAGGGTATCCGGTACTTTACCGCATTTCCTAGTATTGCTGTCAACCACGGCGTATGTTAAGCGGGTTCGGCGTTAGCGTATTGCTTCAGTTTGTGCCAGACGTGTATAGACGTCTTACAATGACGTCATGAGGATGTGACATAAGTACATCATACATTCTTCTTAAGGACGTCTTTGGTCTTTTGGTCTTCAAAATACGAAATTTGACGTCCTAATGACGACGTTTTGTTTGGTGGGTAAATGAGCGCTACGAGTAAGTTAACGGATTAAAGAAAGTTTTTACATAAAGACCAAGAAAAAAATTACGCTAGAACATGTTGCAAATACTTGTAAAATAATGATGTCACCGTAGAAATCGAACTACATGCTGAAGAGTTTTGAAACAATGGTGATAGAAGTGTTGGGTCAAGTGAAAATTCCATGTAACAATGCGACCGAACATGTAACAATGCGCAGTCGAAGACGATAATAGTCGCTCCGAATATAAAGCGAAAAGATCGAATACCTGGGAATGATCCTCGACAGGAAGCTAAGTTTGACCGAGCATCTACGTAGAGCTACGAACAGGTTCATCGGTCGACTGCACCAGCTCTATCCTATCTTGGGTAACCACAAACTTAGTTCTAAAACGGGCACGATGCTGTACAAAACACACATACGTCCAATCCTAGCCGACGCCAGTCCAGCCTGGGCCACGACGGTTCCATCACACATCCTTCCACTGGTACGGGTACAAAATCGCATCCTGTATTCCGCTTCCATAAACGCACTTGGCTGGTTGTCTTGTCGAGATTTAACAGCGGCAGTTGTCCAGGACTTGAACGAGTTCCTGCAGAAGCTCAACCGGGGATTCGTTTAACGTGATGTAGTAATAGAACATCATTAACACCTAACTCCGTTTTTCTGATTTCAGATATCTATCACCAAAGGAGATTCAACAGAAGACTCCAAAAAGCCAACCCGTCAATATTACATTTAACGGTTGAAACAAGTTTGATACTCTGGATAATTAACGTTAACAAGTTTTGTTTCAAAGTTTTATAAACATTAAATTTTCAAATAAAAAATAACTAGTTTTTACATTATTTCGTATATTTTACTAACACTTTTAATCTGAATAACGTTGATTTAATCATTTTTATAAACCAAAAATTAAGCTTATTTAGCTTTATTTGAAAATCCCCAGAAATTAAAATATCTCATTTTTGCTATAAATTTAAAATGCTTGTGATTTACTAGCTAATAAATAAAACACATTTTAAATAATTAAAATTATATTCATCTTCATTAGCAAACACTTGTAATATTAATAAAACTAATATGTACAATTCTAAAACTGATCAGAAAGATGTTTCGAATACAATTGGCAGCCCATTCTCATCGAATTGCTTCTCAAGCTTCAACACCAATTCTTTCTCCTCCATCGACGAATCACTACTACCATCAGGTTCATTGCCATCCAAGCAATGAAGCAGAGAAGAACTCAATTTACTAGGACTTATATCTTGTAAATTACAAGAACAATAATCATCGGTTCGACTTGAGAAACTCAAATCGGCCGGTGAGGCTGTCAACATACTGCGACTACAAAGATATTCCCTAAAAGTACTCGTTAGGGATTGGGAAGCAGTACTCATTGCATCTTTGGATTGTTCTAACTTAGGTTCATATTCAGTCTCGATGTTTTGAATCAACTCTGGAGATTCGTTTGTTGTATCGAATTGATTATCGTTAGATTTTTCTTCGGCTACACTCGTCATTAAATTATTTTGGTCATTTAGCTTTGGTATGTTGTGTATATTTGTACCTGAGACTACTAATACTGGTTTGCGACTTCTTGGTGTCATCATAGTTTCCTATAAGCGTAATTAATTAGTACTAAAACTAATACTTATAATAAATTTTTTCAATTAATACGGTTAAGCAAACTAGAGACAAACACACAGCAAGCAATAATATATACATTTTTTTTTTATTGTAATTACCTGCATAGCCCTACACATATTCTGCGTAGATCTTGTTATTGGTGACATAGACTTACGTTCTTGATTTTCTGGTGTGAATAAAATATCATGGCAAGTCTTAAAGGGAACGTAAGCTGGTGTACTTGTTAAACAATTACCACCAAGCGGTGGGGTTCCTATTTTCTCATCGATGTTAACCTCATCCGAATAATGATTAAATTTAATATTTTCTTTGGTTTGATTCAGTAATTGGATATCGGAGAGGGTGTTCGATTTCTTTAACTTTTTAGCTGAATTTCCTTCAGTACTTACGTCACTGTGAGAATCACAACTAGTACAAAAGAACGCTCTTCTAACTGGAGTGCACGGATGATGTTTTGGTGTCTGTAACGCAGGCACATCGCAAGCATAATAAAAGAAAGATAACAAAACAAAAGCGTACAGGCACATATAAAGCATTTATTTAGCAATGTTATTAGTGAGTTGTGATGTTTAAGAATATATTAAATAAATGCGAAAATGAGTTAGACTTACACTTAATAAATTATCACTAGAAGATCTTAGCTGCGTAAAACTAGCTTTCCTTACAGATTTCACCAGACCTTTCTGGAAGATATGTTTTTTAATGGAATCACCAAATGTTTTATTTTTTGTTAAACGGCTCCTAACTAACTGTAAAGGTGTACCGTATCCGTTTTCTTTATTAAATTGTTTAACTAACTTTCGTTTTTTGGAAGATTCTGGTAACCCCTAAAACAGAAGTTCAATTCGTTCTAGTTTTATTCGAATAAAAAAAAATGAGATACTGCAAACAAAACTACCTGTATATAAGCGTATAATTGTGCTAACTCCCGTTCAGTTGGATTTGCTTCATTTTCTTTTGCTGTCCGTTCATGATCGACAAAACTAAAGACAGTATGAGCTGCACAGTTATCACTAATTGAATCGTTAAAATTTCTACTTGGAGAGACTTTCCTTTTTTCTCTATCGTTAAAATAAGCTTTAATATCTAAACCCAACTTCATTGGAACAGAGAACACTTCAGCAGAATTCTTTATCATATACGACAATATCCCTGTCAGAGTCTGCGAACTCGTATGTAATACTTCCGGTGTTAATTTTCTCGGACATAACAAATGAGGTGTGTACAACGTTGCTAAACTATCAGCGGACATTTTATTTTGATTTTCATACGATGCTGTTAAATTGAGGAGATCCAACACATCTTTTAATAATACTCTATTTTCTTGAGGTAGTAATAATAATAGAAGCTGTAACGACTCTAATAATCGAGATTCTTTGTTAAATTGTTTACAAGTTCCGCACAAATCTAAACGTGAAAATCGAGAATTACTTTCGTAAATTTTATTATAATAAAATTGGGACTTACTTGCTATTTGACAATATGCCGGATAAGCTGCTTCCGTTAATAAAGGTTCTGGTAAATCTGCCAAAAATCCCTTCAATACTGATGCGCAATCATGAACGCTATACTGCCCACTTTCTAAATTTAAAGGACTACCTTGATTTAATAAATTTCTCAATTCCTGTTGACGATTCAAAGAGCCGGTCCTGCGAAATATCCCTTCGACGGAAATATCTGTTGGAAAAACGGAATAACATTATTTAATATTGAATTTCCTTTATTGATTTATTGATAAATACACTCACTTGATTCTTTCCGTAAAAACTCTATTAACTGGTAAACTTGACATATACCTTCATGAGTCAATGGCGCACCATCCATTACACCACGAAATTTACTTTTCTTACCGAAAGGTGTTACAGTCCATTTTTTTATTTTACCTTTCTCTATAGTATCACTCCTATAATAAATCAACTATATATAATTGAATGCACAATAGAAATACTTACTCGTCAGTGTTTAAATCTAACACGAAAGATAAGTGCATTCGGACCAGAATGTTAAATTGATCATTATTTTCCCTCCTCAATTTATCCGCTAAAATTTCATCGCTTACATTGCTGGTGGTCATCTTTAATCGTTACACAAATAAAACGGAATTAGGTTATATCACGCATTATAATAAACTGGATTTGTTTCCATTTTAAAACGATGAAACAATATTATTACTAACGTATATACCGCATAAAATTCGAATATAAATAGTTAATCTCACATTAAATCCATATTTAGCTAAAATATTCAGATCAAAAAACGTTCGTTGAATTTGAAATTTGAAGTGAACTGTTTTGATTTGAATACATTTAAATTGACAGCTTACATATAATTTCCATTAAATCAAATATTAAATTGTACGCTTTATACCCAGTTAGTAGGTATTAATTTGAATAAAAATAATAGTGTGTTAATAACAGTTATATTTTAATAATTATTGTAATTAATTTAAAACCAATTTTAAATTTTAATTAATGGATAAGATATGCAATTACCGAACTAAATATAATTTTCATTTAATAAATAAATCCACTTCGGTATCCTTCGGTAATATTCGTATTTATATCAAATATTGACGTAATTGACGTTTTAATCATGTTTTTGAAGTATTTCCTGCTTGTAAACAAATAATTATAATCTGAGTTGGTCTAATTAAGAAAATATTTTAATTAATATCGTGATACAAACACCATCTCATTAATAATTTCATGATGCCTGGTGGCAGTAGAAGACTTCCAAGAACGGTACGCTCAACAGTAACCTCCTCGTTACAATTAATACCTGGAGAGATTGGATGCAATCGTTATTCACCTCTCGGTGCTGCTGTACCGACATTGCCAGGTTTGGATCATCCAACAGCACCTAAACATTTTCCATTTCCTAACACTCCGTGGACAGTGACTTGATCTTGAAACATTGATGTATTTCTTTACAATTGCCGCAGCAGGTTTGCAATTCTTGCATATATATCGAAGTGTATGGTGGCTTCCACATTCCTACACAAGTCAAGCCGTGGTAAGTACAAATGTGATAGTTTAATTACATAAATGCAGCAATTTAGAAGATTTTAGAACTTCTACCTGATTGATTTAAATCTGGTCATATTTATACTTATTATATTATCCAGGAGAGTGTTGTACTTATTAGGATGTAAATTGCTGGATAAAATCATCCCTGCTAAACTGTCATTGATCACATATCATTGTTACAGGTATTTCTCGATTAAAATTTTAAATTAAACACGTTTTACAATTCTATATCATTCTAGATTGATTCTGTTTGGTACTATGCTTTCTATATTATCTTGGTGCGCATATTATATAGTTTTGAATCATCCGATTATGTACATTTGTTATCTGTGCTATCCGTAAGTACTAAAACTACATAGCAATGTTTATTATATTAAATAACCTTTAGAATTATAGTTTATGCAATATTGTTTGGTTTTACAATTGCGCCATTCTTTGAAGCGATCACCTGGAACCAAGGTGAAAAACCACCGTTGCATGCATGCAGTACCAATGCAGCGGATATTAGATCGGAGGTTGAGAACTTAAAGATGAACTTCAATAATCGTTTGAAACAGATTCTGTTTAGTTCGGTATTTAATGCGTGTTATGCAGGATTTATACCATGCTGTTTTGTGCAAGTAATTAATTTTGTAACTCATTTACAAGTATCTTTATTTGTAGATCTGTAATTTTAGAATTTCGTTTACTACGATGTTTATTGGGCGACACAACATGTGACATTTATATCGCTAAGTTGTTTTACATCGTATACAAACCACATTCTTCACTTGAGATACTGTGATATTCTACATCGGTCCGCTTTACATCTGGGATATTGGGATAAAGTAGAAACGAGATCTGTATTACCAGTAGCTTATTCATGGCAAGAAGATATGCTTTGGCCCAACGGAGCCCTCGTTAGACATGGTAGAGAGATGTATAGAGCTCATGGAAATACCAACGCTGCAGAACCGGGAAATGCAGCATTTACTCGATTTTATGTATGTTCCTTTCTCATTTTATTGATTTATTTTTGTCGCAATTTGTTTATTTTATTACAGAGCATGTTTAAGAACCCTTCCGTGGCACTAAGCGGTCTTTTAGTGCTTCAGATATGTCTTGTGCTGTATCAATTGGTTCTTTTGATTCGTTCGGTTTTCTGGTACCATATAGTTTCACTGATGTTTTTATTGTTCTTTAATTATTATATACTTTTTAAAATTGGTCGTGATTACCTAGTCAGTATGAAGATTTATAAGGCGGAACAAGCTCTACATCAGAAATTAAACTCTCATTAAATATAAATTATGTAGTTTTATTTATGTAATACCTGCTACTATTATGCTGCTTATAAAAAAAAAAAACTTCGAACGAGGTGAGTAGTGAACTGTGAACGCTGCATTTATCTAATCGCAAAGGTAATAAGAAGGCACCGAAGATAATCCCAACACATTTGCAAAGACTGCGATATCTTAATTCGATAATTTAATTCATCTAAAAATAAAAATTATTAAAACAAATGGTGTCTTATATTAAAATAAAACATCAATTAGCATTTATAACATCTGATTTATCTGTCAAATCTCTTTATGCATTATAAATTAAAAAACATGTATTTAAAAAGTCACCTTATATAATAAAAATATTCATGCAGAAGTCTCATATAGAACAAAATTATAAATATCCTAAAAACGCAACTTTTCTATGTTTAATACATATCATCTTGATTCAAATCGGACATTAAATGCAATCCACGTTCCTTTAATGCTTTCGCCAACAATCGCTGATGTTCTTGCTTCTGTTCCTGTTCTTTTCTTTGTGCATCGAGAATATCATCGACAGAAACTTCGGTGAGTGGTAAACCTGCTTCTTTTTCAGCATCCTATTTACGATTTAAAACAGAAAAGTAGTTAGAGCATAAATGAATTTCCAGTGACATACAATTTCTCCAAGTAGTACTACATTCTCACCACGAACAATAAAAACACCTCTCGGTATATCACCATATTCTTTACCGACATGGATTCTTTCAATCGTGCGATGCAATACTAAATTAGCAAATTGGTCTACACTTCGCAAGTAACCAATTAATGTGCGTCCATCACGTAGGAGTACCATCAATTTCTCTTTTAAAATGAATAAAAACCAATTACATATATAGATTAACAAGTAATTGTAAACGATTAAAAAGTCTTCATAATGAAATTATGACTTACTATCTAATTCATCCAGTAAATGAGCTGTACCCTCTAATTCAGGTTTATTCATTATGAAAATTGAAAATATAAATTATATTCGTATTGTTTACATACAAAAATCCAAAACTGGAAGCTTTTTTAATTCTGTATAACCAGAAAATTGTGATTAATGTCACTATTTAAACATACTATCATATCACACTGTGATTAATAACATTTATCAAATTCTTATAATAATTAATAACATCTAAATTTAAAATATGTAATAATTTAATATTTGCGTTTTATGTTTAAGTGGAATATAAATTTTAAACTTTGTTTTATCTTTTAATAATAAAGACAAGAATGATTTGTGTGATATTTTCATATGATGCAATTAAAAATCACAGTGATAAAATTTTGACAGCTGCTATAACCTAGCAAATTGCGTTGAATATTTGTGTTAATTTTTCAGGATCTTAATTCATTTTATATTAAATAAAAATGGGTGAGCGTAAAGGAACCAACAAATATTATCCACCAGATTACGATCCCCGAGCTGGAGGACTGAATAAATGGCAGGGGACACATGCCTTGAGAGAAAGGGCTCGAAAAATCCACCAAGGCATAATTATCATTCGATTTGAGATGCCATACAATATCTGGTGCGAAGGATGTAATAATCATATAGGAATGGGTGTTCGATACAATGCCGAGAAAACAAAAGTTGAATGTATTATACTACACCCGTATACGAGTTTAAAATGAAATGCCATTTATGCGATAATCATTTCGTAATAAAAACTGACCCGGCTGTAAGTTTAGTAACATTTTTCGTTGTAGTGTATAATATTTTTTTGTATTGATTTTTTGTAGAATTTGGATTACGTGATTTTATCGGGTGCTAGGCGTCAAGAGAATCGTTGGGATCCCACAAAAAATGAGCAAATAGTTCCTGAGACTAAAGAAGTACAAAAACGATTATTTGATGATTCTATGTTTAAATTAGAGCATGAATCTGAAGATAAAGTCACAGCGGAAAGTGCGAAACCGAGATTGGCTAAATTATTCTCCCGAAATGAAAGTGCATGGTCCGATGTGTATACGGCCAATCAAAAATTACGTGAGGCCTTCAGGGTAATATCAAAAAATCGGTAGGGATACAATACAGTTTTAATATAACCTATTTCAGAAAAAGTCGGCTGAAATAAAGCATAAAGCGGCTACTGACAAATCGATATTAAATAAGTACAGTTTGAATATACCACTGCTGCCAGAAAGGGAGGAAGATAAGCGAGCAGCATCGATATTGAGTCTGAAGTTAAAACCAGCTGTTGATATTACGGAAAATACAGAATTAACGAGGAAACGTATTATTAGTCAGTCATCATTACCAAGTAATTTTACACCTATTACGGAGAAGAAAGCGTTAAAGATATTGAATAAAGATCATACTAAAACGCTTGGTGTTATTCAAGAAACGATAAACAGGAAAATAATGATTGTAACAAGAAAATAAAACTTGAAAATCAAGAATCAGATACTTGCTCGAGTAATACGAAACCTCAATGTTCGTTAGTTGGTGATTATGGATCTTCGAGTGAATCTGACAGTTAAAATTAGGAATTAAACAACGTATAAAGATAATTAATATGCATTTTATATTAAATTGTATAAATACATATCTAATAAAGTTTACCACATGTGTATTGCATTTTACATATTTAAAACTAAAAACTAAATTATATATATATAATTACATAGTATCATGTTGTATTAAAATTTTATTTCATAATAAAAACTATTTTTGTTTATATGTTTAGTGGCACATCAAATATTTTTTATATACTTCTTATTTGTTTCCATTATGTTTTCAAAGCTAAGTTAGGCATATTGTTATAAATAATACTCTTATGTAGTTTGTTATATTATTGCCATTAGTACTTGAATTAAATGCTATTTTATAATTAATTTATATACAGAAGCAGCGACTGCTTATAATGTAGCCGACTGTATTAAACTTTTATCTATAATAAATTAACTTTCTTATGTAACGCTTTTTTTATGTAGCCAATAAAATATAACTTGACAAATATCACAGAAATTGAATTAAATATACAATAGATTTTATCCAAACCACTTCTGCTTCATTATAACCAGAGACTACTGCAATATATAACTTCAAATCTAAACTTTACATTCAACATTAAAGATCTAAACCCTTCATGCTATACAGTAACTTTATAATTATTACATTCAACAACGCTTCTTAATATATACTTATCATTGCATTGAATTGTGCGCCTAACATCTACCATCTGATACAATCAATAAATCCAACAGACTACAGCTACGTTTACGGAGAAAATACAAATTCCCCTAGATTTTTATATTAAAGCAAGTTTAAATTACCTGAGATATATTTTATCTTTAGCGTTTGCTATTACATTATCTTGACCAACTTGATATTTTACCATGATCTTTGATATAAACACCGAGATTTCTTAATTCATCTCTCGTTTCGTCGCATAATTTCAAAGCATTCTCGTTTCTTTCGCTTATACCTAATTGACGCACGTTTTGCCTAAATTTAATTAAAACATCTATGATATCGCTATAATCATTCACTTCTTTATCGTTAATTTGTTTCGATAATACATCTACACCGAATACTTTAAAAATTTCTAAAACAAAATTCATGACTGCTGTAACGTAAACACTATGGTTAAGGTAATTTGAATTTGTCGAAGGTGTGTGTAGCATTTTGTTTGTGACAGTCATAAGACGGTGTATAGATTCAATTACTACAGGTGTATTGAAATCGTCTTGTAAAGCATTGTCTACCGCAGTCATGGTTTCACTTAAGCTTTCTATTAATGATTTATTATCGATGGTAGACTGTAGCTGCCCTTTTAAAAATGAATTACAATCATCGGTAAAATTTTTAATACCACTTAAGACCTTTTCAGCCGTAAAAATTAGATCTGAACTATATTCTATATTACTGCGATAATGCGATAACAAACAAGCAACTCTAAATACTACAGGATTTACTGTTTTTAACATGTCTTGAATACTTATTGTATTTTTGAGCGACTTGGACATTTTAACGCTATCTCTAAGATGTAGATGACCTGTATGCAGCCAATAATTCACCCATTGCGGTTTAGAAAAGAAAGTACAGGATTGCGCTTCTTCATTTTCATGGTGAGGAAATCTTAGATCAATACCTAAAAGGATCATTCATATTATGTAGTCTCTTTCGTTAATGAGTGTTTATCAATAAAAGATACCTCCAGCGTGGATATCAACGCTTGATCCAATAATGTTTCCAGCTAAAGCTGAACATTCAATATGCCAGCCAGGTCGACCAGGTCCGAAAAAGCTATCCCAATATGGTTCGTTCGGTTTTGCAGCTTTCCATAAAGCAAAATCCGCAGGAGAATTTTTTATACCCCTGTATTCACTTCCAAGGTATTTTCACCAATTTTTTGTAGTTTACCATAATTGTCATATTGCGAAACGTCGAAATATACAGAACCATCTTCGCTTTTATAAGCGAATTTTTCGTCAAATAACTTTTTAATAAACTTAACGATTAAAGTCATATTATCGGTTACTCTTACTAAAACATCTGGTTTAGTAACTAACAACTGATCTAAATCTTGTATATATTCTTTTTCGTGGCATCTGGCAACTTCTATAGGCGATTTATTAAGATTTTTACTCTCATTAATGATTTTATCATCAATATCGGTAATATTCATCACGGTTACTAAATTGAGTTTAAAATACCTTCTCAATATTCGTTGTATTATATCCAATTTTACGTAACAGCTTGCATGACCTATGTGGGCCGAATCGTAAACTGTGGGGCCACAAGTATACATTGTTACACATGATTTATTCGCCACAACTAGCGGCACTTTAGTTCTTGTAACGCAATTATATACCTTAATACCAGTATCGTACCCCTCCGGTTGTATCCAATTCGTTTTAAATCGTTTCGAGTTTGAAATTATTGCTTTTCTCAATAGCAACATTTTGTAAACAGGTCCGACCCTTGTATTTCAATTAAAGTTGTTGTAGGTTATGTCTGGTGTCTAATGACAAGTTGAATCGATTTAGGGTTAAAAAAGGGTGAAATATTTACGTAATAATTAATAATTTGAATGCGTTTAAGCGATTGATTAAGCTAGTTCTGAAGTTTGTAATTAATACGTAAGTACCGGCTGTAATTATTTAAAAAAACGTCATTCATTGAAAAGATTGGAACTTATAAATAGATGTAATTAACTGAGAATAAGGCATATTTTCCGTTTAGGAATAATTGTTTTAAGTTTAAATAAATCGCGTATTATAATTATGTAAAAATATTAAACCATTTTAAAAATTATAATTTTGATTTTGAAAAAGTAAGGTTATATTGTTGTACATCGAATTTCCATACGTCCAAATTCGATGTAAAGTAAACGCGGGAAATTATAAAATTTGAATATTATTTTAGGATATAAAATGGAATATTCTGAGGAAGGGGAGCATTTAGCGGATAGATCAGCTTGTGCTGGAGTTAGAGCGGATTTGAAAATGTGTTTATTGAAAAGCGATTGCTGCCAAAAGGTGTTCTATATAAATAATATTATTAATTGCAATTCTCAATTTTGTAATTTTTTAGGATGGAAAAACACCTAGAGAATGTTTAAAAGCGAATAACGTCCCTCAGGAATGTGTCGCGTTAAGGAATACGTTTTTCGAATGTAAAAGATCCTTGGTAAGAGAAAATATCGATTTATTTTGTGTTAAATAATTACATCTTTTGAACATACATGTTTGTATATATATATATATTACTTATTTACTTCATTTTAACAATATAGTTGGATAATCGCCAAAGATTCAGAGGACGGAAAGGATATTAAAATTTAATTAGTATTTTGTTAATGTAGCATTTTATAATTAATTACGTGTAGATATATGAGTGTTAAATAGTTTTTTTTTGTAATAAATATGTACTTAGAAATTGTTTTTACCATAAAGATTTAAGTATATTGCTTTAAAGTTTTATTTTACCCAATTCATACAAATGAAATTAGCAACGTATGATGTACGATATATTTGGCAACTGTTAATGTCTATATAGTATGGCGAAAAATAAAATGCCCAAATAACGTCATATATTTAACATTGCATCCTTGCAGGTAATTGCTTCTTTCGTAATTTATATTATCACATCTCTTCTATTAAATATCGTCCTTCCATTTTGCAGCGTTACTAGATATACAAACAATTATTTTAGGTATACATTATGTATATATAATTTAGAAGGCATTATGAATTGATCCTTTTGAGGGAAGAACAATGGTCAATGTATGTCTTTGCAACATTAATATTTCTTTATTTTTATATAAATCTAACCTATATTGTGAATAAATATTATTGCTATAAAACTTATTAATTCAATTAAAAGCAATTTAGCTCTATGCTTCTTCAGTACAGTGCTTTTCTATTCAAATCCTACATTAACCCTGTGATTTAAACACTGAAGTATGTACCAGGAAACGACTATTATATATTAATAATTCAATTTTGGTACACACGAATCAGTGTAACCCATACCAGAAAAAATGCCTTATTTTTTAATATCATTTTTCTTATATTTAATGTTTGATATGCAAATTAGTAACTATTTCGGTTAAAATAACGAAATTAACTTAAAAACAAATCTATATTAAATTATTATTTTCGAAAACTTAATTTTAAATAATCATATCACGTCTATTTTCTATAATAGCTATACATATATCAAAATGTGTTTTTCGCAAGAGAAATCGATCTATGTTATTGGATTTTTTTAGAATATCGAAATAGCTATATACGATACACAAACAATATACAACATTTTGTATATTGAACACTTTTGTAATATCAGTATAAGTTTATTCAACATTGCAATTTCTAATACTATAGTAGCTAAGCTTGAGATTATATTTATTAAGGAACCTCAGAGTATTAGAAAATATTGCATTTATCTCAAATTTTTCAATCAACATGTTTGTAATGAATATTTTTATCGTCTTTTTCATTTCAGTCATTTTTTCATTTTGCATTGACTGTTTTATCAGTTAGGATTATAATATTGTACTTATTTAAGAAAGGCTTTGACGGTCTTACCCTTTTTATGAAAAACTCAACTATATTCTATTTCTTTAGTGGTATATCTATAGATCAATCGCCAGTTCTAGACCATTTAATTGCGAACCATCATGGATAACTTAATTTTATCCAATCATAGCAAAATTGATTATATTGAGCTATAAAGGAGACAGGGGAGGATTCGGCCAAGAGGGAGCATTGAACTAGTCTAATTATTTCTTAGATTTTTTTTAATTATTGGGGAAATTTGATCGTGTAAGGTGTGGCTAACCTACTAGTTACCGTTTGAGCTGGATCTTGGGTGTAGAATTCGTTAGACCCTATCCTAAATCAGAGGCCATGAAGAATGCTAATTTGCAAGTTGTCAACGGACGAATGGATTATAAAAGAGCAGCATCGACATTTCACTTACCTCAAACCACCCTCGAGTGCAAAGTGAACAAATTTTAATTAGAAAATGGTGAATTTGAAGGCAATGAAACTTTTTCTGTTAAGGAGGATCTAAGCCGTATCAGTAGTGTGTTTGCTCCAGAAGAATTGGGCCTACATTTACAGTTCATGCTGAAGGTTGTATCAATGCTTGAATGCGCGATTTTGACATATTTATGTCAGTGATGAGAATAAGATTTCAGATGGCATAGAAGCCAAGCAGAGGCTTTTACGAATTACTCACCCAGCACAAAAAAAATAAAACAAGCTTTCTTTTGCTATTTCACCTGAACAGATCATCCCCATTTCATACATTACATTGAAAAGAAAAACATTGAAACAATGGCACATAAAGATTCACTGTTACTAACTCCCCTTACAGAAAAGAGCTAATGGACTATAAACAAAGTTACCGGAAATGTTAAAAAAATTACGCAAAACGGAAACGATATGAAGAAACCTTTTTTTGTTTCTAAAAGCAGAAATGAAAAGAATAAAAAAATCATTGACCAATCTTTATCACTGTTTATAGGTCTTTATTGAAAACCGTACGTCGAGATTGAAGAGGTCTCATTGCACCTCACTCCTATGACCCATCTTACTCTGTGAATACTCTCCCCTATCGGTAATTTAAATTGGTATGGAACAATATTGGCAAAAAATCCTAAACGATCTAAACGAGGATATATAGGGAGATGGATTCAAAATAGTCATGAAGAACTTAGGCAGCTTGCCGCCCCCATACAACCCAAGCCGAAAGCAAAAGGCGCTCATCCTCAGGGAACTCTTTCCAATAAAAAAGAAACTTTCAATAAAAACAGTGTGATGGAGGTAGATACCGTCCCGTTTACGGAAGCCGAAGTTGATGAAGCCTTGGTTAAGATGAAAAGGGGCACGGCACCTGGATCGGACTACCTAAGATCCGACGCCGTGGAAACAATTGCGGAGGTGATCCCAACAACCCTGCTGAACGTCCTGAACGTGCTCCTCCAGAGGCAAAAATTCCAGCTGCATGGAAGAAGGCCACTGTAGTTTTGTTGCCAATGGGGGAACAAGAAACCTCGACCCCGACCTTCCGACCAATATGCTTGGTAAGCATCCTTGGCAAATTGTATGAACGGCTTATTAAAAATAGATTAACGTGGAATTAATCAAATCAGGTGGTCTGGCTGAAAGACAGTTTGGGTTTGTAAAAGGGAAGTCGACAACACATGCGCTCCAGCAAGTCTCTAGAATAGTGACAGACACCGGCAAGAAATGGGTAGCCATGATCACCCTCGATGTTAGAAACGCTTTTAACACTGCATCGTGGAGTAGAATAACAGCGGAATTGGCAAGAAGACATATCCCAAGGTACCAAATCAATATAATCGAGGACTACTTTTGGTCGAGGAAAGTTCTGGTCACTCCTAAGTCAAGCACGGACGTATATGCAGGAATTTCCCAGGAATCAGTATTGGGGCCGATTTTATGGAATGTTCTCTACGATGAAGTCCTCAACCTGGAGTGGATGGACAGTGTAACGGCAATAGCATATGCGGACGATCTGGCGTTGCTGGTCGAGGCGGACGTCGTGCAAGACCTCGTTTTTAGGACCAATGAGTCTCTTGAGCAGGTAGGGTGCTGGATGGGCGAGAACCGACTGGAATTAGCCCTCAAAAGACAGAGGAAGCAATACTAAAGAGCCCCTGAGGAAAGTGGAACTTCTCCTTTGACCTAGCTGGTACTAGTATAGTCCCCAAGCGTGAGCTGAAATAGCTGGGTGTGGTCCTGAACTACAGAATGACCTATGGCGCCGACATCAAGTACCTAGAAGGGCTGACCCAAGTGACCCAGGCAGCACTTACAAAAATCATGTCGAACATCGGAGGACCAGGGACCAGGAGGAAAGAGATGCTTTATGGAGTTTTGTAATTACAGATCCTAGATGGCGTGCCCGCATGGGGAAAGGCCCTCGACTACAAAAGACACCGAGAGGCAATCGACCGGTTACAATAAAGGAGGACGCTAATAAGAGTGACCAGTGCTTATAGAAGCGTGGCAGCCATTACAGTGCAGATATTGGCGGGGGCTTCCCCCATGCACTTGCTGGCACAGGAGCAGTGTAGGCTCATCTTCCAAGCAACGAGGGAGGAGATAGCTCTGAGGAAAACCAAAGAAAAGGAGTACACGCTGAAAAAGTGGAAAAAGATCTGGATCAGCTGTGAGACGTCATCAGCCTGGACGAAGACTTTGATTCGCGAAAGCGAACTACCACATAACGCAATTCCTGTCAGGGCATGGACAATTCGGATCGTACCGCAAGAGGTTTGGACTGTCCAAGGTGCACACTTGCCGCTACTGCGACCTTTTTGATTCCCCGAACACGCGATCCTGACATGTGCTAAATGGTCAGAAGAAAGACGAGAGTTGGCTGGAGAAACGGGCCAAAACATAGATAAGCAGCACACTGTGATAAACATCATGTTGGAAAGTCCAAAAAATTGGGATGCTGTCAGGAACTATGTGGCCTGTGTCCTTACAACAAGAGAACTGGAAGAGAGGAAAGATCCTGCCTGTGCCCCTGAAGTTTTAGCAGTTTGAAGGCATTAAAGAGGGAATAGAGTGCCTCTGACAATTACCGCTAGCATTTCGACGTTATGTCGTGTGGACGGTTCCGGAATGCCAGAGAAGGTCGAGGAGGGGTTTTAGTCGGTCACACTGAACCCGTGCCACGGGGCCAAGCGGTTTCCCCTCACCAAAAAAAAAAAATTGGTATGGAAAAGTTATTTTGTTTCGTTACAGTTTGTATTTACTTCAAAACTAAATAATCTTATTGCTGGCCGAATCAACACAAAAAAAAATTATATTTGCTCCATACTTAACATGCTTTAAGATAAAATTGGTGACCCAATACTGGTTCATAATTAAACGATCTATACCCGGAAATTAATTACAATCACCTCCTATTACTTCTCTCGATATACCCCAATATAAAATTTAAAATGTCTGTATTGGCCTAAACAATCCCGTATACCCTGTAAGCCTTGCTCTTAACGCCGGTAGAAGTAAAGCACAAACCGTAACATCTTTCAGTAAATTCGAACATTCACAAATCAATATATACATTTTATCACCTTTTGGGCTTATAGATTTGTGAAGGGCTATCTTTTTTAAGCCGGCATGCGCCGGCAAATATCTATAAATCATCCTCGCACCAGTCCAATATAACCAATTCCTTTCGAATTTTTCCCTATCGTCACCTTCGAAGACTTTGTAAACTGAAATTACGTATCCAGTGTATGGGGTGTGAATTCTCGTTAATGATGTACCAGATTCGTGAATTGGCGGCCTACATATCGAAGCTACTTCCGAATATAAATCCAAAGTATGCGCTGCTGTATATCTCGTTACTCTAGGGTCGAATTTCGCTAAACTAGCCGTTCTGAGGTTATTATAAAATAGTACTGGATTAGTTTGAGCACTATTGATGATATAATAGGATATAAAAGGGAATTCGGCTAAAAAATAAAATTATATTAATATTAATCTAGTTTATTATCCATTTATTGATTGAATTACCATTTCGTTCCATATTGGCTAAAAGCATCCCTGTTAAGGAAGTTTTAGCTTGCGCTATTTCACTAACAAGTTCTCCAGCCGCAATCCTCTGCTTCAAAATTGGCTGAGATAGTGGCGATTCCAAAATAGGATCTATTGGTTCAAGAGGACTCATCAGATGGCACAATACGCACAATTTCGGATCTGGAACCTACAATAATAACAACAATAAAAAAAGATTTATAAATCGTATCAAGATAATATTTTTACCTCCATAACATGTAGAGAACCTTGCGTTCTCTTTTCACCCGGCGCTACTGAGGTAGGTTTCTATTAAAAATCGAACGGAATTAGTTAAAAGATCGAAGGTACATTTCTCGGATGTTTACCTACTGGCATTGGAACTCCTGCTGGTAAGAACCGCTCCAAGCTATGTACGGGAATAATGAAACAATCTCTATCCAGAGCGGTTAAGGTTCTGCTGACATTCTCCATATTGTGAGATTGAACGTCGTTCCCATGATTGAAACTAACCTAAATTATGAATTAAAAGATCGAATTAGTCCGTCAAACATTACCAGAATGTTCTTTTTCTAATCGTATTTTTACAATAGTTTTTGCTAAAAAAATGTCTGCAATACAATATAATTTAATTCGAGATCATAATCTAACATGCTTAACTATATTAACTAAGTTTGAAACATCTTTTCTATATACGCTATCTAAATATGTCTGCTGATAATGCAAAAACATCTCGGAGAGTCTTGGATTCGACAAGTGTGGGTAAATTTTTGATCAATTTTGATTTCGCCAGATGAAAATTTTAACCTTATTTTGTCATTTTTAGCATTATAGACATCAAAATAAATGCAAAGAAATGCTCTATTATCTACTTATAAGAAAGAAGTTTTATGTAATCTATCTAGCTATTAAACTCGATCGAACGTTTCTGATAAGAGTAGGGGAAACAGGTCCGCATGGATCCTGTGAGGCGCAGAATCAAACTGAAAGTTTATTTGGGTAGGAAGGTGATTTTAAGTGTTGTTAAATTCAGTCTAGTCGAAATGAGGGAAGCCTTAAAGATGATAGATGAAACAGGAAATTTCTGCTTGTAAAGCAACGAAATGGTTTGGTATATCGATGCCAAGGTCGCCTACAAGTGACAAATTTAAGCAAATTTTTACTCCACAACAAAAAAGCAAGCTAATTGAGCACATTTTAGATTTAGAAAAGCTCTTCTATGGCTCAACAGCATTATATGCCTGTGGACTAGATTTTAAATAGCAGCGATAGTGAATGGTTGCCTGGATTTAGAAGAAGGAATCCTCAGTTGTCAATTAGAGCTTATGGGCCTCCGAACATTTCTCGAACTGTAGGGTTTAATAAATATTACTTATTTATTTCAATTTTAACAATATAGCTGGATAATCGCCAAACGATTCAGAGGACGGAGAGGATATTAAAATTTAATTAGTATTTTGTTAATGTAGCATTTTATAATTAATTACGTGTAGATATATCAGTGTTAAATAGTCTTTCCTTTTGTAATAAATATGTACTTGTAATAAATATATTGCTTTAAAGTTTTATTTTACGTAATTCATACAAATGAAATTAGCAACGTATGATGTACGATATATTTGGCAACTGTTAATGTCTATATAGTATGGTGAAAAACAAAATACCCAAATAACGTCATATATTTAACATTGCATCGTTGCAGATAATTGCTTCCTTCATAATTTATATTATCACATCTCTTGCATTATGAATTGATCCTTTTGAGGGAAGAACAATGGTCAATGTATGTCTTTGCAACATTAATATTTCTTTATTTATTATATAAATCTAACCTATATTGTGATTAAATATTATTGCTATAAAACATTAATTCAATTAAAAGCAATTTAGCTCTATGCTTCTTTAGTACAGTGCTTTTCTATTCAAATCCAACATTAACCCTGTGATTTAAACACTGAAGTATGTACCAGGAAATGACTATTATCTATTAATAATTCAACTTTGGTACACACGAATCAATGTAACCCATAACCAGAAAAAATGCCTTATTTTTTAATATCATTTTTCTTATATTTAATGTTTGATACGCAAATTAGTAACTATTTCAATTAAAATAACGAAATTAACTTAAAAACACATCTATATTAAATTATTATTTTCGAAAACTTAAATTTAATTAATCATATCACGTCTATTTCCTATAATAGCTATAAGTATATCAAAATGTGTTTTTTCGCAAGAGAAATCAATCTATAAGTACTTGGATTTTTTTAGAATATAGAAATAAGCTATTACCTAAGTTAATTCAACATTGCAATTTTTAATACTATAGTAGCTAAGCTTTGAGATTAGAGTATTAGAAAATATTGCATTTATCTCAAATTTGAAAAAACTGTCTCGATTGGGTTTTGAGTGAATGCTGCCGGGAAGTTTCATGTTACTAAATCCATGACGATCTATATCTAGATAAACAGCCATTACAGACATGTACAGAGGTTGACCATAATTGACAAAGCAAGAGCTAATAGCGTTGTCATCCTCTGCTTTCCTCTCTTATTGTAGGCACAGGATTCAATCCTTAGATATAGGCAATTTACGAAGCCTTTCAACACCTACTATAGTCAGGGGATAACAAATTGGCTAAGATCATATCCTGGTAAAGTTGTTACCATATTTCATATAAGGTTCTGAGATTCTATGACATGATACGACTAATTTTGGAAGTTGATTCAGTACCAGTGCATAGAAAAATACTTGTTCAAATGGGAAATAAAAAACGAGTTAGACATTGTTAATGATAAACGCAGCTTCAATACGTTACTGGTGTCTGCTGCAGGATGTAAACTTTTTGAAGGGTCGTTCATCAGATGCAGCTGGTTATGATAATGAATCGGATTCGGTAGATTCTGATCATTTCATCAATCCGAGTGTCAAAACAAAGAGAGAGAATCTGACGAACATAAGAACTGTAGAGGAACAACTCGCACTAACGCACACCTCGTTGCATCAAAGCAAAAGTTGAGTTCGTACTAGTGTTCATATTAGGTAGTTCCTTCCTTTAACGCAATACCCCAAACTTCTATCGGAAACTACCTACCAAATCATCAACAGTAAGACAAAGATCACCCTTAAGTAGATTAACACTTATCTCAAGACTTGGACCAACATTCAACGCAATGCCCAAACGATCAACAGTAAGGCAAAGATCTCCTTAAGTAGCTTAACACTTATCTCAAGACTTGGATCAACATTCAACGCAATGCCCAAACGATCAACAGTAAGACAAAGATCTCCTCAATCAGCTTAACACTTACCTCAAGACTTGGACCAACATTCAACGCAATACCAAAACGATCAACAGTAAGGCAAAGATCTCCTCAAGTAGCTTAATACTAATCTCAAGACAATCATCAAAAAAAAAGCTCGCCCAACCAACAAAATATTGCTGATCCTTAACTGGATTATTTTTAGATTGTTAAAATATCGATATATAGAATATGTGATCTATGGCACACTAACAATCTTGGTTCCCAGCTCATTAAGTACAATATCAAATGATCTTTTCATAAAGGCTTTTGTCACTATGGGGAAAGCCATAAAAATCTTTCAGTCTAGGGGTATTTATCTATTCAATTCTCACATATTTGAGATAAAGATTTCCTTCCTGAACAAGTTCCAAATGTTGCAGAAAAGGAAGTAACCATAACAATTGTGGTTGAGAAAAATGTGGCTGAAAGTTTGTAACTTATTGAAACGAAATCTGACATTATATTGAACCTCAGCCAAATTGCAGTCAAACTTTCTTTAAGAACATATTCCCTAAAATGTCTCCAAAACCAACACCGAAAGCTCGGAAATATAGAAATTAATCTAAAAGACGTAGGAAGGCACAGCTCGCTAAAAAATTAACAAGCAGGTTATCTTTTAAAGACCAACTGATTGCAATTGAAGTTAGCGAAAAGTGAACAAGACGTATCTGATGTAATCATTCCATCAGTATAGGTAGATACGTGTTTCGAAGTAGCACCAATGAAGAATGTTGAAAGGTTTTCAATGAAAGAGAAAAATAATGTCTTTATCGTACGCCCATATGTCCTGTTTCAGTACAAAAAGCATATCAGAGAGACCGATCGATATATTATACATATATGAGTAAATGAACCAAAAACGACAGGTTGAAGAACAAAGACAGAGAGTAAGAACAATATTTGAAAAGGTGATGACGCAGTAGTGTTTTAAAAATCTCCACGTTCAATAAAGTTATCAGGAGTACTTCTTCTTTAATTATCTTTTTTTCTAAAAAAATAAAAACGTTAGTAATG
This sequence comes from Holotrichia oblita, assembly GCA_023690525.1. Lineage (NCBI taxonomy): Eukaryota > Metazoa > Arthropoda > Insecta > Coleoptera > Scarabaeidae > Holotrichia > Holotrichia oblita. Next base: position 85,502,446 of record CM043021.1, on the reverse strand, counting down.
TTAAGTAAAACGAGAGATTAAGTTAATAAACTACAAAATCTGTCTGTAGTGGGTATCTATGCCATATTAACTATTTTAACATAGAAACCATAAATCGAGTTTAATACCAGTTTAGAACAGGTCCAACACCAGCCAAATCTAGTCTAAAACTAGTTCACACCGGATAATTAGAACCGATGTTCGAGTTAGATATATTACAAAAAAATTCTTCCACCTATGATGAAACTACACTAAAGATTCTTCCAAATCATAGAAATTTATTTCGACAATGAACTACTAAATTTTTCAATTTAAAAATTGAGACAAAATTCGAGATACAACTTCTGAAATGAATTTCTTTGTTAATGGAAGATCTCTAATATTGTATTCTATACAAATTCAACCTACATTTAGCTAAAACTAATTTAGCATCAATACAAATCGATGCACATTCTAGAAATAAAAAAAATATATCTACATATATATCTACAATAACAAATAAATGTTTCGTCATGCATGTTTTACAAATGATGTTACTGAAAACTTTCGAAATATGTAGTAGGTAATATAAAATAACGATCACTACAGTTAATGAAATCTATGCTTATTAATAATTCACAAAATCCCAGTTTTCTAATCTAAAGTGGTGCACTTTCACAAAATCAAATGTGAAGCAGTTCTTTTGAGCTCAATTGAAGCGCGTGTATAATAAATTCATACGTCTGGCTGGCAAAAAAAGAATTACAAACTCAGAACAGAGATAACAAGTGCCTCGAAATGTATCATGCAAATGTCAGTATTTTTAATATAAATTATACAGGATTTATTGAGGAATAAAATTATTTGAAGAATAAACAAATTATTGAATCAAAAGACTTTCGCACAAGATAATTTTAATTTAAATAAGTTTATTCCTTTCATCGTCCCTATCACCTGTATAATGTAATTGTAGTATAAGGAAATATTATGCAATTAAAAGTATTTCATTGCAAGTATCATACTCCTGAACACGATTCATTAGATCATTAATTTCAGTTAGCAAGCTTTATAAAATAAAAGATAACCATTGGATTTTCAATCTTTTAGACCGACACAAACATAGACTGTCGCAAAGAACATTCAGGAAAAACGGAAGAACAAATCGAAAGTTATTTCAGATTTTAAAAATAATTCTAAAAGACGTTCTTGGTGGAACAATAACAGAAACAGCTGATGTCTTTCATCGATACACCGATATACAAAACGGAAAAATTATATAATCTACAGAAAAAGGGCAAAAAATGGGTAATCGCAGAAAACCTAAACGGTTCAATTCTACTACTCTCTTGGTAAATGATCTTATTTCAATACAAAAATTATCATGGAATGCCAAAGGAATGATATCAGGTTCGTATTTCTACTAAAGAACGCAACTTACATCACGCAAATCCTAGTTCCTAGATATGGAAAATTATGAACAAACAACGACAAGTACATCATAAGATTTGACAGAAAATGGCGACAATGGCTTTGCGAACAATGAACGCGAACGAAAATGATGCAATTCCTGAAGACAGTGATGAAGAAATTAAAATATTCCAGGAGAGGAAGAGATTAAAGAGTTAAATTGACTGGTACTGGAAACTGTCCAAGATTCTTCTTCAAAACAAAGCATTTTCGTTTGCTTCCCATTGGTAGATTTCTGCCTTGAGTTGCCCAGCAAATATTAGTATGATGGCCGACTACTGGTTTTGTTCCGGGACTGATGATTCGCTTCTGACTACGGCAATCCAGCGCCGGACCGGTTGTTGTGACCAGTTGCTGCACTTATCAGCAACTAAACTGTGTGTACCACTTTTTTTGTGTTAAAGGTTGTAATATTTTCATTTGATGTGGATTGAATGTTATTACTAAAACAGGTAAGTGCTGTGTATTCGATTAGTTTTTGTCAATCGATACTGCAGAGCTGATCGTAATTAAGACGCTGCTTTTTTGCTTTGTTTTCAAGCCTTAATTAGTCTTATCCTGAAGATAATGTAAAACATAAATACTGAAATGTTTCCCTTCACTTAACAGCACTTGTGGCTAATGGATTTAGTTTTAGAATGATTTTGAATTACACGGGGAAGACTTTTTTGCGATCGTAGGGTGAAAAAGCGATGACAGCTGCAATTATTACTTGCTAAAACGATAAAAAACCACTAACAAATTAGCTTGGCAACATAATATTTCTGCTACAATTCTCTTCCGCAGATTGAAGAGGTGTAGAAGAAAGATTTTTTGGATTATCTTAAGTTTCTTCTGTATTAATTTGTTGCCATATAGGTTCAACGACGACAAAAAGAGGTTGGCAAAGATTGACCAACGCTGTTTCAGATTAAAAAATATCCTTTTCGACACACCTTTATCCAATGTTTTTGCAGTTATAAAAACCACGCATAAACCAAAGAGTCATTAAAGGCTATAACACCATACCCACAAGCTTAGAGTGAAGAACAAGTAATGACCATTTATTGAACTGAAGCAACAGAGATGTGTGTGTGTGTCAACTTTCTTCGCATATTTCGTTCGACTCAATGAGTGGTATGAATAAAAGAGAGCAAAACCCTATACTCGCAAAATTTCGAGCATTTGCTACATATTTTATGAATAAAAATGTAAATAAAAGCTTTTACTCAAGATTTTCCTCTGAGCATAAGCGTCTGCTTTCTTCTAAGCACATCCTCCAATTGATATGAATAAAACGGAGGTTTTCCTTGACATTGTGAGCATATGCTTGATAAATTGTGCATCTAGTTCAGTACTAGATGCGCCCTTCCAGTGGCCGGTAATAATGGCAGAGATTATTAATTTACGGGCAGTAAAACGTTGCAAAAATACGATGAGGAACTGATAACCGAGATTTTAAATCACTTTGTCGGTTTGAAGAAGAAAATTTGCATTGGATTGCAACTCACTTTATGGACGAGAACAACGAAAGAAGAGAAGGTGCACTTTCGTCGGACCATTAACCGGTATATGGCCAATCCTGGTTTCCAAACTGGTGTTGCTGAAAAATTGAGAATTCATCAGTCGACAGTATCAAAAACAATTATGTTTGTGATTGACAAAATACTCAAAAAAGCTCATTTATGGATCAAATTTCCGTCAACTTTGGATCAAGTAAACGAAGCACAGGAGACGTGGCAAGAGACATTTCAATTTCCATGTGCGATAGGGGTAATTGATTGCATACACGTTCAAATAGTGAAACCTATCCATCACGGTGATGAATACATCAACAGAAAGTGGTTGGCGACTTTCAATGTGCAAGCAACGTGCAACTCCAAAGAAATGTTTACTGGAACCCATATGAAGGATACTCCATTATTTTTGACCAGCTGTACAACACGTCTAGAATGCCATTGTGGCGTTTTCGAGAACTGTGTCTAAATGAATATTTCATTATGCATGGTGCGTCCAAACAAACTTCGTGGAAAGAAGTGTGCCCAAGAAATGGCAAAAAATAGAAAAAAAAAATTGAAAAGTTTTAAAAGACGTAGGACTTTATATACCCAAAGGGTAAAAGAAGATTCAGTGAATTCACATACAGCTCGAAAGACAACAGCCCTAATATATGTATATACATCTAATGATGATGAATAAAATGTATGGATAATAGTTCCACTTGCAAGAAGTATAGCCAATTCCTGCCAATGAGTACATTTATAAACATGAAAGATTCCTTAAAATATTTCTTCTTATTAATCAAAACCTCATACTACAATTACTATCGAATAGAAACAAAAATTGAGCAAATAAACAAAATAAAAAAAAATAAAACAAAGCCGTTAGATTTAGAAAGACGTACCGAAAATACGCAGATAGATAGTTCTGTTTTCTACTTTTATTTCTGTATCTATGTAATATGTACGTTTAGCTTCATAGCATCAAGGAAACTCAGATATACTCAGTTCACAACAGGTTTCAGGTATTTTTATTTTAAAGATGAAGAGAAGAAAAGAGGGTGACAGACATTTCAGCAAATAGTGTCCCAAATCTATTCTTTTCGTTCTTTCTCGTCTCTCGCAAAACTCGAGAACGTACTTAGAAATTCAATCATTTCGAAAATAAAAGAAAAAAAAGAAAATTTAAATGAATTGGAATTTCTGTTTTTTGTTTTTTTTTATTTTTGTTAAGTGTGAGAGGGCTGCTATAGACATACCTGTCTGCTCGGCGTGTTTTTTGGCGAAGGCCATTTTAAAAGCGATACTGAAGGACTTCTTACCACCAGTGGTTGAGGAAAGTCCGATTCAGAGAACGCAGGCGATGTTGTGGTTAAAGGCACGAATTGTTCTCCGCCCGTCATTGGTCCACACTTTGGTTCTGCACAGAATTCAGCGAAAAATTTGTAGATACTTTTTGGTAAATTTGTCACATGCCTATATATATAATGTGAATAAACTATTTCGTATATAATTTTAGTATTTATCTATTTTTGCGAAAAGCAGAGCTAATTTTAGATGGTTATTAAGCGAGGTTAACAGCAAAATACAGACAACAAAAAAGCATATTTAACCTCATGTGATAAGACTTACTTTTGCATATACCACAACCCATAAATAATCCAATAAAAATCTTAAATGGATAGGGAGGTGAATGATACCTCATCTGAAATTGGTATTTTGATTTAATTGTCTATTTTTTGTTTAATTGTAGAAAATTATTAAATTCATTAAATATGTTGTTCTGTATATGTTGGGCTTTATTTTTTTCTTGGTTTCGTTGCGATAGCAACCAAATTGTTTCTTTTTAATAGTACCAATTTTGAAAAGAGCCTGTTTTTGTGCTAAATTTAAGAAGGTCTGTTTAACAACTATATGACTTATGTCAAAGTGGCTGAAGTATGGTACATTTAGAGAAAGGTGGGGCATTTGCTTAATGATTAATCTTCAGTTTCGTCTTATCAATGTATTCGTTGTTATTTTGTGCTAAATATATTTTGATAAATAAAGAAAAGGGGTGCTTTGAAGCATCCCAACAGTTCAATGCATGTACCTGAAACAACGTTGGAAAGAAACACAAAACAAAAAAATGAGCTGATCCAAATTATAACCTAAACAAGAAAAGAGACAGTAAATTTTAATCTATAAGGAGCAGACTCTTAGTCGTTTGTCCAGAAGCTACCACAGAACTCAGGATTATGAAGTCGTTAACCAGCATTTTTGCTCTCTTGGGGAATGTATTGACTCATACCATTTAAATGGTATTTTCAATTGTGATAGAACTAGAGTGACAGCCTCCTTTGGCGATCGCCCCACACATCTCAAGTGTGCTTTTTTTAACTTCGAAAATGCTTACGTTGCAAGCCTAGGAAGATTGTAACACTATTGCAGGTTCCTATTATATATAGATCTACTTTTATAGAAGCAATAACGATAAGGATCATCCTGAAAAGTTTTGAGCAAACTGGAATTTAGCCAATCATCACATTCTCCTAATCCAGAATTAGAAACTAAGAATTGAAATTCCTATTGATTCTTATTCCTAAACCTATAGATTATATTATTCAGGGACTTCGAAAGGAGCAATGAGTAATTCTAATAAATCTAAGTCAACTCATTATTTTGACCCAGAACCAGGATGCTCCTCGATGCTAGATCGATCTATACACAGAAAAAGGAAAGACTACAATTCTGACAGCATCCCCTTACAAGAATGAATTGGAAGCTGAGAAGAAAAAGCGCAATACTGCATCATAAAATACAAGAAGAGGATAAAATGTTACTATTGACGAGATGTTTATTAAGACAAATAAGGACTTAACATGCAATATCTCTGCAAACTCCTTCTGAGCTCTTGTTTCATCAGGTCAGGCCACAAAATTAATCTATCTTTGGTTTTACAAGAAACAATACTACGATTTCATACATTCCTTTACAAAAACCGTGCTTATTGCTGATATAAGGTCGGAAAAAGAACTACAAAGGATGTTGTTTACAATGGAACCCTCCAATAAAGCAAGAACTTTTATAGCAGATTTTCCTTCTACCTATCTGCGTCTTCTCTCCATATTTTTTTATCGTAGAGTTGTCAATAATGTCGAATAATAATTTGTAATTATTGTTCCACCCTCATCCAGAAAAATTAATCAGCAGCAGATTTCTGAGGATGAAATTTTTTAGGTCTTGGAGAACCAGAGTGTCTCCATTCGATCGACGGTTGCTTTGTTTCTGGGTCGTAGAAATGTACCCAAGATTCATCCATAGTAAAAGTAGGGCTTAAGAAATCTCTATCGTTTTCAAACCGAGCACAGATCGACTCTTGCACGCTTCTAATCAACATTCAGATATTTAGGAATCCGTTTTGCAGAAATTTCATGTCCAAATCGACGTGAACTATATGATGGCTCGTATGGCTCAGATACTGGTTTTAGCTCAATTTGACGGTTTGGCAAAATGATGTCATGAATTGCATCAGCATTTTCGAGGACGGACACAGAAGCTGGTCTTCCCGATCGGTCATCGATCATCTTTAATGGAAAATTTACTCCTTTTGAAGCTTGCAATCCAATTTTTCACGGTCGCATACGAAGCACATTGATCGCCAAGAGTATTAAGCATTTCTTCAAGTTTTATTGCGCAACTTTGGTTTGACATTTTGAATGTTGAATGTTTACACTAACACGCCTAATACGTTATTTAAAAAAAAAACAAGTTAATTGCCATAGCAACAAAACCAATAACAAAAAATAAGGCCAATATATACGACAGAACACATTTAATTATTTTGAAAAAAAAATTAGGAATCAGAACAAATTATTCAATACATTTTTTACACCCTGTATACGTTTCAAAAGCACACTTCAAAATTGACTGCATTTAAAATAAAATACTCATTTTGTGAACCCTTCCTATCGAAAATCGAATATGCAGATGAGACTTGAACGATTCTCAAGATACCACACAATAAATTGACAAAACCTTAAAGGTATAAAAAATGTACTATTCCGCATTGCAGGTCGGCAAAGTCACGTTTTTACGATGGATGTTTGGCAACAGCAACAATAAAACCTACCGAAATAAAACCATGTTCTTCAAAATAAACTTTACTACGAATTCTATTGTGATAGTACGTACGATAAAACGTTAAAATATCTAAATAAAATAACAATAAATGTTTCGTGTACGATTACTACCTTATTAAACTGCAATAAAAATAATACGAAAACGATCACGTGGAATTGGACGTGAAATTTTTGGCAAATACGACGGCAACACACATTCGGGATAAAAATAAAAATAAATAAACCCGACATTTTTTTCGCTTGAATATAATGTCTCTTATTTAAAACGTATTTAACAGGTTTAATACTCTCGATTATAAAAACAAAGATGAAAACAATTTGCCGTATTAAAAATGAAAAGAAATAAACTGTGTTAAATTTCTACTTTACGACTACGTAGGCTTGACATTATAGTGTGATTATACGCAAATCATCGACTATTCTAAACTATAATACAGAACGAGTAAAAATACTATAAGAAATTAAGTAACAATAAGGCTTTTGGCAACTATATTACTTACAATTTTAATCTCGTATACGTGTATTATCCAAAATAATTGTAAACATATGCATTTAGCTGTAAGGTATTGTTCGCTAAAATTATTAAGCCGTTATATATGATGCAGACATGTTAAATTCTGACTTGCCTATACCAGATTAAACTGAAGATTAAACCTAAAAATGTATCGGTAAATAGTGTGTGCCTGGTATATTTTAGAATATTTTTAGTGAGGTTCATGCCAACGCTTCAAGAAAAATTGTCAGCGTGCGATGGAATTCAAGGTCTGACATTTCGGGTGTAATTATTATTTATCGACCTATATCTTAGAAGGTTAAGTTAAAAGGGAAATTGCTATCCGCTAAATGCGGGGAAAATCAAATTAAGTAAACCATTTTGCCATCTTCATTAAATGACACATAAATGGATGTTTCCCCTAAAATTGACAGGGTTTAAAAAAGGTTTTTATCGCTTTAGTGAATGGTCGCCAATAAATAAACAACCTTGCCCAATATGCATGTCAAGGACTAAATTACTCTTAAGTCTGATCCGCAAAAATCTTAATTTGAATTTAACACAGTCTTATTTCTAAATAAAAAAAATAAGGGCTAACGATACATTGTTAGTTAATTAGATTTCAATATTAATTGATTCAAATCATCCAAATTCTACCTTCTGTTTCTTCTACTGTGTACGTGCATCTGGGTGGACTAAAAAACAAGTGAGTTCTATAATGGTGCTCCTCTATCGGTGTATAACCTTGCTCCCTGTTGGTTCTTTTACTAGTTCGACTGCCGGTTTTCGTAAGGGAAAGCTTCACGCTGCTACCACCCTTCGATTCTTTGAAGTTCTTCCTGAACATGAGATTCATCTTGATGATCCTTGTATTTATGCTGGAATAAAAGAGAACAGATTTTTACGTACACTTTATATTTATGCTGAAAAACAAAAATTAAAGTTTGCCAGCCACCTGCATAGGTAATTTGATGAAGCTTGAAAAGAAGCGTGTTATTACGGTTAGCACGAAAGCCTGACTGCCGAAAGGGAAGAATATTCTCCATAATCTTTGACAAAGTGGGAAGAATACTTACTTATAGGGCGAACATCTTTAAGTTCAGTTGGCGTAGTAACTTTCGGCCTTTTTCCAGATCGTTGGGAAAACCGATTTATCTAAGCAGAAGTTAATAATGTGAACCAGAATAGGCAAAATGTGAGGAGTACAGAGTTTGAGAGCATCAATACCGATTCCATCCGCACCTTCACACTTCGTGTGAATGTTACAAAGAATATTGAAAACTTCATGTTCAGAAATTGCTTTAAAGAAAAATGGTTCTGCAATTCCTAACGAACGTGCATCATAGGATGTGTATGCACCATTGTCATTAGCAATAGAAACAGGTACCATAGCAGACAAAAGAACTGAATCACCTATTTTGCGGGGTGCCGATAGCGATTTAATCTCTGATTGTATTAGCAGCTATTAAAGAAGTATGGCCAGAAACAAAAATAGTGGGTTGTCGTTTTCCGATTTGTTTTATTTCAGAAATTCTCACAAATATTAATTTTTTACATGGTATTTTTAGAATCTTTTAGAATTCAATGTGCTGCAAAACAAGATCTTGAGATGCATTACCAAATCACCATGGTATGTTAGAAACGTGCAGATACATCAGGACCTTAACATACCTACCCTACCCCAACATGCTGCTACATTGGCCGAAAAAACCTTAACAAGGGTTTCCAGATCTGACAACGCCTTGGTCAAAGAACTAGAGCCACTCTCGACCCGGACAGACCCTTTTAATGTAACTTTGCTTTAAGGCGACTCCTTTCTTTTTTTTTTGTTTTTATCTTTTTTTTCTCATTGTGATGTTCCATTTTACCATACATATTTCATTTTTTTTAAATGATTTTATTTATACATCGCTTTTTTTAACGCTTCATTGTACCTGACTAACAAGATGACAAAACTCCAAAAGTTCCAAACAACGGGGGTGGTCCCATACAAAATGGAGGGCTTTGTCCAACCTTAGACCGTAGAATCTCCTGAAGATGGCCGAAACATGTAGAGAGATTAATAAATTTTAATGTGAGAAGAACCCAATTTTTATTATTATTTATCAACTTGGCACTCACATATGGTCAACAATGAATTAAATTAATTATACAGAGTCGCTATAATAATGGAACATAATTTTCATAAACGAAAATCGGGAATATTTACAATTTTTGTATTTATCAATTTTATTTTTTAGAAACATATACCTCTTCCTTGATTTAATGTTTTGAAATTTAAAAGGAGTGTTAATGCTATTACATTTCATGTATGTTTCGATTTAGAATTTGCAACAATGTGTTTACAAAAGTCTAAATATGTGGACGCGTAGTGTAAAAACTCCTGTTTAAATGCGCATGATAAGACTCGCAGGCATTTGTTGTTCGGTTTAGTTGTTCTGATGCTGCTGCCCATATTTCCGGTGGAAATGCAGCCTCTTCCGATATGCTGTATGTGTCCACTAAATAGTCAGCAAAATCTGTACAAAGCACTCACCAACATCCGCCAGAAACATAAGACCAAAACAATAACGCAACCATTGCCCGATCTCAGAGTTTTAATTTTTATAATCAACTGCTAAAGTGAAAAATTTTGAAGTAATTTCTGCATGATTATAGATTCGCTTTACACGCCTGCGTGGAGCTAGCCACCCCCTTTTTCCAAATTCAAAATTTTGGAAGTTGTTCCAGGTTGTTCTAGGTTTGTACTAAATTGGTCCAGAATTTTGGAGAAAAATACTAAAAAATTGTCCAGAAAAATCGAAAAAACCGTTTTTCTGGACCTCTCACCCCCTCCTCCTTGCCAAAATTCGAAATTTTGTCAGTTGTTCTAGTTCTTCTGAACATTGTTCCAAAATTTGAACCTTCTCACATTAGTAATTTATTAAATAATTAATAAAAATTAAATTTTGCTAGCCCCCGCTTTTTCGAAATTCAAACTTTTGAGAGTTGTTCCAGTTTGTTCTAGTTGTTCTGAACATTGTTCCAAAATTTGAGCCTTCTGTCACGTGTAGCTTATGAAATAATTGAGAAAAACAAAATTTTAGTAATACCTCTTTTTCGAAATTCAAAATTTTGAAAGTAGTTCCAGGTTGTTCTAGGTTTGTACTAAATTGTTCCAGAATTTTGGAGAAAAATATTAAAAAATTGTCCAGAAAAATCGTTTTTCTGGTCTCCCTCACCCCTCTACCCCTTTCTTTCAAAATTAGAAATTTTGTCAGTTGTTCCAGGTTGTTTTAGTTGTTCTGAACATTGTTCCAAAATTTGATCCTTCTGTCATGCGTAGTTTATGAAATAATTGAGAAAAACAAAATTTTAGTATACCTCTTTTTCGAAATTCAAAATTTTGAAAGTTGTTCAGGTTGTTGTACGTTTGTTCTATATTGTTCCAAGATTTTAGCTTTCTATCGTGTATACTTCGTGAAATAAATGGAAAAAAAAACAAATGTTCAGGGGGGTGAAGTTAGCCCCTTTTTTTTCAAATTTCGAAATTTTGAAAGTTGTTCGCGATTGTTCTAGGTTTGTTCTATATTGTTCCAAGATTTTACCTTTCTATCATGTATACTTCGTAAAATAAATGAGAAAAACAAATTTTCAGGGGTGTGAAGTTAGCTTCCCCTTTTTCGAATTTCGAAATTTTGAAAGTTGATTGTTCTACGTTTGTTCTGTATTGGGCACAAATTTTGGAACAATGTTCAGAACAACTAGAGCAAACTGGAACAACTCTCAAAAGTTTAAATTTTGAAAAAGGGGGTGCTAGCGAAATTTAATTAATTATTTCATAAATTACTAATGTAAGAAGGTTCGAATTTTGGCACAATGTTCAGAATAACTATTAGAACAACCTGGAACAACTGTCAAAATTTCGAATCTTGAAAAACGGGGGGGGGGGGGGACTGACCACAAAAACGGTTTTTTCGAGTTTTCTGGACAATCTTTTAATACTTTCTCTAAAATTCTGGAACAATTTAGAACAAACCTAGAACAACCTTCAACTCTGTTAGATGAAATATTTTATAATTCACACAACATCAACCATAATAACTTTTCAAAGCGTATGACTTACATTAGCATAATATCTATACTTATTTATATTTATAAATATTCATTATTACCTAGCAATATTATAATCCCCACTTTAATTTTCATTCGTTCATTAAGAATTATTTTAGAATATAATCTATTTTACTTCAGTTTCTTAAAATCCCTTAATTGTTATTAAATGACACTGCTGGTGAGCAAGAGATAGGTACTAGGATTAATTACTTAAATTTTGGACCTCGACGAGCTAGGTACTAGCATTATGCGGGCACGTAGAGGGTACCGTTCACTGGGGATTAAGATCAGACGAGTTGAGTACTGCCCACTCGATTGCCCAAGCAACATGGAAATCGCTTTTAAATTGCCACATATCGTGAATGAATAAGAAATTTTGAGAAAGATTTTCATCACTTTGTTTTAAATGGTCTGAGTATCTAACAGGCACTGAAGCATATTTATTGTGGTTGTCTAAAAATAGAACTGATTTTTGTAATTCATGTTTTTTTGTCTTAAATCATTACGGCTAATTTAATAGCCTAGTTAACTACACAATAAATTACAATTTCTTAAATCAATTCCCAAATTCAAGCCTTTCTTAAAAGCGAAAAAAATAAATTGCTCCAAGAAAAGAGATTGTTCATTGCTTACCAGACGAATTCACTGCTTTTACTGCAGTGTTTACGAACTCAAATGGATTCCCCTTATAAAATTTACATTCGCTATCACATCTATTTTCTAGTTGGCATAGTGAAATATTCTTGTCCTAGTTTTATCAATGCCATGATAAATTTATATATAATATAAAATATTTTGAAATCAAGGAAATTATATACAAAAAAAATTGTAAAATAAACATGACAAAAACGATGACTTACGTTTATATTTACATTCTATATTATAAAGCGAAATTCTATATTTAAATTTGTGTATTTTACACATTTCAAATTTAAAAATAAAAATATGACTAAACCTACTTGTCTAGCAGAAAGTACTTACATACATGCATAGGTGACACGAAAACTAAATAAAAATATTACCCGCACTCGTAATATTATGTTACGAGGAAAAATATGTAAAATAAAAATGTTAATTTACGATGTGCGTGGACTTTCCTTCCTTTTATGTTTAATAACTACCACGCAAATAACTAGACTACCAGAACTAAAGGAAATGTTAAAGCTCGCTTTTTCGCATTATAATAAAAGCAACCCCTCGCTATATAAAGAAATAAGGTGAAAAAAACCGAGCTACAAACGCGATAATCAATAATTAAGGAAATATAAAGGTGTGTTAATGAAATAAAACTTGTAGTAGGTATAAAAATGTGCTTAATTAACACTACTTCTAGACACACACACAAAAATTGATAATCGATTTTTTTTTTATATAAAAAAAGAAAACTAATGTTTAAGTCTAGACGATAAATGCATGCGATAAAAACAATTAATTCAAACAAGGAATATATAACACAACATTGACAAATCAATAATATTTACCTATTCAATGAAGTGAAAACGTAAATGTTATATTATAATCTCTCAATGTGAAAGCAGCAGAAATCAATTATCGACGTCTGAATGAATCATTTCAATAAACAAATTTCGTTCACAAATCCTAACCACCATCCTTATTAGCTGGTTATCACGATACTTCTAATATACTGTTAAAAATAGGTAGGTATAGTGTGAAAAGTGTATGTGTGTCCGAGATTCGTTTCGCACTGACAAAGTTGTTAGGAACCGCGCCAAAATCTTATTGTTAGTCGTCCAGCGGTCTTTCTATCTCTAAACCAACTCTATACTCTATACACGAGAACCTGATTAAAACGATATAATACGGCGTTTTGCAATAACGCCCCGGTGTAGCGCTGCCGTCTACATTGAACGAATATATATATATATACGATGAGCTCTTGTATTGCGAGGATTTGGTCCTGACCCTGCCAGGAACAACCGCGGTCACCGTTTTCAGACCAGGATCGTAGCACGATAACTCGTTGCCGTTCCGATCTAAATAGCCGGCCGCGAACGGTGAAATCGACTTTCGATGCCCGTGACATCTTCGCGAGGGTAGAAGGTCGCCGCGATGCCCTAATAAATCCGGTCAGTTCGATTGGGATCCTCGTGCGCAATATCGAAGATAATATAGTCAATTGTATTATCCTGGTTAAGAAGTATTACCTACTGTATTTGCGTCGGTTAAGTTCCTCTCCAAGCCGTTCTATAAATATCCACTCGATAGTAAATGCTCGATATTGTAAACAAAATAAAATTTAAATACTAAATAAACACTTTTTTTATTATCGACAATTACAGATACATTAACATTTACTTTTAATTTTGACAATACACACGATACGATTCTTAAAAATAGAATTGTATATACAGGGTGTAACACTACTGTACGCACAGCTTAAGAATTTTCCTTCCTTACTGAATCAAAATAATTCAATACTGCATCCACCAATAGGATCATAAAAAAAACCAAGCCATCACCAACAATTGAACATCTACGACAAAAGCACGCTGCGACGTCATAAATTTAATATTCGATTACAAATTGCAGAACTTATTTATTTGCTGGAGTCTCACTCAACTAACTACCTTTCATGCAGAGGCAAGTTCTTCATAAGGTTTATCCAAGACCACGCCAATAAAATTTCTTACATCTGCACATTCACTTTGGACCTCTAGTACAGAAATCGACTCCTTAGTGTTTTTGTGCACACAACACTTTCGACCCATATCCTTAATTGGAGGCTTCGTCAACAGCGGTCCAAATTGTATGGATGGCAAATCCGCATTCTCTACAAGTATGAGCTCCAGTAGCACTGGCTAGAGGTTACGTGCTTGTTTCACACTGTTCCAAATTGTTATTAGACTTCGATTGGCTCTGCATTCACCTCAGAGAGTTCAAAGGTAGAAGCTTTTAGGTCCGCTGTATTTTGCTCAAGGTCCACCATGATTTTCTCCAAATCAGCAGCTTTTTTACGACATTTAAAAGACTTTATTCACACTTAGTCTTTGGAAAACTCGTGCTTGTTTCTTAACAAGCTACTATTAAGCTGGTTATGCTATATCTTATATACAGTGTGTCCCAAAAAGTTTTATACAAATGGAGAAAAAATTTATATTACATTTCTACATGACTTTGGAGATCCATAATCAAGAACAACATTTTTAAAACATTGGCTGGAATACAAGGAAAATTAAACATCAATCACAACAATAAATTTTAATTTTTTTTATTTTTCTTTATGAATTATATACAAACTTATTTTGTTTTATATTCCTAATAATTATTATAAAAACAAATATCTTCTATCACGTCTGGTATTATAAACAAATGAAATTCATATTGATCATACAATACTAACACTAACTAAGTATATGCTATTCTGGGACGTATTTAGAAAGTCTTTCTTTTCATTTTTCTTTTATATTGGGATGAAGAACATTTCGAAATTAAAATCCAACAATAGTCAGCAAGCATCTCGCTATTCCACTCGCCCTGATAGCGTTTTTCAATAGTGGAAATATCCTGATGAAATCTTTCCCCATGCTCGTCACTAACATCGCCAAGATTCGGGGGAAAGAAGGTTAAGTGCGAATGCAAAAATGTATTTTAAGACTCATATTACAGCCTAATGCATGCTAACTTCTAACAAGTTCACTAACAATTTCCTCGTAATCTTCAGATTTTTTATTTCCTAAGAAATTCTTTGTCGCACTTTTAAATGCATCCCAAGCAGTCAGTTCTAAATCGCTCAAGAGTACGTCAAATTCTCGATCCTATTGTAACAGATTAATCTGGGGTCCTATAAAAATCCCCTCTTTAAGTTTTGCGTTAGATATATTAGGAAATTTTTGTTTAAGGTATCGAAATCCTGGTCACTCTTTGTCCAATGCTTTGACGAAGTTCTTCATCAAAGCTAATTTTATGTGTAATGGTGGTAAAAGTATTTTATGAGGCTTCACCAACGAATTATGGAGTACGTTCTTTTCTCCAGGAGTATACTGTATTCTGGTTGGCCACTGCTTAACAGTATAGTGCAAATTTCTTGCTCGACTATCCCATTCACAAAGGAAACAGCAATACTTTGTGAATCCAAGTTGTAGACCAAGTAGAATTGCAACTACTTTGAGATCAGCACTGATGTACCATTTATAGGTTTTGTAATTGATTTTATCAAGGAGACGTATCATATTATCATATGTTTCCTTCATGTGCACGGCATGACTAACAGGAATGGAGGGATAGATGTTTCCTATATGTAGAAGGACAGCTTTCAAACTCAATTTATAAAAAAAACGCCATTCTTCCGGTTGGTGTTTGTAACCTAATTCTCGCATTAAATTCAGTTGAAAAATACTATGACAGTTCTTTCTGGCGATTTCAATATACAGAAATACGCGTACCCGGAGCTAACAACTTCCATCCTAATATTTCTGCCTGAGTTTTTGATAAATAGAGATCTCGAACTAGGTCATTTAATTCCAATTGATTTATTAAATGTGGCGTGTCCTCTTGAGATGGCAAATATTCTTCATCTGTGTTCGACAACTCTGAAATGTATTCTTCTATCTCGGTTTCAACATGTTCTTGGTTCGAATCATCCGTAGGACTTCGTACTGGCAAAGCTTCCGAATGAGGAACTGGACGAGAGGCAGAAGGTAAATTAGGGTAGGTAATTATATCCTTATTTTTACTGGAAAACCCGAAGGTCTTTGTACAGCAAAAGTAGCAGTCTGTCGAATGATCCTTTTATTCTCGCCAAATCATAGGGCTACCAAATGGCTCTTACCATTTATACAGCTCCTCTAAGTAACAGCACATCGTACACAGACATTGTGAGGGGTCCACAACTTGTCTTGATTTGTAATTTTTAATTTAAAATAAAGGTTAGACGATTTTTCTATTAACGGTGTAATATTTCGTCTATGCTGCTAAACGGTGAATTCTCCACTTACATAATCAAACCTGTTAGGCTTGTTTACACACCTACGGGACATTGCGAATTCAAAAAACGCTTAAGAACTTCAATGCACTCTCGATGAAAAAAAAAACCTACATTAATATGCTTAACGAACGTTTATTAAGTATATTTTGCTGCAGTTGTACTCAGAATGTTATCCCGAATCAAAATATCGAAAAATATTCAGGTAGTCCCATTTAAAAATCGAAAATCAAAGTCATTTCCAGTAAAAGCGGAAGTGATAAGAATGTATCGACTATGTCAAGAAATGTAAATTAAAGCCCCGTACATAATTCCCAAATTTCGTTTCTCTATCTCAAATGCTTTAGAAATTATAGGGGCGAGCCACCTTCCAGAAACACCCGGTATAGTAACGAAAGTCTGCTTCACACAGTAATAGTTTAGTTGTCCCATTTTTTAATGCATACATCTGTACCTCTCTAGGAATGGCGTCTTGTTTACTACATTGACAGTTGACAAGTAGTTGTCAAATAGTTTTATACCATTGAGATTGAATAAGTAGGAAGACGCTATCACGTGGCTAAAACGGCGCAGGTCGGTCATATATATTGGTACACCATTTACGTCAAACACGTAGATTCTAGTGTATTTGTCATGTATGATTTTATTATTTGTTTATTTCAATTCTTACAGTCATATGATATAGCAAACACCCGACAGACCCCCTCATCAAGTGAGGGTTGCTCGGATTTCAACTACCACCGAAATGACCTAAGCCAACACATTGGCCGGAACTCTTTAGACTGATTTATTCTAGTCCGCTCTCTGTTTGTGTGAAGTCCCATATACATTTTTATCTATACAATATTGAGCATGTTTTATTTATACTTCTTATTTGTTTTAACCACTTTTATCTCCCTACGTTTCCTTTTTTAGGCTCAAATTTCTATTTTTTCTTTTGACGACATAATATGTATAATCACTAGTAACAACCAACGGGGGATGGTCCCGTACTATTAGGAGGACTAAAGGGTTTAAGGGCTAAAGTCCAACCCTAGAAAGGAGATGCAAGACCTTCGTCGTATAGCAAACTACTACAAGACATAATGGTTTCTTGTGCTCTACCTGATTGCAAGTGTAGAAACAGCGTTAAAAAGAAGAATTCGTCGAAAATAACATTTCATAGGTCAGTGTTTGATATAAAAACAATGTGCAGGGCCGTAATTGGAAAATTTCAATTGGCATGCCTGTATGTATACTGGCGTGTCTGTAACTGATCGTACGTGAATTATGTTGGTACTATGGATTTTATTTTTCTACAGTCGGCGACTTTCAGTGGCGTAGCGTAAATCTTTGGGTTGACAAAAAATGTTAATAATAAACACTAAGGTTATGCTGGTTATGTGAGTTTATTAAATAAGTATTCAACAAATGCTTTATTACATGAAAACAACACTGATGAGTAGAAAAATGCTGCATTTTTACCGAAACTGTTGAAAATGTCCACCATTATTTTGTAAACACAAGTTTACTCGTCGTTTCATACTTTCAAATACACGATAAAGTTCTTCCTGAGTGATGTTTTCAATTTAATGTGTAATTGCCTCTTGAAGTTCCTCCAATGTGTGTAATTGTGTGTGCTTTTGAAAACATTATTCTTTGCATGTCCGCAAAGGAAATAATCTGGTACTGTCAAATCCGAACTTCTTGGGGGCCACAGACCTTGGCTGATAATACGATCACCATAAAACTGCTGCAAATATGTTATGCTAGCACCTGCAGTTTGAGCAGTGGCTCCATCTTGTTGGAAATAACCCCGTGTTATTTCATCATCATGGAGCCGATTAATAAATTCTTCCAAAATGGCAGTTTGGTATCTATCTGCATTAATTGTTTGATTAAAGAAAATTGGCCCTATTATTCTACGAATTGTTCAAAGCAAGACCGCAAATTATATGACCATGTTCGATCTTGATTTCGAGATACACTCCGAAAGTGGGCCATAAGAATATATGCATATGTTCAGTCGTAAATATTTAATAAAAATGATCGACGCCAGATAATACACAAAACCACGGTACGTCAATGTGCTCTGTCAAAATCAGATTTATATTGACATAAGCGACATTGTAGCCACTACAAATTCAAAAATCTGTAGACGTATCAACATAATTCGCGTACGATCATTTACAGACACGGTGTATAGTGTGGTGTATAGGTACATAAATAAACTATTACATATTGAGCGTTCATGTTGTCAAATTATGACATTTATGGGCCTTGGGCCTAATAGGCGTGGAATGACGTAATTAATTTTAACCAGTTGTTTTTATTAACAAAACTACAAAGTAGAGATTTGCAATCATAAAAATATTACTGTCTGGCAAATTTGAACTGAAACAGCGCAGTAGCACAAGTGGGTTGGGTCAAGCCGGGGTTAATTCGGGTAATTAGGCAAAGAAGAAATGAAATGCAATCGCGATGAGACACATGCCGTTTTGCAGTGCACGTCATCCTGCAGTTTTCGGTGATTCGCACGTTCGATGACGTAGGCGTGGCGAGTTACAGGTGCAGTGGCAGGGAGCTTAGACGAACTGCACACACACGTTTAATTATAGTGCCGGTCAAAATGCCTGGAACATCGGGTCATTTAAGCGGACGTTGTGTAAACGCACAAAGTAAAGAAATTGTAGCAAACGTGGTAGCACATACTGTAATAATAAACTTCAAACTTTATTCCAATGAACTGATATGTGATCTGTGGTTGGAATAATTCATTTGCAAACATGTAACATACCAATACGGCTTTATTCATAAAATTTCTAAAAAGATATGTTACGGGTGAACTCATTTGTTTTAGCATTCGGGATTTTATTATAATTCTGTGCTGAATTTGTTTTTGTCTTTAAAATAGCAGTAAAGTTCAATTAAAACTTACTTTATGTCAGTCATTATAATCTCAATGTATTTTACTTAATCTTATAATCTCTGCTTGTTTCCACTCTATAAGTCTAATTTAAACAACAATTATTTTATTCAAAGTATAACAAACACAGATTCAAATATAAGTACCTACATTAACATTAATTAATGACAAACTTCTAATAACACCGCGCCAACCAATAGTACATACAGCTAAATAAAATACTGGCATCTTACTTTTGACAGGGAGTACAACGAGGTCATCGAGTTCGCTCCGCCTACCTGCGCCATGATGACTCACTGTTTCAGTTCAAATTTGCCAGACAGTAAGTTGGTTATATTTACATATCATCAGTAACATCTAATTCCTTAATGGTAAACCCAAACGTACACTAATTGTTATTAAATGTAAATGAATTTTTTATTTATTGAAATAATTTATGAGAGAAATGTGTAGATTAGTTATTAAGTATGAGAACATGAGTACGGAATATTAAAAAGTTTCGCCAATCTTGTGACTTTCTCTAATCTGTAAAAATTTCTTGAATGATTATTTATGATACATACACTGTAAATGTAAGTAACATATCTTTACACAATCACATTATTATGTCAGTGATTCAATCTTTAATAGGAATAATGGTAATAGAACATATATTGAGTCACATCAATGCGTAATTGTTTACAATTTAAAATGAACGCATTCCGAATACGAAACAATAGTGTGTGCTTCTTAAATATAAATCTTACGCAAGACTATTGTAAATTTGTAAATTCATCAATTATCTTCATCGATGCTATTTACATACGAATTAAAAGAAGAAAAGGATATATTTAGTTTTAATTTAAAAAATTATTATTATTATCGATTTTGACTCATATCGAAAATTGTTCATAAAATATCATTACGAAACTCCCAACCCAATAGCGTACTTAATGCAATCATCTCAGAATATCTAATTACGTTGTTTGTGAACATGGTATAACAACAATCCAATTAATACACTGTAATTATGTAACATACTGTCTGATGATTACCGGAACCAAAAAATTAACTACCAGGAAGTACGTTGTTTGGATAAATATACGTTTTCATGGTAAGTACACGTATTGAGATACGGTTTTATTAGATTATGAATGCAAGATGCAACAAAAAGAGGTTGTAAATGTCGTCTCAATTAAAGTAATAACTTAATAGATATCTGTGACAGTAATCGTAAAGCTATTTTATGGGTAGATACTAAGATCAGGACTATTAAAACTTCAAAAAAGTTGTTACATTTTCACCAGTTTATTATCGTATAAACAAAGAAATAATGCGTGACTATAAATGAATGAAAATCTTTGCTTTAAGATGACAACAATTCTGCAACGTTATGTTGACATGCCTGCTTTTAAAATTTAAATGTGTCAAAAATGTAAGTCATATGTATAATCTCATCAAACGTGATAAATTTTTTTTTAATTGCAAATATAAATTGTAAGCTATTTGTGTTTGTCTGCTACTAATACGTTTCCCTTGAGGAATCTTTGATGAACCAGCAGGAATGTTAACATTTCGACCAACTACCTCGTCATCACCCATGCTTGTACCAAACCCAAATCGCATATAAGTACCATTAATATGCTCAGGTGTTACTACATAAACATGATACGAACAAATTTTTTCATTTTTACTGTATGCTCAATTTTTAAGCGCCGTATTTGTAGGTCCAAAATTTAGTTTTTATGGTTTAATATAATTTTTTCAAATGGGAACAGGGTGGCTCACTAAATCGTCACGAAAGAGCATTGAAGTACCTTCATTTTGATACCCTACATTAATATGCCGAACGAACGTTTATTAAGTATATTTTGCTGCAGTTGTACTCAAAATGTTATCCCGAATCAAAATATCGAAAAATATTCAGGTAGTACCATTTAAAAATCGCAAATCAAAGTCATTTCCGGTAAAAGCGGAAGTGACAAGAATGTATCGACTATGTCAAGAAATGGAAATTAAAGCGCCGTACATATTTCTCTATCTCAAATATTTTAGAAATCATAGGGGCGAGCCACCTCCCAGAAACACCCGGTATATAATAGGTATTTGATTAATAGAGTACCTATGTATTTTGTAATTATTCTTTAAATTTAAAGATAATCATGAGAAAAAGCCATTTCTTTTATTCCCAGTCGAAAAAATATATTTGTTCACCTAGAAATCGGGGAAGAAAGAACCACGCACAGCGCTCTCACAAAACGCGGCGTTTACGTGAACTACAACGTGTGAGGTATTAAGCCTTGTTTATGTTATCGAAATCAATGGCTTGACTACTTGTGCCTTGTATTCGGATGATTTCTTTTTATTTAAAAAAAAATGGTTCACTGCTATGAGGAGAGATGTACCTTTGGCAGAGAAGACTACACGATATTGTTGTTCTGGTCATTTTGATGTAAGTACAAGTACCTAACCTATACGAGTAGTATGAGTAGTGGTTTTAAGAGAGAACTGGCTCATGGGTGCTCCCAATACCTTGCTCCTAATACCTACCAATACCTTGCTCCTAATACCTAGAGCACAGGTCGCGAGCCTCCACTTTGAAACATGGCCAGCGACGATTTGTAGAGGCGCTGAAGTCGCGTGCGCTCGATCGGTGCAAATGTAAAATAAATAAATATATTTATATACATATACAGGCTGTTAGAATGTAACGTAAACAAGACGCGCGCGAATGCAAGATGGCGGTTGCGGGAGCGGATTGGAGGGCAGATACATATGCGGGAGGGCGGTGGAAAGGGGAGGGGGAAGGGGGAGGGCGGTGGAAAGGGGGAGGAGGAAGGGGAGGGCGGTGGAAAGGGAGAGGGGGCGGGGGTGATACAGGTACGGTGCTTGAGCTTAAGATTTGTATATATACAGGTAGGTGAAACGTGACGTAAGCAAGACGCATAAGTCTCTCTCTCTCTTTTTATTTCTAGATACAAAACACACACATAACATTTTACTCTTTATTCCAAGTTTAAAAAATGTACATAATGCAGATATATTAGCCATAGAACATACTTTAAGAACATTTACAACTTGTTTTCATTAGATTTGGTGTATTTTGTACATGAATTTACAATAGGATTATTAATATAACAATAAATACTATGAATCAAAGTTTCATTATTTACATGAGCAGTCACAGGTTTCTTCATCAGTCTCTTCTACGTCACTTTCTTCTGTATCACTTTGCAGACCATCTAAATTGTATTTTCGAACAAGATAATAGGTAGGTGATCCATGTTAAGACAATACTGTAAATTATCTTCAACTAATACAGCAATCAGATCATCTAAGTTGATTTTCTTCTTTTGATAATTTTCTATAGCTTCCACAGCATGGTCAAATTCACGATAACGTTTCTGTCGATCTTCATGATCCATATCAGCTTCTGGTCGATTACCATCCAATACAAATTCCCGATAACATGCATCTATATTCTTTTCCATTCGTTGTATAGTAGATTCTAAATCCACAGCTTTAGGCCAGTGTGTCTCTTCATATGCCATCCACATTATGAAGCAGTTAAACTTACACTAACAGCTGGAACAGCCACGAGCCCACAAGAGGGGGACACCTACCTGTATATATACAAATCTTAAGCTCAACCACCATTCCCACCGTACCTGTATCACCCCCGTCCCCTCACCCTTTCCACCGCCCTCCCCTTTCCCCCTCCCCTTTCCACCGCCCTCCCGCATATGTATCTGCCCTCCAATCCGCTCCCGCAACCGCCATCTTGCATTCGCGCGCGTCTTGTTTACGTTACATTCTAACAGCCTGTATATGTATATAAATATATTTATTTATTTTACATTTGCACCGATCGAGCGCACGCGACTTCAGCGCCTCTACAAATCGTCGCTGGCCATGTTTCGAACTAAAGTGGAGGCTCGCGACCTGTGCTCTAGGTATTAGGAGCAAGGTATTGGTAGGTATTAGGAGCAAGGTATTGGGAGCACCCATGAGCCAGTTCTCTCTTAAAACCACTACTAGTATGCTATTAAAATTAGTGATATTCTACAAGTATGTACTTATACGTTACAATAATATATGTATTATCATGCATGTACACAAAGTACTAATTCTATGTATTAATGGTTAAAAAAGGATCTTACATTTGTGTCATATTCGTAATCTCATAACCCTATAATCTGACTTACAGGTTTTCTACGTCAGCTTGTGTTTGGGTCACGTGACTTCCTCGGCCATCTTTCAACTCAAAAAATCTCGAAAACCACAAGTCTTTGAAAAAAAATAATTTCCGTTTCATTTACCGGCGATCTCAATCCTTTATAAAATGTTTAATCCCTGTTAACTTTTGAGAAATCTAGGTTGTCTATTGTATGAATGTCAAAGTGGTTGTCGAAAATTGAAAACGTCAGAAATCCTTTGATGATTTGTAACGTGACATATTCATGTATAACCTATTAAATCTATTATGACAATCTGAATATTTTGTATGTCACGGTAGATCAGTTTACACCAATAAAAACAGGATTTATGCTTAGGGCCATCAAAATTGAGTAGTCAAGTGTCGCTTACAGTTTCGAATTTATTTATACTGTGATTTTAAAGAGAGTAACTTAATTGCAATACTAATGGTTAGTGTTTTTTTGCTTCAAAAGCGTACATTCTCTTTCGAAACACTTACAACTACTCCTCCCATCCTTCTGACAAGGGCAACGATCACCACTGACTTTGTGCCTGGCCCACAACTTACAGATACCACCCCATACCATAATTGAACCTCCACCAAAAGATGTAGTCTAGTAATATTAAATGGTGCATTTTGTTCTGCTTGAAATTCCATACAATCGTTTCCTACCATCAGTTGAAATTATACAGAAACGATACTCGTCCATAAACAAAATTTAACTCAACTGCTCATTACGATGTTCTGGGAGATCTGGAGGAAATTATAGTAGTTCAACCTAATAGCGTCTCTCTGGGATCTTAGAGCTTTTATAGGCATTTTTGAATTGAAATTCCAATAAACCCGAACAAATTGAACTGATTACTTAACAACCACGTAATTATATTACATACAACTAATACTTGTTTCGCAAATAAGACAAGACTTACATAGTTTAGTGAAGCATGCGCATTTAAAGCTACAGATTACATCATAAAATAAAATTTAAGGGTTGTAAATTTGAAAGCGTTGCAAGTATTGTCGAAATATAATAAACCAATAATGGCTGCAATAGGCGCTCATATAATTACAAGAGCAAATCCCAGATCTGCATGTATTGCTTCTCGCCATGCTGACTTGTATTACACAATGACTTAACTACTCGTAGCTCGGACAATGCATGGATTGTCAGCCCCGCTAAATAAATCGTCATATATCATGACAAATAAAAAAAACATCGAGGATTGTCGAAATATATAAAAAAGAAAATAAAAATGCCACAAGCAGTACCACCGATTGCCGCCAACACAGCATGATGGTTACTGCAATTATAGCATGAGCACTTATTACAGGCATTTTTTGGTTTTAAATTTATGCAATCTTTTCCTCTAAACTTGTTGATGTGTAGAATAGAACTACAATATATCACTCCAAAACGGAAGCTTCTCGAACAGAGGGTCGACAGGGAACCATTTTTTTTCCGCGAAAATTTGGAAGAAGCTATTGATGAACATGACAAAACGCTATCCCATAAGCGAGTTCTTTTGATTGTTGTGCAGTATATTTTTACTCCCAACTGTTTTCTTACCTCTTTTGCTAATCTATTATATCTATAGTACTCGTATATTATGAAGCCAAATTGGTTGCAATAACCTCGCTAGGCCGGCAAAACAAACACATATTTTCCAGTCACATTTATTTCAAATTTAAACATCTAATAATTTCACATTATGTAACTGATAAGAGCTTTTCTTAATATGTTAAATTATCGTAATAATAGTAATAAATTAAAACTCGTATTAAAAAGAAGTTTGGAGAGAAATAGGATTTGGATTCGGCTGGGGAAGTTGTTAGGGTCTTGTTTGACAGCGGTGTAAGAAAAGGTGGTATAAGTTTTCTTCACTCTCTTTTTATTGTATTTTTCACCGCTTCTCTTGCGGCTTCTTACTCTTTCTCTTTTTTTTTGTTTCAGAACTCATCATCAATATGATAAACATCCAGTCATCATCTTCCGTGAACTCCAAACAAACGAGAAACGCATCGTACATTGAATAAACAAAAATGTTAGCGTTTAGTACTAACGTTTTCGTACATTTAAAACTGTGTATCATATAATAATTGCAAGTTTAGGTTGTAATAATAGTAATAATAATTAGGATATTATCAATTAAATTTTTTCCTCATATATTGTATGTTTATATTAAGATTTTTTTCTTTTCTTTTTTTTCGTTCTTTACTATAAAAAATCCGCAATATACAAAATAAAAACAACGAATATTAATTATATAATGAAACGAACAGAGAAGTTATAATAATTATATTATTAATAGTAGTAATAAAGAGAATTTAAGTTTAAAAAAATATATGCGTAAAACATAGCACATGTGGAAATGTTACTAAAAAATAGTACAACAATTATTTTAATAAAAAGGAAATTCTTTAAATATTACAAAGAGATGACCTGGCCTCAAACTACTGCCATCGCGAACTTGAGGGTTTATATATGTATATATAAAAAATTAAAAATTAAAAAAAAATCAGAGAATTAAAAAGAGGTATTTAGGTATAGAAATTTTGGGGATACAGTACGCTTTTTTTACATTTCTTAATTTCTTAAGTGCACAGTAAATACATCACAAAGTATGAAGCTTTCAACTTTTTTTTTTTAATCTTCTGATGTATGTATATTTAAATAAGATCTAAGATGTATCCCCATCTTACTATTTCTCTTTTATTAGTTTTGATATTTATTTCCTTAAGTATTTTATTATATTTCATATATCTCTAATAACACATATACAGTACGATGCAGTCGATATATTATATTTTAACATATAATATGTTGTATATATTATTTGTTATTTATTGTTAAGTACACTAAAAAATAAAGCAAATGGTTCATACTTTGTGAGAATTTATTTTTTTTTTTATTTTAAATTTCGTGAGGACTCCACTAACATTACGTTTTTATTTTCTTTTTAAATTTTAATTAGTATATAGTCGAACCGGAATTATCAAACAATATGCGGACTTACTCGTTAAAAAAAAATGGAAAATACTGTTGCACCGAATTAGATTAAAAAAAATTAAAATTAAAAAGAAAATCATGTTTGTTTACGTAAACTTTTTTTAGTATTTTTCTTCATATATCTTTAGTTATATTATGTACTTCCTCTTATTTATGCTACACTACCGACGAATTTCCAAAAAAGAAAAACAAATATATATATATTACAAAAATTTACACAATTATATTTAATTCTCAATAATTATTTTATTTTTTTTTTATTATTTATTTTTTATATTTTCATAATAATTAAACTTTTTGTCTTGTAAATTAATTTAATTAACCATTTAAAAGTTATTCACTTGTTTAGTGATGTGGTGGTACCCGGCTCCTAAGCAAAGTTCGAGATTGATGTTGAAAATTGTAGTTTTTTATTATTATTTATTATTATTATATTATTATTTATAGATAGTGGGCCGGGTTGAAACAATATTGGAAAGCAAAGTACGCTGATGGTGCATCCACTTCATTTTGAAGTCATCATAGTGACGAACTCTGAAACAATAGAAAGTTGGAAAATTAAAATATATTCAAAGCAACAATAAAGATATGTATACAGTGTGTTTAAGTAAATAATTATTTTAAAAAATCCAACAAACCAATAAATTTCAATTTAAGACCTTCTATTTTGAACCCAATAAATGTTTGCGATTTAAACGAAACAAAGTAGGATATAAAACATTATTTACAGATAGGTTCATAGTTAGTATACATGTAATTATTAATATGAATATTTACATGTACAGATAATGTGGAAGATACAGCAGGTATCAGTTTGTTTGAGATTAATCGCTTGCAAAATAGAGAATGGAGATTGTTAACAGAGTCAATACGCAATAATCTGGATCGTAGATGTTTGCCCTACGAGTAAACGATTACAGTTATAAAATCATGTTGGGATTTAAACGCATAATAAAAATGTAATAAAAAATCTAATAGTAATGTAGTGAATAGTAATTTTGATTTGTTTAAAACTCGTTTTTCAAACTATGTGAAACTATTAAAAATATATTAATATAATAACGATAAAATTAAATTAATTTGAAACATTTCCAATTATATAAAAGAGCTAACACATGTTTTGGAAAGTTTTACCTAAAGAACTAGTCAAAGATATATTTTGCTCATTTAATAGATTTGACAAATTGAATTGTCAATATCGAACTTTCTAGTTCTGTTTAGAAGTTTATAAGATTACAAAGTCTACCGGTGTTAGTTAAAGGCTTTGTATTTTATAAAAACAGCATGGTAGTAAGTTCCTCGACAATTAAGAACTATTTCGGCAATTTTGGATTTAAGAAAAATGTAAAAATTGATTGCTATCCTGAAGAAGATCTGCCATGATCTACAGTTGCCGAGTTATTACAACATGCTAAACATTTAAAAGCAGCAGACCCGTAAAATGTAAAGGATTTGATGACCTTAGACAATAATATAATAACAGAAGAAATTGTCGTTGACAACTTTTCGAATTTGAATGTAGAAGAGACCCAGGGACCCATTTGGAGAAGGTAGTTCAAACGACTCAACAAACAACTCAACGACAAAGAAGCAGAAAGCATAAGCGGACAACTGTACTCGATTTCAATTTATTCAAGTGATTATATGGATACTACAGTGCTTCAGATTATTTTGTTATAATAAGAGCTGATGGAAGTAGTTTTCCGTTAGGAACAGTTTTGTCGGAATATAAAGCTAAGAAAATGTAAACAAAAACAGTTGCAACAGAAGCTTCTTAGAATAAATGAAAAGCTGCGTATCAATATTATGAAGATTTCAATTTTGCAGTATAAATAGAATTGTAAAGGTTGCGTTCTATGAGCGGGTACGACAAAAACAAATCAGCAAACTATGATTTTCTTTGATCGTGATTTATTTAAAGACGAAGTAACTCAAATTAAATTAAAAAATTTAAACCATTTGGAGTTATTGAAAAAAGTCCATTATGGCTTGAAGTTTACAAAGGCTTAAATTCACTCTATTGTATCGACTGTATATTCAGTTCAGGAGTATTTGGTCGGAAGAATGCCTCAGATTACGTTTGATTAGCATTAAACAAATGCGGCAACCATCTGACAGATAACTTTTTCATTCACAATCATATTTATACAAACTTTCCTCGGTTTCCCTAATTTTTTTTTTCTCCATAGCACAACCTATCCGTTAGATTTGTTTGCAATTTTGACATCAGAACATGACGAAAGTGAACGACATAATCATCATAGTGTTGCCAACCTTTGAAAAGTCACTCTTCCGTCAAACAACCTTCCCTTCTTTGTAATTTTAATCTTACGAAATGCATGTGTTCGGAAAATATTTTTTTTCTGGCCAATTCTGAAGCAGAAACTAAATTTTTCGCAAATATATTAACTATATGTGGCCAAACTTAATCAAAAAATTTTATTCGAAATGTCTCGTGAGGTGTCCAAACAGTCTATTCAAAAAAAAACTTTTCAATATTAAAATAAACAAAGACAATGATGACATTTTCCTCCCACCCGTCCCCCATCCATTGCAGTTACAAGTTTCCATCCAAGTCTAGTACAAGATTTTTCTTCCGATTTTTAGTTTTCATATTTTGAAGTTAATCTTTGGACACCCTATATATTATATGATTCCAAAAACATTTAGGTATTCTGGCACACTTGATCACTAACTCTCTACAAAATATCATTTATTGATCCTGTATTGACCACTGCACGGCATTCCAACATTCCACATTTAACGAAAGTAACGTTACTTTTATGAGATTATAAAGGGTTTTCCAATAATAATGATATGATTTTGTAATGATGTAGTAACCATGGTAATAAAGTTATAACTGTCACTAGTTGTCATTAATGTTTACTAAACTCTTACAATTTATTATGGCTAAATACTCGCTCCAAGAACGTTTGGTTATTGTCCAAAAATGTTGCGAAAATCGTCAAAAACTTTGGTCTAAATAATCGCCCTTCTGTGCTTGTCATTCTTCGCATCGTTAAGAAATTTGAAAGTAATTTGACTCTTCACGATGTAAAAACACCAGTAAAACGCCGAAATGCCAGAACTGTTGAGATTATTGCTGCTGTAAGAGCTAGTCTTGTAGAAGATCCAAATTTATCAATTCCTCGTCATGCTCAAGAGTTAGGACTTAACAAAACAACAACTTGGCGAATTTTGCAAAAAGATTTAAATTTACACTCGTATAAGATTGTTTTGACCCAAGAACTTAAGCCACTGGTTCATGGCGGCGCCGCGAATTTGCTGCTTGGAGTTTAAAACGACGAAAAAATGATCTTTTCAGATGAAGCTCATTTTGATTAAATAGTTACGCAAATAAGCATAATTGCCGTTTTTTGGGGTGAAAACCATCAATAAGAGATTCACGAGAAGCATTTGCGTCCCCTGAAGGTAACTGTATGGTGTGGTTTATGGTATGGTGGTATTAATTGGTTGGAGATTCAGTTACAGTGAATGGTGAACGATCCAGACAAATTTTTTAGGGTCACATTTTGATGCGCTTGATTTAGAAGATATGTGGTTCCAGCAAGACGGCGCTGTATGTCACACTGCTCATGAAACTATCGCCATAGTGCAAGAAAAATTTGGAGAAAAGATCATTTCAAGGAATTCAACTGTTCTCTGGTCTCCAAGAAGCTGTAATTTGTCTCCTTTAGATTACTTTTTGTGGGATCATTTAAAATCTAAAGTTTATGCAAACAGGTCACAAAAACTTGATGCTTTGAGATTAAACATTGAACGCTGCATTCGTGAGATTACACGCCCGATTTATTGCACAAAGTCGTTGAAAATTGGATTCGTCGAATTCACTCGTGTACACAAAGCCGAGGTGGACATTTAAACGAAGTACTATTCAGAATATAAAAGTTATCGATTATACTCTAAGATAATATCGAGGTGTGCTATTGCTTGAACAGCTTCTTGCAGCGTGCAAGCAACTACAGCATTTCTATTTTGTCTGGGACAACAGTATGCTTGCAAAACGACACGTCTTGTATCTTTAGGTAAAGTATTAAGGAACAATTTTATACATGTAGCTATCTCATTCTAGCCTCTTTTCCCCTCACATTCGGTACTTATCGGTTTCGCATGAAACAATGGACTGTACAAAACAGCTTCTAAATCAAAGTTCGCCGAGACGTAATTGCTGTTGCTATCTTTCGCTGTTCTACAATCTTTCGTTTTCTCTTCATTTGCAGCATTTTTTCTGAGTACATGCAGGTCATATATACTTCATTTTTCATGAAACCCCACAAAAAGAAATCTAATATGGAAAGATCGGGAGATCGTGGAGGCCATCTCACAGGTCCGTTCGTACCTATCCATCTTTGAGGAAAGTTATTTTCAAGAAATGACCTTAATAAGCCAGCATTGTGGCTGTGGGGTTTAAATAATCATAAGTATGGTCCATAACTTGAAAATTATTACACTTAGAAAAAGACTAACTACGCCACTGGATTCTTCGTAAAAAACTGGTTGATATTCCATTTTTACTTTTTCACCAACTTCCATGGCAACTGAGATACGAAAGATGTGTGTGAATTGAAAATTTTCAATTTCACCCTATATCTCAAAAACTAAGGGGGATAGCAAAATTCTGTTTGCGGCATCTTTCATTTCACAAAAAAGTAGGACAGTATCACGAAAACCGCAACCCTCTATCGTTATTAATAACTGAGATACCCTGGCAAAGTGCCCAAAATGGGACACCCTGTACATTGTCTCTTTATTTAATATAGGTAGATTCCAGATACTCCTTCTTGAATGTATGTGTTTATTTGCAAGGTCTATTGCATCGCCTGGAAGTTTTCTAGCCGGTACATGCTTGCCTCTTCTAGTACCTCACACGTGTTATCAGAAAAGCATATCATAAGCATACATATCTCCTTCTTTATTATCTTTTGCAATATCTTTGGCTAATTTGACCAAATGTTGGCTTCTAGACCAGCCTTGATCATATTTTTATTCATTTTTTGTACTTTGTAACTATCTGAACCGCGTAAACAACCATCGCCGCTGTAAACTACCTAAAGAAGTGAGATTATGTACATCGCTAAGTTATATTGAAAGGGCGTATAAACCATCTCGCCTTTCTGTCATGTCGAAAAGTGGCTTATACGTCAAATAAAAATATGCAGTTGGAGCATGGCAATGCTAGTAAGTGCTACGGCCTTTTGTTATGACGCGCAGACTTGTTAAACAAATTTATACGCCCAATAAAACGATTTTGTTAATTTTGGTTCATACGCCCGTTTGCTATGATGCCCTCGATATAAAAAGTGTGGTTATATCTGAAATCATTTCTATTTTATTTCATTTTAAAATCATATCGTTCTTATTAGAAATCCCTCTCCCTCTCTCTCTCTCAAGAGAGAAATTACGAACGCATCTAGAAGCGCAAGTTTAAAATCCCCTCTTGCTTTTTATTTCTTTATTTTGTATTAGTCATCCCCCTCCCTCCTCTCCCCCAACTCTTCACATCTCCTCCAAAATATGACAATAACAAATGGGATAAATGAACTAAGATCCATGATATGATATTGTAGCAAACAGAAATGCAATAATTTTAAGAAGGAATTCGGAACAACAAAATAACTTCATATATTTACTAGACAATTGCTAGCTACTGCAGGTAACACAAGATTTTTTTTTTATAAATTGGACCAATGACCCCTTGTACAAACAAGCCAAATGTATATTTGTTTTGGGAACA
Organism: Holotrichia oblita; assembly: GCA_023690525.1. Taxonomy (NCBI): domain Eukaryota; kingdom Metazoa; phylum Arthropoda; class Insecta; order Coleoptera; family Scarabaeidae; genus Holotrichia; species Holotrichia oblita. The sequence continues at coordinate 85,470,048 of CM043021.1, read as the reverse complement.
CAGTGACGTCTCAATAAATTCATATCTAGATATACGCATTCCTCATTTATTCATATATCCCGATAAATAATAATACCATACAAGAATTAGTCAACAACAGCAGGTCTTAATAATGTACAACAGATTTTTTTTTAATGCTATTAAACCAATACATCAATTTTGCCCAGACAATACTGTAGAACGCCATATAATTCGAATAAAATAAATTTAACACTCATTAAATAACGAATCCAGAAAATCTACATCGCAACTCATAACGCTTTTAAGTCTTAATGAAATCATTAACGCAGGAATCTTTCTATTATTAAAACATCCAGTGCTGATGCATGCACATCTCGTACTAATAAAATATTCAGCGCGCAATCTTAATTAAACGGTCGTACATGTCGTTTTCCGACCTTCATTTTTCCCAACTATTAAAATATATCAGATTCTCCTCCGATGGTCGTATTACGAAATCGAAAATTAACGCGAAGAATGCTCAACGTTGCGTCAAAGTTAGTTCGTCAGATAAATTCAAGGTTTTCTTCTTTTTTCCTATCCATTTTCCTATCATTAAACACCATAATATGTCGTATAATATTTATATTTTGTGTGCCTCAAGTGAAAGAGAAAAAAGCAAGCATATTATTTGAACAGCGATAATTATTGACGTCATCCGTGAAATATGTGTGTGTATATATGGGATATAAATAATGTATAGGGAATAAAAGGTATCTACATGTATATTATATTTATAATTATAGTATTGATTAAAAGAATTTAAACACCAATATTTTTATTGTGTTTGCGCCGTGTAAAAATATCTTTCGCAAGAACTATATTGGGAATCCAATATTTCAAAATTATACACCTCCATTCTCCACATTTGCAAACTACTGCGATTTAGCAATACAAAACCATCTTAAAAAGAATAGAAACATTAGATATATGTATATAAGTACATAAATACGTGTAAAACACCGAAAATAAGTACAGCAATACAAATGTACGCATGCAACAAAGATAAAAATATTAAAACAACACAATCGAATGTTCCAACAATTATGCCAAATTACAAGAATAATGCAACAGCGCTATAACCATTAAAAAAAACATTAATAATAATGGATTTTCTTAACTAAATAAACACATTAGGTAGGTGATAAATAAGATGCACAATTGATCAGAAGTTGGTTTGTCCGATAAAAAATTTAACGCCTGGACATAAATCCGCGTATTTAACAGCAAGTTATATGAATGGAAATACGTTTTTTCGTTTTCTTTTTACTCGGGAAGTTACGAAAAGAGAACACGATGCTTTATATTTCTTGGACAACAATAGAAAAAGGAGAACATAAATAAAACAAAAATTAAACATCAACAACGATAGTATAATTATTTATGTGCACAGATACGCATGCATTTTTATTTACTAAAAAAAAAATAAAATTAAAATAATGGCTCGTTCAAAAGCTATAGACTACTACTGACTGACCAGCTCGAAGCTTGTGAATCTGAGCACCGATTGAAAACTATGAGAGCAAGCGCATGGAAATCTGCAAGAGAACACTAGCAGTCATACCCAAGTGTTGTTTTTACCAATTTAAGAAAACGACAAATTAAAAACAAAAATTTTAACGAGAAAAAATTACTACTCAAAAATACAACAATGGCAAAAATTATAATTATATATACAGGGTCCGGCAACGAAGCGGGGACGGAAGATTACACGCTTATTTGAAAGTTTGTCAAATATTTAGTCATCGGATATTCTTCCACACCATCAAGCGCACATTTTAAAAATATTTTGTTTTATACAGGGTGTTCCAGATGGAAATGCCAGACTAAAGTTGCATTTTTTTAAATGGAACACCCTGTATATTAATAGAGAAAATGATCCGCGCTTGAAAGCTGGTTACAACGATATAATGTTGTATAGGTCTAAAGTTGATAGTTTCTGTGTAAACAATGATTTTACTTGATAAATTGATACATTTCAGTAGGCTATTCTGCATAGGGAAAAACAAAAAATTCGAAACCAACAGAGTAGAATATTTTTTACTAGTATAGACTGTCGTTACTATGTGACATAAATTCTGCAGCTGCTCGCTTTATACAGGGTGTTCACAATTTTGCAAAATCGAAGAAATCTTGACATTTTTAAATGGAACACCCTGTATATTTTTAGCTCATTGGAAAGCCCTGTTACTACGCTTTCTATTGATACCTCATTTGATGCACCTAGGATAGATCATCTTCTAATTATTTCTTTTTAAAAGTTGAATTAATGAGAAATGCTTGTATTTTTAGTAGCTAATTTGGACTTCAAAGATTGTAAGATTGGATATTCAACAAATAATCCATAAATGGTCTATAACAAGAAGAAAGTCCATTTAGTATGACAAACAAGCGGTGAAAGCAAACATTAAATTAATATAAAGTAATATAGCATTTTCAAAGATTCACTGCTGATCAAGTTATCTAGTGTTTTAAGCTTGTATACTTAATAACCAAGTTGTAAAAAATTTAGTTTTGTGTTATACAATATTTCGTTCAATCTTTAAAAGCAATTGTTATATTGACTAATTTTAGTAGGTACCTACTCAAGAAATGCTAACTATGATATTTATTCTTGAGGAGTGTACAAGAAATTGTCTCCTAGCAAGTAGAGTATATGCAGAGAGATTTTCAAACCTTGAAAGAAGACCGGAAGCATTTGAAAGATTATTAGAGAAATTTATAGAAATTGATGGTGTAACCTAGAGGAAGGGAGAAACAAATAAACCGGTAATCAATAAACAAAGCGAACTGGCCGTATTATTAACAATGGAGGAAAATCCACATACAGAACATTTAGAGCGAGTAAGGCTAGCTAGAAAAGAGATAGATCTAGAGTGGGGCGGTTGTAAAACATGTACGGAATTAACGTATTGGTGAGCGTGCTATTCCGTATATGTTTGACAGCCGCCCCACTCTAGATCTATCTCTTTTCTAGCTGGCCTTAGTCGCTCTAAATGTTCTGTATGTGGAGAGATGTAAGTATAGATGATACTTCAAAGGTAACAGCTATTGAAGGTAGGAGCTTGCGTCTGTTAAGGATCTACTAAAATTTCGTTTAAAGATTGAACGAAATACTGTATAACACAAAAAGAACTTTTTACAACTTGGTTATTAGTACACAAGCTCAAAACTGACACCTTTACTTTATATTAAATTAATGTTACCTTTCACCGCTGAGTGAAAATTAATTGTTTCTCATACTAAATGGAGTTTCCTCTTGTTATAGACCGTTTATGGATTATTTATTGAATATCCGATCTTACAGTAGGTTTGAAGTGCAAATTAGCTTCTAAAAATACAAGCATTTCTCATTAATTCAATTTTAAAAGAAATAATTAGAAAAATGATCTATCCTAGGTGCATCAAATGAGGTATCAATAGAAAGCGTAGTAACAGCGCTTTCAAATGAGCTAAAAATATACAGGCTGTTCCATTTAAACATTTCGAGATTTCTTCGATTTTGCAAAATTGTGAACACCCTGTATAAAGCGAGCAGTTGCAGAATTTATTTCATATAGTAACGACAGTCCATACTAGTAAAAAATATTCTACTCTGTTGGTTTCGAATTTTTTGTTTTTCCCTATGCAGAATAGCCTACTGAAATGTATCAATTTATCAAGTAAAATCATTGTTTACACAGAAACTATCAACTTTAGACCTATACAACATTATATCGTTGTAACCAGCTTTCAAGCGCGGATCATTTTCTATTAATATACAGGGTGTTCCATTTAAAAAAATGCAACTTTAGTCTGGCATTTCCATCTGGAACACCCTGTATAAAACAAAATATTTTTAAAACGTGCACTTGATGGTGCGGAGGAATATCCGATGACTAAAAATTTGACAAACT
>CM043021.1:84984333-85465652 GCA_023690525.1 Holotrichia oblita | reverse complement strand
GTACTTCTCGCAATTTCTCTATTGTGTTTACGTCTAGTGAACTTTATGCTTTTTGACTACGGTGGATGTTACATCTTGCGTTACAATATCTAGTTTCAGTTTAATATTCATTATAAGAAGTACATTACTATGGTTTAATATAAAAAAATTCCCTTTTATTAAGAGGTTACCCGTGCGTTCGGATAATTTCGTCCGCGAGTGTACGTACGCGGTATTGATTAATTAAAAACAATGAGGAAATTAGATTGGAATGAATAGGGATTTAAAGTAATATTGCCGGGATAATACGCTTTAGGTTGGCGGTTATTTTGAGCTTTTTGTTTTATTATGTATAAACTAAGAATTCAAGATTAGATAAGATATTAAATTAAAAAAAAAAATGCCGCAAATATGGATTAAGGAGATTTTATCTCATGTTATGTAATTTGATCTCTTATGTCTAATATAATGTTGTTGTATTTAAGGAATATAGATAAATTAAAATATATATGTGTCTAGATTTAAATGAATGCTACTGTACTTTTTTTTTTATAATAATATAAAATGATCCGGTTCGATCCAATTACATTAAATCGTTCGTGTATTGGAAAAATTATAAACGTCAAGTATCTGTTTGTATTCACTGGTGGGATAGAGATCCGCTAAAAATGTATTCTATAGGTAAATGTGTAAAATAAGTATTTACACAGCATGTATTATATAAATAAACCGATTTATCTCAGAAGATTGTAGATATTACTATGGGGCCGTTATATCAGCACGTGTGATGTAATATTGAACTTGGAAATAAAAAATTAACCATTACTTAACAAGGATAAATCGAATTATCGCTAAATAAAATATATTATGCACATACAGTCAGTCCATTACCGCTTGGTAAATGTACGTGTAAAGAAAAAATCAATAAAACGAGACAAGGAAAAAAAAGTAGTTCACGTAAATCAATAATCTGCATGTGTTTAAGATGGGGATATCAACGAAATTGTAGGAAGTTTATACTTTACGAGCGAAATGGGATATTTTTAAATTGATTTAGGAAATAAGAGTAGGATTTTACGACTATAAATAGAAGAGAGAGAACGCTGTATTAAGTTAGAAGGCGCTATATTACAGTATTTATAATAATAATTATTATTATAAGCTGTAGCTTCAATTTATACGCGGGCACTCTACTGGAAAAGTAGAATGTACACTAGTGTTCGATAAAATCCGGACATTACGACCGAATTTATAAAAATCACTAATAAATTCTATTATTTAATAAAATAATTCAAAATATTCATGTTTTTCTTATTGTTTTCATTTTTCGATTCGATACGTCTAAATTTAATTAAATGAGGATATCCATGGTTGAATAATCTTTCTGCGTGAATATAAAATAAATTTAAAATATAAAAATTATTCCAGATACAAATGATTTTGCCGTACACAATGCCAATCTTCTCTTATGCATATTTTTTCCGTTTCAAATATAGTCGAACCGCGATTTAACGAACACCTTGAATTCTCCCATCAAACATTTAATGAAAGTTCTCTGAAATTGAGATAACCCTATACACTGTGTCCAAGATAAGAATGAATTGCATGGGGATCTCGGGAACGGTAGCATATCCAACCTCTGCTACCTGTCATAGTGCGTTATTATTTCCAGGCCTACTATAAAAGTAATTTCCAAAATATGTATAATGTGTGATACATCGTTGAATTCGTAACGAAAAATGCCATCAGATAGAGTATGTAATTTTTTTTTGGTCCATATAAAAAAAAGAAGTTGATGATGGTTTCTCAAAAACGAAACGTCGAACAAAAAATATAAAAATACAGTCTTGTAGAGCTATAAAAGTGCCAATAAAGAACTTTTATTTATTTCTCCATAACTTGTAAAACAAAGTCAGAAAAAATTAAAAAAAAACACGTTTTCCTAAATATCTCTTAACAACTTAATTGAATTAAATAAACGCCATGTAAAAGGTCACTAAAATGTGCAACTTTTCGCCAATTTAAGCAACTTTGTATCTCTTACCGTTCCCGAGATCCCCATGCAGTTCATTCTTATCTTGGACACAGTGTACCTATATAAAAAATGAGTGACCATACTGTCTGTATCTATGCCAACGCGTTAATTGCAGATTGCAGTTTTATTCGAAAATACGCGATTACTTTTAGTGCCTATTTAATGATGTGGTGTTAAAACATTTTCTTTATCTCCTTGGACTGTTATCGTTGCGTGATCAGTGGGGAGTGGTGGGAAATTCGCTCCATAAATGGCAATTTAACAGCGGTTAGAAGGTGAAGAATACATTGCAAACGGAAAGTTATTCATCGTTGTAAGTACAGGATTGTCTCAAAATTAATGTCGCTTAATGTTAAATGATCTTGTGACAGCACTACATCGCCGTTTATAGCACTGCGCTGTTAATCACTTTCTCACAATAACGAATTCGTCCTCTCGGAGAATTGAACTGCGGTTGTTAACACAACAATAGGCAGCTACCTAACCACTGTGGCTATCGACCCATTTATTGATCGGTTACAACATTCTCTCTAGAATAAAAAACGGCACTACTTTTTAGATAGACTGTACAAACATTTCCGAGTTTTTTCTCATCAACTTTCTCTTTTTTTAACTACAACTAAAGCAGCTGTAAAGAGAAAGAAAGAGGGTGGGAAATTATGGAAAGGAAACGCGGAAAGTTGGCCAAAGGTGTTTCGTTTTTGCAGGAAAATGCCGCTGCACACAAATCGCAGATTGCCATGCAAACAATTCGTGATTTAGGTTCGAATTACTCGAACATCACTTATTCATCAGATCTGATTCCGTTCGACTACCAATGCATATATTCTATCAGTATAAAAGTCGCTCTGCAATATTTAGATTTCAAAAAAATGCACAAAAAAACATGTTTATGTCCGGATATTTCGATATGGTTGTACAATTATAAACTCGTAACTTGGAAAGCGCTTCACTCACTTTCAAGTGGGAGTGTTTATAATTGAAATTTCTCTTTATAATTAATCTTGTACCTTTTACAATTGACATGATAAAAAGAAAATAATTATCCATACAAAAATAAATATTATATCCAAATTTGTTTTTTTATGTCCTTATAAAAGTGTCAAAAAAAAACGAAAACAATTTTATATCTAATAATGTATTTTGAGCGAATTTTTGCAGACAACAAAAATCCCAATAACGTATAATGGATTCGATAAAGCCAACAAAATATTGTTAAATTATATTACAATAAAAAGTTACAGTGATTCTCTAACTATCCAAAAGCTGATTAATGTTAGATGGACAGCCAATAATAATAACCACCTTTTTTTTTTGTTAAAACTAAATCTGTATATTACCAATTGTATTGTAATATTGTCGAAATTATTACGAACAAAAATAAGTGCGTTGGGAGATGATCTACAAAAAGCCCAATAATATATTTATCAATTAAAATAAAGCACAAAAACATGCTACGATAGTAAAAAGCGAGAAGTACGTTTCTTTTCAATTAAAAATAAGCATTGTATTATTTGTTTTGTTTATTCAAAAAAAATGGAATTTAGAAATACACAGGACTGTTTTTATTTGGAAAAAATGTAAATGTGATTTCGTACTTCTTTTCCAATAAAAACAAAATATAACCTAAAACTGTCATCTGTCAAAATTACACTTTTTCTATCCGATATTATAACATTATTATTATTATTAAAAAAAGAAGTACATCAATGAGGTACAGAAGCGAAAAATTATATTAACACTAAAAAAAAGTAATATAAAAAAAAATATAGAAATTCACCTTTTCATCTTAACCAACATCGATTGCTGTAAATACGTTTAAAATATCACTTAAACGATATCGTAAAAATTGAAAAATACCTTTATCTTCCTCTGGTTCTTGTTTACCATTTTTCACTGTGACATCACCGTTCTCAACATTCTTGGTCTCATCGTCTTTCTTCTCATCTTTCTCGTCCTTTTTCGTCTCTTCCACTTTCTTCTCTTTGAGCGGGCATTCCTCAGCAACTTCGCTGTAAATATCGTAGAGTGATAAGCGAATACTGTTGTATATATTGATTAAAAAAATATTCGCAACCTAGTTTGAATTATTTTTTTAATTTTGTAAAAATTTAAATTTTAATAAAGTTCTAATTAAGGTGCGAATATTTTTGTGAACCACTGTACTAAACATTTATTCCTTATCTATACATCATTCACTTTAAGAGTGCAGCGTTAGAAAAGATAGGACCTTATTTCGCGGCTTGTGATTGGTCAATTATCGAGGCACGTACACACTATGTAAAATACTGTTCTTATACGTATGAAATTTGAGGTTAAAAGCGATGCGTCAAATTTGTTTATGTTGTTTTGTTCGTATATATTTTGTATTGTGTTATTTCCGTACGTTTTTCTTTGTATTATCAAATTTTGCAAGTACCTTACATTAAAAGCAAAGTTCTTTTCAGTATTACTTGCAAATTCAAGGTATCTATTATTATCTGTATTCATATAATATTACTATTACACTTGATGGATCCTCAAAAAATCCTTCAGAAAATATATAATTAGTAGGCAGAGGCAAATGGCATATAATTTATATTTGCAACAGAAGCAGAACAATTCAAAGTCAGCTTCTATTACATTGACTGCTAAACAACTTGGACTTGGAAAGAGGACAGTATAGAATATTGTGAAGGATATAGATACCGCAGGTGTGTCTCATTCACCTTCAAAGAAATGTATACGTCATACAACCTATGATAATTTGGATGAAGGCCAGCGGTCAGCAATCCGAAGACAAGTGCATTCCTTTTTCTTGAAAAATGAGTTATGTGTACAAAAATATTGAGCGTAAATATATTTGAATTAACGTTAGCATGATTTAATTAATGTTTGTAGGTTGTTAATGCGTAATGAGAATTTGCCAGACTTTGCGGTAACATTATGGAAAATTCTCAAAAAATTAGGACTTATGTGGGTGAAACGCAACCTAGAAAGTGTGCTAATGGAGCGACAAGATATTGTTTTACGGAGACACCTTGGAAAAAGGAAGCATTCGTTGAATGGCTTAATTTAAAAGGAATTGTTGTTGGTAATTCTTTATTAAAAGTTAAATTACTGGAACTTACTAAACAAAAATATATTACTGACAATTCTGTTACATACATTATTGACAAAATAGGAGCAGAAAGTGTTCGCACAATATTACAATTGCCCTTATGTTACTGTAATTTGAATCCCATCGAATTAATATGAGCTCAAGTGAAGCATCATGTTGCTAATAATAGAACTTTTAAGTTAGCTTGAAGTAAAAACTTTATTATTGGATGGAGTTAATCATGTCACTGCTGAAGTCTGGACTAATTGCATCAAACATTGGATCGCAGAAGAAAATACGATGTATGATTTGGATTTTTTTATTAGATCATATAAATATTTAAAAATATTTCTTCTTATGTACAATAAACTTGAAAAATACATTTTCTATGCAATTATTGTGTTTCTATTCTTAAATATTAATAAATATAACATATGTAGTCATACATCTTATATACAATTTCTATACGTAGCCTGAATAATATATTTTACTTAACATATAAATTTTAACGTTTTAAAATCAATCTTATCATTAATTGCCTGTGAAAAGCTGTAAAAAAGTTTAACAAAACTTAATAAAATAGAAATGTATTGATTCATAATGTTTTATAGACATTATTAGCTAAAATATACATACGTTGTAATATATTTGTATATTTACCGCATTTGAAGGTTAACCTACGTCAATGTCGATTTTGAATTGAGCGGTATATTTAAATTTTCTAGTGTAAAACCAACGCCGATTGTGGCGCCAACTACTGCACTCTTAAGTTGAATGGAGTATAGTAGGACGCGCTCTCTTCAACGCGCGCTCATTATATTTTTATAACTTCACAATGTTTGAATTGCATCCGTTTATAGCCGGAAAATCCTATTAGATTTAATTTTAAACAGCCTTAACCCTGTAGTGTATACCAGCAAAAAAATACAAACAATGTGCTCGCATTTACATGAACGCTATTATGAATGCAGAAAAAAAAATAGAAGAAAAAATAATAACTCAAGGTCAAAATACAGGAACGAAGTGTGTTGTAACCATGCGGTTGCTACTACCGGCTTTTCCGAGAAGACGCCATATTGCATTCATTGTACCGCCAAAACAAAACGAATGTAAAAACGGCACAAAAACGCACATATTGACACTTCACGCACTCATACATTTGATACTCACGTTTTTTCGACTTTGTTCTCGGCCATTTTCTCGTAAAATTATCGGTACGAACGCAAAAAATGCAGTATCGAGATGAAAAAAACGTTAGAGGAAACGCAAAACGAACCACTACCAAACAGCGATACCCGTAAAATGAAAAATAAGAAGAGCGAATGAAGCCGACGATGGAAACTAAAAGCGGAAAAAGGAAGAGAGTACTATGTTTAAGGTTCGCTTTTTCGGCCTCTGATTGGTCTGAATTCCCGAACAAGGTGAACGCCGTCGTTTATTTTCGTCTATCTAACCCGAATGTTTCTACATTGGTCGGTGCGGCAGGGAGGGGGAGGACGAACGAGCGGGATTGGGAAATTGAAAATTGTTCCTAATATTATGCGAGGTGAAAATTATGTAAACAAGAATAATCTTATTGGAATTGTTAATTTAATAAATAACAGGAGGGTAGAAAATGTGCAAAAATATCCTATATCATGTTTTCTATTACGGGAAAAATAGACGCTGAAAATTCAAGCCATATTAAGTTGGCAATAGAAGTTTGTATGTCATGTAAAAATATAACCAGTTTTGATTATAAATATCTACCTATATAAAATGATGTATTGTATATTGCATTATTGACCTACATTCGTATTATTGCAACAAAGTATACACATTTAAACATACCATATAGCATAAATGCCGTTTTATTTGCATAAAATAACAAATATATTTGAGAGCGCTTTTTTATTGTGTCATATTTCTCATTAAGCTTTTTCTAGCATTATTTCCTTAACATTAGACGGTGTATGTACAGTATGTAATAAAATCGAACTGTATATTCTTTAATAGCGTATATGATACATACTATGTATATATCTCACTATCACGTAAGATCTATAAATATAATATACTGTATTGTAGGTAGGTAGGATACAAAAGTATATCCTTCAATACATAAAATTTTGAACAGACTGTATCTATATTTTATTAACGAATTAATACGATAATTACTACTTAATACAGCCTGTAAATCATTAAAAGGAGTGTAATAAACTACCGTGTAGTTTCGTCGTTGATGAAAAAATTTCCATTAAAACAAAATTTTGCTTGCGTTTACAAACATATCTGCCATAAAAATTTTATTTTTTACCTTGAGTAGTAGTTTGCATCATTCTCTCCTTATTTATTTTTTACAGTGTTGGCATTATATGAGAAACATGTATTACGGTATATAGATTAATAAAATGTATATAAGGAAAAATGCCATGCTTTATTGTTGTCTTATGCACGATTTTGCTAATTTAATTAATAGATTAAGTGCTAACGTTCTAACCTGTATTGTTCAAATATTATGCATAATTCTAAAAATAGGTGCAGTAAATTTATTTGAACGGAACATGTACTTATTACTGGAGTTTATACAATTTTTAGCTTAAAAATTATAAAGTAGATTTTAGCATTTTAGATCTGTTGATATATTACGAAGTATGACCTTTTTCGGGGCCAAACTTCAGTTGGCAGTACACAATATTTTCAGATTTATAATTTTGTATATAAAAACACCGTAGAAAATGGAATTATTTCGTATTTAAAAAGCAATCAAAATTATGCTTCAATATGCATATACTGGTGCTTATTCGAAAAAGAACGAAAAGCTGATGCCTTTGCGTTGCTTGGTAATGATGCATCACCTGCATAAAATAACATAACCTTACACCACAACTCAAACATATTTAATTAATTGTTTCATTTTATGTCCAATTTTTGCGATATAGCAACAAAAACGTCTACAGTGAAAATGCCGTGTTTTCATCTATTACAATGAAGAGTCTGCTAAAATAAAACCGAAAAATTCAAATTTACCGCGTTTCTCTGAACCCAAAATGGACTTTAGTAAATTTGTACAAAAATTTAAGTACAATTGTACTGAAATGGCGACACTAGTCGCAAAATATCAAGATCGTGAGATGTACATTAGTTGTTAATTATGGATGTACACTTCTCCCATGATAAATCGGGAATTGAGAATTTTAATTTTTTTGAGTTGATTCAAACATAAATAGAGAGATAAAAAGGTAAAAAAGGTTTATACATACAAACACTTTGTAGGTCGTTTCATGCAAAATTAGTTTAGTTGCATATGCTCTGAGAGCTTCATTTACACCCAAAAATTTTTAAAATTCTGGATTGTTGGTGTCCTGATTTTTCCTACGAGAAGAAATGACAATATTTTACGTATAAACGTCAGTTAGAACTGGATTTAGATGTAAAGCTTGATTTTAACATTTATTTCTAGTACATTGCTACTTTTTAAACGCAGGGGATGTCAAAATGCTGTCAAAAAGAAACGTCTGTATCTATAGATGTCTATAGTGTTCGTAATTTTGACGTTTGCATCTAATGAGTATGTACCTTAAATTGAGGTCAATAAACGTATTTGTGTTGCTTGGGTCATTTTTATTTGACAACTTGCACAGTCGAGGCCAGATAAATGTAGGACAAGTGTTTTTTTTTAATTGTATGGTGTAAGTTTGTGTTCCGGTATGATCTGACATTTGATTTTTAAGACAAGCAGCTTAAGTTAAAGCTCGTCTTACAATAATAACTACATTTATCTGGCCATGACTACGTTTAAAGCTCCGTCTTAGTAAACTCCTTCGCGCAGATCGTTTAGCATTCAGCTCACATCACAGCATGTCAAATCCAACTTTTGTAGCCGAACGAGCCGATTGATTACCGTAAATGTCAAAGATCGTGACTATATCACTGTTTTGATTTCATTAAAATTGATAAAATTGGAAAACGTTAAATTGACGTCAAATTGCAGTTTAGCGAATGTTAGTCGATCATTTGAGGTCTACGATCAAGGAATGCCTCAAATTGATGTCAATATGACGTACCGATGATGTTTGCGAATAGGTAGTATGTTGGAGAATAAATACAGGGTGTTTCATAATATTTGCGCAGGACTTCAGAATGTGATAGCTTGTCAAAAAATTTGAAAAAAAATTCTATCAACTTACCCTCTAAAATGCACCATTTTCGAGATACAGAGTGTTGGAATTTAATTTTAAAAAATCGTTTTTTGCAAATATCTCCGGAACTGTTTATCGTAAAGAAAACAGCTTTTGTAAGCATTTTCTACTCATAATAAGCTAAGTTGTGTGCGAGATATTTTTTTTTGTTAAGTTATAATTGGTGAAGATTTTGAAGGGGTAGTGGTTGTTTTTCTCCCCAACTTCTACGCCACTGAAAAAAGTACGGTTGTGAGACGCCCATTTGAACCGCCAATGTTTTCTACACAAAAAAGGTACAGTTGGTAATGAGCTCTAAAGTTGACCGTTTTCTAGAAAATCAACTTTTATGTTGAAAAACATGGTCAATTTTTTGAAATAAAAATGTTATTTTACTAAAACGTAGAACAAGTAAGACGTTAACGACAAGTAAACGTTAACTTCATAAGTGCATAGCGTTTGTGTAAAATTGTACAAATTAAATTTGTGTTCTTATTGAATGTGTGTGTGGTTATGTTGACTGTATAATTTATTATTAATTTATTATTTGTTTTCTTTGCGATAAACAGTTCCGGAGATATTTGCAAAAACGATTTTTTTAAATTAAATTTCAACACCCTGTATCTCGAAAATGGTGCATTTTTGAGGTTAAGTTGATTGAAATTTTTGGGCAAGCAATCACATCCTGAAGTCCTGCGCATATGTTATGAAACAACCTGTATAATTAACTCATAATTTGTATTCGAGCATTATAAATTGAAGTAATGAAGTAAAATAAGTGATCAGAGGATCAAATAATGGCACCACTTTATTTATTGATATTGACTTGATAGTAAAAGCGATTTTTACTATTGTTGTATAGGTTATGTTATTCTGTGGAAATAAGGCATGCATGATTTTATAGTTGGTACTCTCATAATATCGTAAAAATTTGAAATCTTCACGATTTATGTGTGATACTGAGTAAGCAACGAATGCAGTCGTTCGTTTTACAGTGATTACCACTGTACACAATACCTACGTCACGATGAAATTATAATTGAATCTGGCACTAAAATGTGTTTGGTTATCCACATAGGTATAAATACATTTATTTTGAAGTATAAATAAAAATAACCTATAAATAATTAAAATAATAATTTTTTCTTAATTCGAGATCATTCACCTTTTCTAATTTCGGTTGGCACCTATTAAATATATTCCGAGACTAAACAATTATTTAAGAAGTAATATCAAAGTACGTGTTCGCAAATAATTTTTTTATTTTCCCTGTATAATATTTAAATAATGCTTATCTTTATAAAATTAAATATAAACTTTATATCTTAGTATATTTTTTTTTATTTTCATACAATGCTGCCATCTCTCGTCCAAAATCCGAATTTTTAACGGCGAGTTCGATTTACATTCTACTTATGTTTAGATCTCCGTATTTCCGCAGGTTTTACCATTTACTGCCGCTATTCATATTTTGTGGATGTAGTCGGACGAAGTGAAAATCTGGGGTACGGGGAAGCCATTTTATATTGTAGTAGTTTGTGTTAGACGTCTACGTCGGATTCTTATTTTACGAAAAATCTAATCTTGATAAGACGAAATATCGAGCTCGTTATACAGCGGCGATAAGGGTTTCTCCGTAATTTTATCGGAACGGTGTTTGTGTGTGAGTGTGATTTTCGCAAGTCCGAAAATGTATACCGTGAACGATCGGTGTTGACATTGGCGAGAAACAAGAGACACATAAAATCGAGTGATATCCGCACTGCATCAGATTCAATTCTTGGTGCTACGAGGCGGACTGCTTGTATTCAACCATAAGCCCTGGAAGGTTTACAAGTCCAGACCATGGGCAACAATGCCTCAACGGCTAACAAGAAGGTCGATTCGGCTGAGAGCGTTAAGGAATTCCTCGACCAAGCTAAGGAGGATTTCGAAGAAAATGGAAAAAGAATCCGACGAACACCGCCTGCTTGGATGATTTCGAGCGTATCAAAACCCTTGGAACAGGTTCCTTTGGGAGAGTAATGATAGTTCAGCATAAACCTACCAAGGAATATTACGCTATGAAGATCTTAGATAAGCAAAAAGTCGTCAAATTAAAACAGGTAGAACACACATTAAACGAGAAACGTATCCTGCAAGCCATAAGTTTTCCATTTCTCGTTAGTTTAAAGTTCCATTTCAAAGACAATTCCAATTTGTACATGGTGTTGGAATACGTATCGGGTGGTGAGATGTTCTCTCACCTGCGTAAAGTAGGCAGGTTTTCCGGAACCGCATTCGCGATTCTACGCTGCACAGATAGTATTGGCATTCTAATATCTCCACTACCTAGATCTGATATACCGTGACCTCAAACCCGAAAACTTATTGATCGATTCCCAAGGATATCTAAAAGTAACTGATTTCGGTTTCGCTAAACTAGTCAAAGGGCGTACCTGGACTCTCTGTGGAACACCCGAATATCTAGCTCCGGAAATAATTTTAAGTAAAGGTTATAATAAAGCTGTCGATTGGTGGGCTTTAGGCGTTCTAGTTTATGAAATGGCTGCGGGATATCCTCCGTTCTTCGCCGACCAACCTATCCAGATCTCACGAGAAGATCGTATCTGGTAAAGTACGTTTTCCATCTCATTTCGGCTCAGACCCAAAAGATCTGTTACGTAACTTATTACAAGTCGATCTAACCAAACGATATGGTAACCTAAAAGCGGGTGTTAACGACATCAAAGGTCACAAATGGTTCAGTTCCACCGATTGGATAGCAATATTTCAGAAGAAGATCAAGCGCCTTTCATACCGAGGTGCAAAGGACCAGGCGATACCAGTAATTTCGATGATTACGAGGAGGAGGCCCTCCGTATCTCGTCGACGGAGAAGTGTGCGAAAGAATTTGCCGAGTTCTGAATGTTTTACTTTGTATTTGTAAGTAGAATCGCCTGTATCCGGGCATTTAATACTAGATGGACAGCTGCTGTGTCATTTCTTCCATCATATAATACAAATCGTGCCCAAGATATTCTTTTCTCTACCTCTGCATTCTTTAACGAAGGTTTCGGTTCTCGTTCGCCGACGTGCTGGAATTAAAATTGATAGGAAAACGCGAAAAATCTTACGGGTTATATAAAAATTCATTAAAATTAAATTGCAGATCGTTTTGACAGTTCGTCTTTTGATACTTGTTTGTTATTGATATGTAACATCAAAACAAGTATTGTAGTGAATTCGTAACTCGTTTGTTTTGTATACAGCTTGGCTAACAATTAAACATATTTTATTATAATTTAAAATTAAGCTTTTAAAATTAATTTTTATTAAAATTAATTCGCGGAGATTTCATCGCTTAAACACAGGAATTTTCCTATGTGAAAGTGTTTTATTAATGATTACGTGAATAACTTGATTAGTATGCTGACAGTTCGAAATAGAAGTATTGTTTACAATGGAAAAATTTTATTTAGTACAGATTTGAATAACACAACATAGAAACTAATTTTAATTCTATTTTAAATAAGAAATTGTTATTATTGATTATAAAATTTTTAATTACAAAATTTAAATTTAATATATCTAAAATCTTCTTTTAACATATTTATTTTGTATAACCTAATGTAATACGAACTTGCAAACATTTTAGTTACAGGGACGTTATTAAAAGTTTAAATTTTAAACATTTTCTAAATTCGCTTCGTCTAATATATATTCGCGATATTTTTATGATGAAACTTACTAAGGTTGTTTCAGAAACAATTTTTGGCTCTATTTCAATCGCACGTCATATTTTGAAATACTAAGTTGTTTTTGTTTTCTCACCAGATATAATGTTGTAGGCATCTTTTAATGAAATAGGAGAAAATCATGTTAATAATTATAAAGTGAAATTGTATAATTATAACGTTAAAAAAAAGCACGATATATTTATCGGAATTTTATTTTAAATCCCGTACGTACATTTTATGCTATTTATTTTATTACAAATTCTAAATATAATTCTCAAGTCACTTAGGAAATATTTTTATCGTTTTATTGGACTGGTTTTCATTACCTCACAGGTCTAATGATCCAAGGCGTTAAAGTTAAAATACCGATTTTATTTCGTGAAATAACAGATTAATTTTATGCAGGTGAAATAAAAATTAAACTCTATTTTCCTTTTTTTGTGTGTAATTATTATTATTATTTTAAATATAGGAGTGCGTAGTCACTTCGTAATTTTATAATCCTCTAATTTATCAAGAGAGCTTAGCTTCATAATTGACAATCTTTGGAGAGAATTAATCTGGAAGGTATAAAACCTTATCTTGATGATATTAACTCTATGTGTACGTTACTATTTTTATTATTTATATTTTTATGTTGTGGTATTCATTTATGTGGAAGTTACGAATTTTTTTTATTCCCAAAAATTCAAAATGAATATCGAATAATTTACATAATATTGTATAGGAACGTAAGAAATGATTACATCGTGGTAAAAGTGAAGGAAATCACCTGTAAAATCAGGCTAGCTTTGCGTTTTTAAAAAGACACAAGATGCGATAGCGTAGCTAGCCAAGCGTAACCAAAACAAAATATGTAACGGCTACCGATGAGACTTTATTTCAAAATTTATATTTTAATAAATATTAAATAACGTAATAAAATATCGAAACGGGTATTTATTATATAAAATTATTTATTTATTATTGTACAAAAGCAAGTATCCTCCGTAAGTAACTTTATTAATTTAAATTATTACAAATTTTCTTTTTTTTTTGAAAATGTGTGTCATAATATATGTGTATATAAATTATTAATTAATAAATAAATTTAAAAAATATATATGTATATGCGGAGAAAAATGATTAAAATAAAATAAAAAAAATAAAGGGGTTAACTGTTTATATTAAACAGTTATCTTTAGATTGATTACATCGTCATAATGCAGAGGTGGATTAGTTTATTAATGTACTAGGACAAAGCAGTGAAACACATTTTAAAAATATATTTAAAAAATGAGAAAATCATACCTATTAAAAATATCAAGTTACAACAATATAGAATAAATAAAATACGTAGAATATGTATTATTATAATAATTATTATTATTCTATATATTTTTTTTTGTTTGCCTCAATCATATTCAGATGTATAAATTAAATAATAAGTATAAAATATGAGAGATAAAAATATCACATGGTATACACACACCATTAAATATGCAGGAAATGATATCAATAAAAATATTTTTTCTGCACCCCACCCTCCCCGTCCTACCCTTACGCCACCCCCTCCCCCTTTCCTTCTTCTAAACGTAATGAATCTAAAATATTTTTTTTTAATAAATATTAAAATATATGAATTAGTCATTAGTTAAATGGTGTGATCATATTTGGGTCTTATTAGTTACATACGGAGATATTGATTTTGAAGATTGCAAAAAGAAATGTTTAAAGTTGTATATCCACGTTGCCGTACAACCCGATTATAATATATACACGTTGTCTCCACTTTAGTAATGTAATTTTTACGATAATATTTAATACACGTTTATAACGGTATTCGTCTAGAAATTACAGTGACATCTGTCACTTTGACATTGACGTTTCTACGAAAAAAAAAAGAATTCTAGACTGATACTTTTATATACGGTATAATTCGGATTTTAACTTGCTTCTTTGACGTTTTATAATCATATTAAATACATACACACCAAGATGGAAAAAAAAAATTCCGATACCTAGTTCGTATAAATATAACATTAAATAAATAAATAACATATTTAAGTGTAATTTTGTCATTATCTACTGGGTATATATATAAAATATATATATTGATATTATACATTAGGATCAAGAAGTCTAAAAAAACGAGAGAATGGAATTTGTATAAAATGTGTATACTAAAAAATTTCCTAATATTAAATTGTTTTTGATTTTCGAAATATTTGCGTAAAAAAAATTTTAATTTTGTTCGTAAGCTATTATTACATAATAAAGGGGCATTAAAATTCTAAAGCTATTATTAAGATTATTATTGTATTATTATTTTAAACGTAATAGCTTTTCTTAATTATCGGTACGTCACCTGTCAAATTGACAGTTTAATTGTTGCATCGTCGATGTGATGCAGACTAATTTACCGACACACATAAACAAAATTTTTCTTCCTTTGTAAATTAGAAAAAATACGTCATTTATTACGTTACTAATTATTAACGTATATCAGTATTATAACTCTTTATCGAATATATACTAATTGTTAAATCTATAAATCAGCTTACGTATTGACCGAAACCGGTATTAAATGGAACTTGTATTTCTCGATAACTAATTAGAATTTATAGTTGAAAATTTTTGACAGTTAATACGAAAAATACAATTTGGCGGCAAATTTAAAAATCAATTTAATTAAGGTAGATTTAGACTTTTAACGCATCCTGTATTGTATAAAAAAGAAATGAATCTGTTTTTATCATATTGTTGGCATGAATTTTATTTATTCTGTTGTATAATATTAGTATTAATTAATTATTACGAAAGAAATTTTTCATTTAAGGTTGCCTGTTATATTACCTAGTACCT
The DNA here is from genome assembly GCA_023690525.1 of Holotrichia oblita. NCBI lineage: Eukaryota > Metazoa > Arthropoda > Insecta > Coleoptera > Scarabaeidae > Holotrichia > Holotrichia oblita. The sequence continues at coordinate 85,449,836 of CM043021.1, read as the reverse complement.
ATTTGTAAAAAAAAATGAGTGAAATCTATAAACTAAAACAAATTGCACTAAAAGAAAAAACAAACAATCTTTACATACATATAGTTATATAATATGAACAATGAAAAAAATGTAGATTTTCTTTTTTAAATTTCAAACGGAAATACCTCTCCTGTGTATATCCGTTCTTATTTTTAGTCGGTTTTTAACTTCGTAGACATGCTTGAATCTTTACAACAGGGCATTAATGTGCAAATCATTTTTAAATGTTTAAATAAGTGTAATATATTCGGTAAAAGGATATTTACAGAATCTTTTTTTTTAATATTTAAACGCGGCTAATTTCATCCTTAACTAATAGAGGTCGCTGAAATCTGATTAAAGACAATCAACACGTTTTAAAATCCGTTCTTGCATTAATTTCGTCGCCGAGAGTTAAAACACGCCACCCACGGAATTACATTGCGATCTTAGCGATATTAAAATGTTCGACCTTGAGAAATAATTCAAGTATGTCCCCCTCGAAAAAAATAACGTCTTGTTTGGTACCTACTACGCTAACACGCGTAATAAGACTTCTTTTTTTTCTGTAGTTATATCCACATACATCGAATTATATCTAAATATTTGGCGTAGGCTTTGTAAAACGCCAATTAACGCAGTGTTTTAGGCTGAATTAATCGTTTAAATTGACGAAATCTGCTTGCTGAACGCGACTAAATTTGACAATTTAAGAAATGTAGGAACGGTGACAAAATCACTGTGACTCGTAAAACTTGGCATTATTAAATTTTTGTAAATAATCTTTTACCGAATATATTAATTAAGTGCTGCGTCTCCTTCCCAAAATCCCTTTCTAAATAGAGAAGCCAATTTGATAGGATAAGTTGGTGCTTTTTCGATAAATTAGTATATAATATTATAAATATATACATAGAGAAAAAAAAAGAAAAGCTTTAAATATATTAATTAATTAATTAATTAATTAACAAAAAAAAAAGAAAAAATACCTTTTATAGTGTGAACTGAATGGTATTTGTTTTTTGTCCTTTTCGAAGTAAGTACAATATAGTGATTTTTTCGTTTTCGTGTGTTAAGATTAAAATAAAAAAATACATTGTAATGATTAATGTTTACATAATGTATATTAGTTACACGGAGAATTAAAAAGAAAACAGAAACGGGAAGCTAATTCAATTGAAACGTATCATCATTTAATACATTAAATAGGAGGCAGTTTAATTTGACGTTAACCTAATAACCTTAAAACCTGAACAAAGGTGGATTTGTAATCGGATGTATAAAATGAATATAGGTACATTTCTGACATATTTAAAATGTCCTGATACGTTGAATTGTCCAGCTTTGTAATCGCTTATATTTCGTAAAAGATAAATTTTACTGTTTGTAATAAATATATTATTGAAAGAAGCAAATAATTTGTTGCATATCTATATATCGTATTATTATTATTATTACCACATAAATGTTATGTTATAATTTGTAATCAAAAAAATGGCGCGAAATTTAAAAGTTAATGTTTTCCATAATTACGATGATTAATTATTATTAAACGTGAACTCGATGTTTTCTGGCTAGTCTATATAGATGATGATAATATCCAAAGAAATAATAAAAAAAATAATAATAATCTGAGAGTACCTTTTTGTCGTTAAATTTTGATCTAAAATGAACGGTACGTTATGAAAAAATTTTTACAGACTGTAATTTTAATGTAATATAATTGTAGTACCGTATATTTATTATAGCATATGTAATATTTCTTGTGTGTTTATCGCTCTTGTAAATGTTTTTCATAAGACAACAGGAAAAGAAAATGGAGATATAAATAAATAATGGACTTGTGCATCTCAATAAACGTTATTATAATTACGCTAATAAACTTGGATCAGAGTCGAAAAATATATATATAACAATTTATATGAATATATTTTATTGTCTTTTATTTATAAAAAAATAATGCTGGCATGGAATGTACATTGTAAGTGCTCCCCTTCGAAAGTACACGTTAATTGGATGTACTGGCGATATAATTTTGTAGATATAAACTGTCATTTTTTTAAATTTTAATAAATTAGTATACAATTTTATTACGTGAATAATACAGATAATGCCTTATACATAAGCTATTCATTACTAAAAATAAGCAAAAACAAAAGCAATAAATTAATTCAGGATTATAAATTAGAGATATGGATATTGTCACTTAATCGTTTTTTTTTCTTGATTAACTACCTGTATCTCTTTGAAAAAATCTTATTTTACTTCATTTCTATACACGGATACACACGGTGGATTACGATTGAAATTGTACGGTAACGTGAAAGTCGTTTGGAATTGAATAATCTCGATCTCGTCAACCACTAATTAGTGAGTGCTGATTAACGCGTTGCTGATTACTTTGTATACCTACTTTATGAATAATGTTCTAGCTTGCAGATCGTACGTGAATAATAAACGTTGATAAGCAATATTATCATATTATCGGCGCGAATTACTTAATATCAATCGACGATGTGCGAAATTTGTAAAAAAATTATTTAAATTAATTTCTGAACGTTTCTTTTGGCAGGTTAATCAAAGTTGCTGTGATAAAATCACTGTTACTTTTCGAATTTTTGACAGATAAATTAACTGTATTGCTTCACATTATTAACAATAATAATAATTGAATGAGATTATTTAGGTTAAACAAGTGTGAACCACTGTATATTTTTTGAAGAGATCGTGGACGAAATATATGCTGTACGATAAAAACGCAATGCGGCAAATAACATGTAACAAGAGAACAAGAGACGTTTGGCAATATGGAACATGTATTGGTAAATGTCTGCCAATAAGTTGTGAAACGCAGGCAGCTACTTTTAAGTTTCAACTTATTGATATGTAATTTTTTCTGGAATTTTGAATTTGTGTAATACCTCAACGAATTATTGTAGTATTAACGCTCTGAATAAGTGAAATTATTGTTGAGCTTCATCGAAAGCAACATGCAAAATGGTAATAACCTTAATCGTATACTGTGATAATTTTTGAGTGCAAAATAATATTTAATTTATTTCGTGTATTATAGATTGATTTGTAATACAACACCGTTTCGAATCAATCAATCACAGTCATGCAATGTTTTTAATTAAATATATCCGGAACAATTCGAACATCTTTTCACAGTCAATGCCAGTTTAATTGGGACTATCTTATTATCTTATCGTGTATTGCGCCTTAATCTGCTTAAGCGGGAATCGAGCAGATTTTTGTCGCCTTGTTAATCCCTAATAAGCATTTTCTATTCTATTAGCGGGTAAATAATAGTATACATTATATACATACAATTTTAAAAATTAATTTGGTTTTTATTATAATACAACCCTATATCTACAAAATTTATATTTATATATATTATACATAATTCGTAAATTATATTTTTGAAGGAGAGCACTGTATTCTTCCCCCGTCTACTCCCCTCTAAGAAAAAAAAAAGATTATTTATGTAATTGTATTATAGTGCCGTACCTACTGTATATGTCTACTTTTAGAGTACTGGTTATTGTATTTTATTTAATTATTATTTTTTGTTTATGTATATGTATATACAAACGGTTATTGTAAGTTTGTATACATATATATACAATTTTGTGATAATTATTCTTTGTTTTGTTTATAGTTGCTAATAAATAAGTAAACGTGATTTGTGTTTTTATTCAAAAAACAAAAAATTATGTAAGTGTTTTTACCTTAACCAATATAATCCGTGTCGATAAGCGTTAAAAAAGGAGATCCGAGTCAAGGTAAGGTATTACGTTCTATTAAAGTGAGTTTACAATATAAAAAAAAATGTTAAAATAGTTTAGAATTTAAGTCGGTATATTGCTGTAATTACTGTAAATGTCATCTGTCAAATATTAATTAAACGATTCAGAACATTTTCTTGTAGCTAACTTGTAACTTACTTCCTGTATGAATGTATGACGATGCGTGATGGACTCACTCTAGAGAAGATTTACTGTTCATGAAAGCGATATCAGACATAGTCATTCTACAGTGTGAGCAACATTGATTGATATACAGGGTTTCCACGGCCGAGTGGGACATAGGGAAAATACATGTAAAATCGGTTTTCGGTGAATATTATCTCCCTAATACTACTTCATTCAAAATTAAGGGCCGCATATTATAACTGGGTTAACAATGAACATCTCCACAATCATAGTACAAAGAAAGTCATTTTAATAAAGCCAAAAAAATTATTATTTTTAAACCTATTGTACGTGAATTTTTAATAACACTTTTAACGGGTCGATGGCCGCAGTGATTAGGCGGCTGGGTTCAATTCTCTGGAGGGACGGTGACATTTTTTCAGAGAGTTTAATCTCGGATCGACCTGCCATTCATCCGGCATCATAAAAGGCGATATGATGCTGTCACAAAGCCAATTGAACACAACATACACACACAAAAACTACACCGCGAGAGTTGCAGTGATAGCCATACAAACGATACAGTTTACGGAGACACTGCAACTAAGCACCCACCACATTAAAAAGAAAAAGACAAAAAAAAACAAAACACGTAAGTTAGTGCAAGTGGGCGTGGCGCAGAAGTTCACGCGACGCCTTAATAACGTAAGGCACAGATTGTTTGGGGTTCGAATCCGAGAAATGAATTTTATTTTTTATTTTTTAAAATCTTGATTAACACAATCTCTGATTTTTGTAGTGTTATTGAATTTGTAGCATTATTGTTGGAGATAAAAATAAAACTAATCTGCCGGGATTCGAACCCTAAACAATCCGTGCATTTGGGTTATTAAGCCGTCGCGCGAACCATTGCGCCATGGACGCTTGCACTAACTCACGTATTAAAAGCCTTATTAGGAATTCACGATCAATAGATTTAAAAATAATAATTTTTTGGCTTTATTAAAATGACTTTCTTTGTACTATGATTGTGGAGATGTTCATTGTTAACCCGGTTATAATATGCGGCCCTTAATTTTGAATGAAGTAGTATTAGGGAGATAATATTCACCGAAAACCGATTTTATATGTATTCTCCCTATGTCCCACTTGGCCGTGGAAACCCTGTATATATCTGAAGTTGCAGTATTGATATGTCCAAATTAGTTTTAATATCACGTTAAGAAAGCTGCAACTTCAGACGTATGTACAAGTTGGTACAATTGGCCGTGTTCAGTCAGTTTTGGGTAGATTACCGTTAAGTGACCGGTGATTTGTTACCTGTAGGTGAAACTGAATAAGTAATACGTCAAATGATCTGGCCACAGTTTTGACCTTACAATCTTTATATCTTTCTACAGATATATCTAGATTTCAATTCTCTCTTGCAAATGCCCTACACATAATGTTAGAAAGCCAATGTTTAAAATTCGTTCATTTTGACAATTTTTAAAATTAATGCTTGCATTTTAATCACATTTACCATTAGAGGTCTGTTTTTTTATACCTATATACATAAATCACACTATCGCAAGGAATTTAACGTGTTCGCGTTGTAGTTCGGACTGCATTATTTTTAAAACGAAATTGTATGCGTCAAAAAAAAACGGGACATGTCATAACGATTTTGACACGCATTTGCGTCAAGTAGAGTGAGTTAATACCAACTTGGTAACTAATTCATTCATTCATTATAGGTTGTAATTTAGATTGGAAATCTATTCATGTTTTCTGTCTATTTTTAGATAGACAAAATAATATCTGCAATTTCCGCTGTAATTTGACAAGTATGTATATGACGTTTGACATTATTATTGAATGTTCGTCAATCTAATCCCAAAACACGTTTGTCTGCTGTAGCTGGCGAACGCGCCCAATGATTAACGCGTGAGAAGTTGCAGCGTTTTCAACATGTTATCAAAATATTGCGTACAGTACTGTGCAATAAAATCTGGGACAAACATATTTAAGTTGTGTAATTAAGATTTCATACTCATTGAATGTCAATTCACTTAATGACAATTTGAATATCCTGTATATCACGACCATAGATGAAATCACGACAGATGCGTTTACACAAATAAAAACTTACGATTTATGCTTATAAAAGTTGTCCCATTTTTTTTTTCAACACATTTGTACAGTGGCGGAATTAAAAAAAGCGTACACTCAAAATGCCACACATTAAACCGTTCTTTATTTGACAGCTTACGTCAAATATATTAATTGCAAATAATTTGTCAAAGTAGTAGAAGCCAATAATGGCAAATTTGAGTTTGCTTCAGAAAACACAAATAGTTACATTACTAGAGGAAGGATGGTCAATCAGAGCATTGGCTCAAAGATTTGAAGTGAATAAAAGTACCATACTGAGGGTGAAAAGAAAATGGCAGCAAGAAAGAGTTGTTCAAAGAAAAAATGGATCCGGTCGGAAAAGGATAACAACTCCTGAAGACGATGAAAATCTCATCCAGTTTTTGAGGAATAATCCATTTGAGTCGGTAGTGACTGCAATTAATAGAACGAATTTTCCTGGACACGTCCGTACTGCCTTTCCTAACTGCAGATAATAAAAATCAGAGAATAGGTTTTGCATTAGAATTTCTACCGCGTGATTTAAATTTCTAGGAAACCGTTATTTTTACTGATGAGAAAGTCTTCCAGTCTTCGTATAATGGTTGCGTTCGAGGTACAGACCGCCAAATTCAAGATACAATGAGGGCAAATCTCGAAAGAGTGGCAGATTTTCGGTCAATGTTTGGGCTGGATTAATATGCAAGGGCAAGGCATTTGCTGGATGATTGAGGGTCGGTTTACTAGTGCAAATTATATTGCAATTCTCGAAAATATTTTTCTGCCGTCGTCAGAAATTATGTTTCCTGAAAGAAACTTTATATTTCAAGATGACAATTGTCCCGTTCATAGATCTAGAACTGTTCAGAACTGGTTTCAAGAAAATAACGTAACTCGTTTACCATGGTCGTCTAAAAGCCCGGACTTAAACCCTATTGAAAACATATGGGGTTTTATTGTGAAAAAAATGTATGACGTCAATTTTATACCTGCAAATGTCCAAGAATTATCTGAAAAAATCGAGGAAATCTGGAATGAGCTTTCGCCAGACTACATCCGATCTTGTATCATCTCAATGCCTAAACGGTTGCAGGGGGTAGTGGCAAATAATGGAGCAGCTGTAAAGAACTAAGTGTTGTTTCTTCTATACTACGTGTTAAGTTTATTATAAGTTTTTACTTTACCTTAATAAAGTTCATGATTAATTAATTTTTCCTTAGGATATAAAATATTAAGGCAGAAATATTAAGCACACAAACGAGTGACGTTTTTCAAATTTAATTAAATTATGTGTAATTATTCTTTTTTTCTATGAATACCAATAATGTGATCTTGCCATATGATTTTACTAATTCATTATCAAAGCAATATGATAAAGAACAAATCAGATTAGGCAAAACTGACACAAAGCGATCTCACGAGTTGTACGCTTTTTTTAATTCCGCCACTGTACATATACCTATCAATACTGCAACTTCAGACGTGTCAATTATTCTTGGTCACAGTGTAATTATTTTTCTATGTATTTCTTTGTATTTTACGTAAAGTCCCACTTTAACCACCTTCAATTATCCAATCAACTGCAAGAAAATAAATTGATCGTTTGTTTGTTAAGTATTAAGTGTCAAATGTCAAATAGAAACGAACCGTTTGACGTATAAATAATAGTGTAGGTACTGGTAGGTACTATTAGGGTCATGTTTATAGTTTGTGTTCGAAATTGTGTCGACGCTTGAGCACGCGATTTTGACAGGTTTGTAATGACATTTACGTCAAGAAGGCGCAAGGTCCGAATTTATAGTTTATGTTTAAAGCTGTGCCGACGCACAAGCACGCCATTTTGGCGTAAATGCTTTAGTATTGTCGCTAACTTTCTATCTTGATTCCAGGGCTCTCAGTTGTGTTTGTTCTTGTCGATAAGAGTTTAAATTTTAGTAAATGTACTAAAATCGCGGTAGCTCTGTTTGTATGTTTGGGTTTAGATGCCATGATGATCAAAATTGGCGTGAATCGGCAACTATTTGTATCTTATATCTCTTTATACTGTGAAGTTAACTGTCAATGCAACCAACATTCAAAAACTACATTTTTTTCCGGATAAAACATCTGTCAGATTCGAAAGAATACAATTAATTATTTAATGGAATACACCCTATACAAACAACAATGCACTTTTTAACTGCAGTAATTATAACTATAGGTATAATATATAACACGTACTTACGTAGCATCAATATGTTTTATTGGTAAATTCTTTTATTGTGGTTTGTTATATCTTTGCCAGCGTTGCTGTGTTTACAAAACGAATATGTTAGTTTTTCTCAGAAAATTTAAAGAGCGTCATTTGTTTCTATACTTATTTATTACAGTTTTTCCTACAATTCCTTTTTTTATATCTTTGACCTTTACTACTTTTTTGTAATAGATGGAAAATATGCTTCAGATTCAGAACGACGTATTACATTCTCGATTAACACATATTATAATTATCACAAATTCAATTTGATTAAGAAATTTTTTATTATCGAAAATTCCTTTGATAAAAATATGTGCGTGCTGCGAAATTAATATAGTTGAACTGTTAATTAAACGGCCAATTTTAATTAGTATGTTGAAACGACGAGTTCGAATTCAATTTTTTTCCACATTTTTAGATCCAAGTAAGTGCATGCAATAAAATCAAATTGACAATACTTAACGGTCGATTATTTAGTTGTTCTTTTCATTGAGCGTAATAATAAATAAATTGGCAACATTTCAAGCGACCAACGTTAAAAATAAATATATTAAATTATCATGTAGCCTTTTGCATATATACAAACACATATGTATAAGTGCCTGTGTGTGTTTGTGATTTAGTCAAAGGCAAACGGGTATCGTTCAATTGTCGAACTCAATATGCAGGATACAGGAAAGGACACATAGGTTATTCGGCGGGGTTTGAACAGTTTTTCATTCGTAATGCATTAGCTTCATTTTACATGCACAACAACCTGTGTGTATGTGTGTTTTAGATTCTGCACAATCCCCGTATAGGTAAAGTACATATATACTAATACATACATAGGTGGTATATATCGATTCTTTGTAACCCTCGTGGGGTTATTTTAAGCAACCCTTTAGCGCTAATAAGTGATCTACTTTATGTATACACTCTGTTATGTATGGCGATTTGCTCGTTTCCCATGATGCCTGTTTCCGTTTTTTTTGTTCCTTTTAGCTGTGTATATAGTGGCGGTATGTATTACAACAGCGCAAGTTTGATTAGTGGAGCTTATTCTTTAAACAACTGACGGACCAAAGCCGGCGTTTATAGTTTCTGATTCATATTGGATGTTTGTGGTTATTTACTTGAATTGATTAGTACAGAAAAAGTTATGTTTATCTAACATGTTTATTATACCTATAGTTTATATAGGATGAAATAAAATCTTGATGATCTTAGTAGTGATTTTTTGTCACAGGTCGTTAAGATCAAAAACAGTGTTGTACAATAGATTGAATTTTTCCGTTATAGTAAAATAGGAATAACAACAAAATACCTTTACATACTTTCATCATTAACAAGGACGGGACGTCCGATGGATATTCAGTAACAGACGTCCAATGGATGTCCGTTTTACATCTATGGACGTTCGGACCACTTTTGGACATAAAATGGATATCCATAGGACCTAGGAGGTCCGGTGTTATCTGGGAATATTAATATTAAAACAGTAGTGCAACCTTCATCGAATTAAGGACTGAATTTATAAAAAAAATGATCAAAATATGTCTTTAATTAATTGATTAATTAGTTAATAAACCTCCTTTCATCCCGTTAAGAGTTGAATTAAAAAAAAACGTCGACACGTGTATGAAACATGTATTTTGACGCCGACCTTAGGTCAAAAAAACAGAAGTTTCATATTAATTTGATCATGAGAAATATATTTTTTTAAAATAAAAGCTTTGCCATCTGCTGTCACGCTTTTAGAGGTTGAGTTTGAAAAAACATCGAAACACATATTAAAGAGAGCATTAGTCCCAAGTTTCAAGCAAATTCGATCATAAAAAATAACTTACAGCACAAATTTTGTCACCCCCTTTCATACAATTTCATCCCCTTAGTGAATGAATTTTAAAAAATGCCGAAACACGTTTCTAATCGGAATTAAGTCGCAGTCTTGTAACGAAAAGATTATTTTTTATTGGAAGCATACATAGCCCACCAAACACAAGACTTCAAGGACTTTGATTTCATCAGTACACAGTCTGTCTTAGATCCAATGAGACTTGTCTTAAAAAAATGCAAAGCGTTCCTTATTTTGATTTTTTATTTTTGTTTATTCAAAATAATCTCCTTCTGAGCAGTCTGCTTCAGCGCAGGAATCGTTCAACAATTTTTTTATACCCATCGACTAGAATGGCCTTTAATATGGCGGTCGAAGTCTATTGGGTGCATGGTATCGAAACGATTTCCTTTCATCGCCAATTTCAGTTTGGGAAATAGTCAGAAAACGCACGGAGCCAAATCAGGTGAATACTATCGATGATCGATAACAATGATGCCTTTTTTTGGTCAAGAATTCACGTACCATGCTGGTTTTGTGCGATGGTGCATTGTCGTACAACAAAAAGCAATTGCCTGGCTCTCGATATTCCGGTCTAACTCGTCGAATTCTGGCCCACAATCATTGTAGAACTCCCAGATAATATTCTGCTTTCACTGTCTGACCTTCTGGGATGAATTCATTGTGAACAATTCGTTTTGAATCACATTGACTCGATTTTGCTCTTCTGACAGCGTAATTTGCTCTCTTTTGACTCTTCAGGTAACTTCGATGCCACACTCTGACGTTTTGTTTTTGACTCTTATTGAGAACACCGCTGACATGCTTGTCAGATTCGTTTGGGACATTTTTAACATGTCTTTGCAAAACTGTTGAAGTTTCCAAACTTTTTGATCGTCTCTCTGTTTGCCCAAATATTCAAAATTCGATAGAGTTTGGTTTTCGATATTACAGTTTCCTCTTCGATGAGTCTTGCAGACACATAGTGGTCGCTTCACAGAATTTCTTTGACTTTCGCGATGTTTCCTTCATTGCGAGTTGTTGTTGGGGTCGCTGCTTGGTGATCGTCTGCAAGGTCCTCACGACCGTCACGGAATAGGCCAAACCAATGGAAAATTTGTGCACGAGATATGCATTCATCACCGTACAAATTTTTTAGCGTTTCGATTTCTCCTTTCGGATTTCTTCGAGGTCTGACACAATAAATCATGATAAGGGTTTGTTTATTGTGAATTATATTGATATGGACTTTCCAGGGCAACACTCTTTCAAAAGCTGTGCTGCCATTTCTGAGTTCTGATGTTCTGTAGGGCTCAGTACCGAGCTCCTTATTAGTTTCGATTTGATTAATTGTAATTTTCTTTTTTTTTAACATTAACGATTTACCATATTCTATTTTTCTTGTCAACAACGGTTTGTAGCAGCTTGCTGATATTTCCAATAAACATAACTTGACAGGTCATTTTTTTGATTTAATAAAAAAAGTTTCTGACGTAATTATTATAATTTCTGTACTTAGTGGTAATTCCTAGTTTCCCATCTCGCCAAATCTAATTTAAAATTCTTTCCCTCTCTGTCTGAACTGTCATCATAACCAGACGGATCCTATATTTACTACATTCACATTAAGTACCTACTAGACTTTTCTTAATGACTGATTACGTCAAACTTTTACACTTATTCTTTAACTTGGCTGTCTACAAAAACAGCTAGTTATAAATAGAACGCGTATGTAACAAAATAGACATTTTTCACCAAAAATACTGTTTTAAAGGGAAACACTTGCCAAGTTTAATTGTTGTGTTGTTCAAATTGTGTGACATGAGCTCATCGAACCTTTTATTACTATTTTGGAATGAATTAGCGTGGTTATTATATATATTTTGGGGGTACTATTTTTATCCTGTGTGTTGACTAGTTTGATTTTATTTTTATCCCAACAAAATTTTTGTCGAATACTTTAAATTATTTCCTTAAATAATCTGTCTGTAGTGTAAAGAAGTATTGGCACAACAATTATATACATATTTAATAAAGGTAAATATTGCCATCAGCAGTTCTAGCAGAACTTCAATTCAAACACTTCAAATCAGTATTACAGATTGGGGCTTTAAATATCTATCAGATCATATTATTTATGTTAACAAAAAAGTTTGGATTGGTATCATTCCAGCATAGTAATCAAATCTTTTGGCATCAATTCAATTTTCTAATGTGCGTATAAATTTTGATTTGTTTGGTTTAAAATTTTGTTTTTGATTTTGTGAAATTCCAGATTCTAAACCTGGAATTGAACCTTCATCTTCGTTACCAGTTTTTCTGGAACTTTTTTCTTCTTCGAAATGTTATCAGTTTCTTTTACTAATAAACATGATATCTAATCTCTGTCTTCGCAATTGTTAAGATGTCATTTCATTCAAAAGTAAGTGGAAGAAGTGACAGAAGCTTCAAAAATGAAGGTGGTCTTATTTAGATCAGAACGTCTTAACCGCATATTAAATGGTAGCAATATTGCTTCAAGTGTTGTTACATCTGGCAGTGGAGAGTGGATTATTACGAAGTAAACAAGAAACTCGAAACAAGGACGAGCAAATAGCTTATGTACAAGGAAGCAAAACAAAAAAAAAACAGGGTGTGGAATCAAGCTCTTCTTCAGAAGAATGGCTGCATGGTATCTGAACAAGAAAACAATGAAATGTTTATTCCCAACGCAGCGTGGCATCTATAGATACCACAGAACATTATTTTTAAATCTAGTTAGTTTTATTTACACCGGTTTAATTAAAAATTTTTCATGGGAAAGCAATCTACTAAGATTTCGAAGTAGAAATTACGAGGGAGCGTTTTTATATTCGCGGAATGGGGGATAAGGGGTGGAAATAAAAAAACCAAATTATTTTTCTTTTTCAATATATTCACCTGGAAGACGGTTACATTTTTCACATCTTTCAATTAATTTATTTATACCCTCATAAAAAATGATTTCTCTTTATCTGCAAAATACGCCGAAACTGTCTCCTTGACTTCATCATCGGCAGTAAATTTTTTACCCCGCAGCTCTTTTTTTCATTTTCGGAAACAGGTAATAATCACTCGGGGCCAGGTCTGAGCTGTAGGGTGGGTGATTCACAATTTCGAAGCCCACCTTATGCAGGGCAGCTAACGCAACGCGGCTCTTGTGGACGGGCGCGTTGTCGTGCAAAAGCAGCACACCTTTCGTCAATTTTCCCCGTCTTTTCTCTTTAATGGCTTCTTTTAGTCGCTCTAATATTGAAGAGTAATATTCTCCGGTTATAGAAACACCTTTATCTTTATAATCAATCAACAATATTCCTTCCGAGTCCCAAAATACCGTTGCCATGAGTTTCCCAGCTGATTGTGACACTTTAAATTTCTTGGGAGAGGCTGTGCCCTTTTTATGCCACTGCATGGAGTCTTGTTTGGACTCAGGTTCATAATGATAAACCCAAGTTTCGTCTCCAAGTCTCCAAGTTTCGACTGAATACACCATCCTTGTCTTCATTACAGAGGTCCAAAAATGCACGCGAACACTCTACGCGCTGTTGTTTTTGCGGCGGCGTGAGCATTCTCGGCACCCATCTTCTCGACCTTAGACATGCCGAGATGATCAGGATTTTAAAAATTGTTGTATCGGATACTCCAACCATTTCTGCGAGTTGTTTCTTCTTTAGTCGAGCATCTTCGAGTACAATTTTTTCAACTTTTTGGATAAGTGCTGGCGTGGTCACCTCAATGCTCCTGCCCGGTCTCGGGTCGTCTTCAAGGAATTTCCTTCCTTGTTTAAATAAACTATGCCACTTGTACACCATGGTTTTTCCTGGACAAGAGTCGCCGTAAACCAATAACATCTCATTCATTATGGTCGCGACTGATTTTCCTTGCCTGGTAATGAACTTTATAAGCGCACGATATTCGATTTTTTCCATATTTCACTTTTCACTCCTGATTATGTTACTTGGTTGACGATAGCTCAAAGACTAACTGTCTAATAACAATGAAACTTCGTGTTTATACTAATTATGAGTCGCTGCACAGGCCACGCCCCCGATGCGCCTAATCACCCTCCTACAACCCGCTCATTCCGCGAATATAAAAACGCTCCCTCGTATGAAGTGGTCAAAGAGATGAGCAGAAAAAAGAAGCTTGATATTGAGTGTTACGAAAATAGCTTTCGAAATGGAAGTATTCATATCGATGTTAGCAGAGTAAGAATATATCATTTAAAGAAATATTTTTAATTAAATTAAAACTAAAGTAACATCTGTCCATTCATCGTTACAAACAATTAGAAATCGTCTAATGGACGTCTGTACCTGGTTCTATATTGGACATCCAAATTTGTGTGTGTTGTCCATTAGATATCTGCATGTTAACTGCATTCCTTCTTTTGAAATGCTGTTTCTTTTTTTAATGTCTTCCTCGACCTTTCCGCATTAATTTAGGTTGTGTTTCATATCTCCATGCACCTGTCTTTTGCAGAAGACACCAAAGAAAATATGACGAGTGAGGATGCAGAACCTCAACATAACGTTCACTTCAAATTAATCACTGAATCAGTTTACACAAAATGATTGGTTAACATCTTAAACACATTAAAAGGTAGCAATATCGATCTAGATGATGTTTCCACAGCACTGTTGACTTCATTTTACCATTATGAATAAATGTTTGTGTATTATCTCGAAAAGTATTAACTTTACCTATAAGGAATATTATAAGCGATTGAAAGAGAACTTGAAGCACTATCAAATGGCATAAAAATATACAGGATGTTCCATTTGAGAAAAACAAGTTTTACAGTATTCAAAATACAATAACAAATTTTCAATTTTTAAACACCCTGTATACTATAAGAAGATATTTGGCATGGATTGTTTAATAATGGTAATATCATAATTATGTCGAAGAATCGTTGCAAAATAAATATTAGTACAGACAGAATTAATTTTCAAAGACAACTATGAAAATGATCTTTTTCTCTTAAAATTGAAATATCTCGGAAACGGTTAATTTTTAGTACTACTAGTTATAACGAGGTATCTGAAAATCTAATAATATATAGGCTGTTCTATTTAAAAGAAGAAAATTTTATAACGCTTAGCCTAAACTAAACACTCTGTATACACTAAAATAATTTTACGATATAGAGTAGTTAATACCGAACAACTTTTACTTAAAACAATTTTTAATTAAATTAATAGGTAAGATATACAGGGTGGGCCACTTAAAATGATGCATTGAAATTATGGCCAAACTGAATAAGAAATTTAAAATCGGACCAGGTAAAGTTATAGAGTTCTAAGGGAACCAATTTGCATTTATTTAAATGGAATGTGGTATTTTTATTATAAATTTCTGAAACAGCTAATTTTTTAACATATTACTGTATAAAATATGATCGATTTAAATAAGAAATGAAATCAACAACTTTTTGAAATTGCCGCCAATATTTCAAATTTTGAAGCGCGCAAATATTGTTATTTACCTGATGCATATTTGCGTAAAACGCAAAATTTAAATTGGGCTGTCATTTGTCACTTAGCAACTGACAAACATTCAAAATTAATTATTCGTTTTGTATCTTTTCTGTCTAGTGTCTTATTATGTTTGACGGTGTATTCTTTTTTTTACTCCTATTAGTAACCGTGTCATTTTGTTGCGCAAATAGTACTTGTATGAGAATTATATTCAAATAGTTATTATTAAATTTCGTAGTTTACACTTCCTATTTTAAATTTAGCAAGTTACACTTTAAGATAAGCAAATGGCAGAATTATGTAGTGATTTAAGTCAAATTTGACAAATGTCATATACATTAACATGCGTTACGTAAAATTTCGGTCAACTAAGCTTGAAACTTCGAAACCGCGAAATTTAAATAATCAAATTTCATTCTTTGTTATTACAAATACAGTTGGATACAACATTTAATAAGTGATTGTGATGTGTTAGAAATACCATCTTCTTACAACACAGTGACAGAAAACATGCATGTGCTATTTAATAAAATGCAAATTGATTTCGGCGTGACGTCATCGTGAACGTTATAAAATTTACATTGTTATTAAAATGTGCTCCTCATCGAGCATTATAAGTTTACCTGGTCGGATTTTTAAATTTTTATTTAGCTTGGCCGTAATTCTAGTGCATCATTTTAAGTGGCCCACCCTGTATGTACATAATAGATCGAGCTCAGATAATTGGCACACCCTCTACAGGGTGTGTACACGGAGGTTACTTGAATTGATATGGCACGTGTTCCAAAATTACTTTCACTTATACAGAGTGTTCCATTTTCACTGAATAAAACACAACTTTGTTATTTTAAAGACAATAATGGTATAATTTTTTTCAATGCAATCGATTCTACGCATTATTTGCAAATATTTTGCATTAGGGTTCCCTATACCTAAATTCAACTGTTTCGAAGATATATTCACTATATTACTTTTATGAATATATTAAAAATTTAAATGGCAAATCTATAGTTGTAATCGACATCCAATAAATTAGATGATATCGGAACTGAGGCAGTTACCTATCCTAGCGGCGTCATATAGGTAGGTATTACCCTCCACTTCAAACTTTTATCTCTAATTATATATTATCGGAACAGACAGCTATCTATCATACGCATCATTGTGAACTAACCACAAATAACATATGTGCACTCTTAGGGCAAGTATGCCTAACCTAATGGCGAACATTGTTAGTAGTTTTAGGGGAAATACTGCTATAATAATCGAACTAATGATTTCCACGAATATTAATTTAATAAAGAGTTTATAAGTGGATTAAAACATAAAAATGAACTTTTGTATAATTGTCTATAACATCGTGGAATTTATCATTGTCGGTGTAGCTATTTTGTTGATAAATAAATCTATTCATCAATAAAATATTTCAACGATAACGTACTACACAATAGTATCAGATACATATACATCATTGGGTGAAATTCGAAAATCAAGCTAAAGCGCAATTCAATAAACTTTATTTATATTTCTCATATCTCGGACAAAGTCTTACATAACCAATAAAACACAGATATACTAATTAATATGTTACAAATAAAATATACACCTACATCTACAAGAAACAATCATAATATCGCCCCTTCTCTTGCTCTTTAGAAATTTACATTGCTGTACAATAACATTATTCATTATTCACACATACATATTTGCTAGCGACATCTAGCGGGGAAACATAGGAGGGTTAAATATGAATATAAAATAATAAATATAAGAGATACTTGTTCTATTTGAGATCATTTAATAATATCTAATCAAGTACAATATTCCGAGTATTTATAATATAATAGATTTATTTTTTTTATTATTATATTAACCTTTCATTATCTAAAAACTATTGTGTGGACGATAGAAGGACCTAAAATTTGTAATCTCGTGTACATACATACACCGATGAAGCTCTCTACAGTTTGACAGAGACACAGATAATTATATTATAAAGATTTCATGGCGGCTATTTTTAAAAGGGGGTAGAGAGATAGAGATTTTGAATGTTAGGAACTAATTTTAGAGTGTCTGATGTACGCTCTCGAGAGTATTTATGCACTGTCGTCGCTGCGGCGTCTCCTGCCTGGACCACCGGCGAAATTAGCGGCCGCTAGTCCCATCAAGTGTTTGGCGGCTTGTGATCCGGAATAGCCGCGTCCTAGACCCAAATCTAATCCACGTTTTGAACTGTGAACATGAGAGAGAAAATAAAGGACGTGTTAGTATGCATATTAAAATGTTAACGTTTAAAATAGGATAATTCTACCATTTACGTGGAAAATACGTTATTTTTTTTATAATAGTTTTGGTGTAATTTCATGTTTATTTTCCTTAATTAGAGGAGTTCCAGCATGCAACGTCACATTAACGTTATTTATTGGTCATTTTGTGCAAGACTGACTTTCCTGTAGGTACTATTTTCCTTCTATTAGTTTAAATTAATGTCAACTATATTCTTTGCAAATTATGCGTATCTAGCAGCATTAAATTGTCAACGACTAATTTAAAATGTAAAAATAGTAACTTGAGTTTAATTCGGTTAAATTAAGGCCGCTTTTTTTGAATACAATAATCTTAATTAGAGCGCAATGAAGCAGAGAGGAAATGACTGAAAAACAGAGACAATTCTAAATACAATAATAACAAACATTTATTCAACGTAATTTATAATAATTTTGTTTCTAATTACATACAAACCAAGTCAAAAAGATTGAAGACAAATTGAATATCCCGCTTTAGTATACGCATAATTGTTTATTGAAACGTCACAGGTCAGCTATACAGTCAAAAAAAAGTTGGCTCACCTTTTGTACTCCACAAAAACCTGTAGCTTAATGTGAAGGTCATCTTACAGTGAGTTTTTAATTGAATTATAAGCCAGAGGTCATGTCAAATAGCTTGTTTACTTTATATGCAGATAACTGCGTTACCGACAAACAGGAAATTGAAAATAGATTGAGATCAAAAGGTAGTAATAAAATTGTTTGTTTCTGTTACATAGACACTCTCGATGATTTTTAAAACCATTTTCTAGGATTTTTAGAAATGTAACTTTATGATATTTTTACATGATTAAAGAAAAATGCAAATATTTTCGGTTAAATTATTCCGTTCTTTTTATTCACTCTGTATATATATTTTTGACAATTTTATTAAAAATCTGTGCTTCGTATGATTTACCCTTTCATTTTATAACGTCTACTGTATTGTTTCCTATATTTTTTATACCTAAATAATAATCGATTATAGTGTTAATCTTATTTGGTTTTTTTGTGTATATTCTTGTGTAATATCGTAATTTCTATTTTTTGTTTACTAGTGGCGACATCTCATATAGTTTTATTAAATTATTACGACGCCCTTGAAGTTAGAAACTTCAAAGAAAGATGGCGCTGTTAGTTCTAAAATGAAGATTAACTCTTTTTTATATTGTTCTTTTTTAGATTTTGAGTAGAGTGTGGTACAATTAGGGAAGGAGGTGCAATACTAAAATAGTTTATTAAATATTAAAAATTAACAATAAATTTATGTACTAACGAAATTCTATCAGTATAGATATATTAATTAGTGTAATAGAAAGGAGTAGATTAAAAGAACCAAATCCAAAGACATCAAGTTCTCCGTTCGGGTTTAGTTGAATATTTAAATAATATCGCGCACCTTCCCACCCTCTCACTCCATTTACACGTTATTACATTAATTCTAATTTATAAATAAGACATTGTGGAAGAATCTTTTCAATTAAGTTGCATAATTTGAGTTATAAACATGACAATTTGACAAAACAGAACCACTTTGCTGCGATAAAAAAAGGTTTCTTGTTACACCAGTCTACAGAATACGTTAGTTCCATACAATACTAAACCTGTTGTTAAGTTTTTCCGGAGTGAGCTAAAAAAAACAACCTTTTTGACTTAGGGTACGTTCATAGTGACGCGACGAAGCGTCAAGACTAAAATAGCAGCTTAAAAGGCTCTAGATTCAGTCTACGAATTTTAGCATTTTCAAGAATTTCACAGTAAATAAAGTGTAAAGTGAAGTAATTAAGTAACATATATTTGAATGTGGTCCACCACGCTTTCAACATTATGTTCGTAAATTTGCCTAAGATGAAAAAAGGCTAGAAAATTTCCGATGTAAGGGTTCGGCAGAAATATGATTATAGGTTTATTTTTATGGATAGGGGTATTATTTTAGATTTGTTTTACAGCTGAAATGTTAATCTATGCTTCTATAGTACTACATTTTTTGAAAAAGTCAAATATTGTTTGTAAACAAGGCACTCAAAAATATAGTATTTTTTAAAGTCTATATTATTGTAAAGAAATATAAATAAATAAAAATGTGGCTCCGTAGTATTATCCTTTAGGAAGGAATTGACGAAAACTGCATTCAAATATATGGAATAGTTACTTTGTTTTCTACGAAATCCCTGAAAACGCTAAAATTCTTTGATTGAATCTAGAGCCTTAAAGATGTTGCAATTGCCTCTCTAGCACTATAAACGCTAAGGGTACGTTCATAGTGACGCCACGAAGAGAGCGACAAGCGGCGAGACTAGAGTAGCGACGAAAACAAGAACCTGCAGTCAAAGCTGAGCGTTTATAACGGTTTATTTTTTTTTTATTTGGCGCAAAGGACAAAGAATTTGAAAAAGCAGAAAGAATTGGGAAAAGTGTACAAGCATTATACAATTAACATGAGCGAATGTAGGGAATAATCTTTTGATAATACCAGTAATATGAGAGAAAAAATAAAGGCGTAATTGTTTATAGTCTGTTTTTGGTAGCAGTCCATATAGATAGGAAATTATGAAACTGAAAATTAGATTTCCTCTTCTTATCCAAAGTAAAAAATGTTGAAGATCAAGACAGGAAACAATTCGTCCTGTTGCTAGGCATCTTCCAAGCATCATCGATGCACTGGATGACTTGATAGAGAAGAGATTCCATAACATAGAAGCTGTTTTTCTTTATGTTTCAAACCAATTCTTATGAGTGCTATGTGGATAAAAGATCTCGAAAGTTTCGACATAAGATACTTGGTTTTGCAGTCCAGAAGTGACTACAGTGGACATTATAGTTATTAGTCCTTTAGAGCTATAGGAAGAACTTGAAAACTCAAAGAGAAATTGAGAAAGAGTTTATCTGAAGCAAATAACTCTGGTTTTATGTCATGTATGTTTGAAAACGTTACTGAATACTAGTAAAGAGCCCAACGATGTTGTAAAAAACATTTTTTCGTCTTGCATTTTACACTTGTGGTAACAGAACGATTTTATATTTTTCTTCTTTTTGTATGCACATTTTTGCTTTATCTCTGTATAAAAATACATACTTTTTCTTAGTATAAGAGCCATTGTTTTTGTTGTTTAGAAATTCATATTTGTAAATAAATATTTTTTGTTGTAATATAGTAGCATGGTATCTGCGATTTAATATATTTGATATATCAATTGTATAATCCGATATAAACATTTATAATGCTATGTACTTTGAGTTTGTATAATTTTTGTGCTTGCCTCTCGTAAAACATAGTTTTAATGATATGATTAAATTAGCTCATGTCAATGTTCGTTCTCTTACGGCTCATTTCATTGATTTAGCACAACTACTTTCTAATTTTGAATATGATATTTTAACAATAAGTGAATCCTGGTTGACGCCTGATATTGATACAACGGTCGTCGGTGTGGATGGTTATACATTTGTGCGTAAGGATCGTGACGCTCGAGGGGGTGGTGTTGGTATCTATCTAAAAACTAATATATTTCATACCATTCTGGAATCTTCCAACAGTATTGAGCAGTTGTGGTTATCTGTCGGTAGGGGTAGCAATGCCATTGTTTGTGGAGTGGTCTACAGACCACCTAACACTATGTTACATGCTTTTACAGATGAACTAGAAACCTCAATTACGGCCTTTCTTCCTATTTATAATAGAATTATCTGCACAGGTGACTTTAATGTCGATTTATTAAAACCTGATTCTGCGCCTTCTACCCATTTATTACAGGCATTTGAAACTTTCGGTTTCCATCAAATTATTACTCATCCAACGCGTGTTACCGAAACATCGGCGTCTCTTCTAGACCTAATTATTGTGTCTGACGCAGTGGTTGTAGAGGATGCTGATACACGCAACGTCGACTTCACGGATCATGATCTGGTTTGTTGTAATGTCGTTAATAACATTATCCCAAAGCAGGCTACAACAGTAACATGTCGCCAATTCAAATATTTTGATTTTGATGAATTCCAACAGCATTTGTTTTGCCTCCATTTAGACGACATATTTTACACCACAGACGTCAATGCTAAAGTGAACATCCTGTCTTCTCGTCTTGTAGAGCTATTTAACTTGCACGCTCCTTTGAAAACGTCGATTTTTCACAAACCTAAAGCTCCCTGGATAACTGATGTTATAAAAATAATGATGGCTACTAGAGATAAGGCCAAAGCTAAGTTTATGAGCTCAAAAAATTCACAAGACTGGGACTACTACAAAGAACTTAGAAACTTAACTAGACACGCTATTAATCGCGAGAAGAGAGCATATTTCGATTATTCTTATAAAAACAAAAATCCTAAAACCATTTGGAAAGAACTAAAATCAATTAATATCTCTACGAAAAGACCAATTGACATACCTATCGAGCTCCAGGATGTAAATGACATTAACAGATTTTTTGTAAATTCAATCCCAGGTCCGTCTGATCGAAACGACGATTTGGTCAAGTACTACCAAACCCACACAAAGAATAATATCGACAATGATTTTGCTTTCACATTGGTGGACGAAGAATTGGTAGCTAAGGTGCTGCATCCTCACGTTCCTGTGGATGTGATGGATTATCTATCAGAATGTTAAATCTATGCTCCCCTTTTATTCTCAGGTATATCACGCATATTATTAATAGCTGCATTCTCGAGAGCGCGTTTCCTATCGCCTGGAAAGAGGCAACCGTAATTCCTCTTCCAAAAAAACCATCGCCTCAACTTCTGTCTGACTTAAGGCCAATTAGTCTGCTATCTACACTATCAAAAATTTTCGAGAAAATTCTGAACATGCAACTAATACAACATCTCAATAATGCCAAAATATTGCCCATCTACCAATCTGGTTTCCGTTCTGGTCATAGTTGCGAGTCAGCTTTACTGAAGATCACCGATGATATCCTTACTGCATCGGATAAGGGGCTTTGTACTGTACTGGTAATGTTGGATTTCACCAAGGCTTTCGACACGATTGATCATAAACTAATGTCTGCCATTTTTCATTTCGCTGGTTTAAGCGACGGTGCTGGTAAACTTTTAAATAGTTTTCTTTCTGAAAGATTACAATCAGTAAAGTTAGGTGCTACCTTTTCTGAGAAAGTCTCCTTGCGTTCAGGAGTTCCGCAAGGATCAATTCTCGCGCCCTTATTATTCTCATTGTACACTTGTAACCTATACGAATCTGTTAAAACTTGCACTATACATATGTATGCGGATGATACACAACTTTACCATTCATTCGTCAGAGATAACTGTGTTCTTGCCCTGGATAACGTACAGCGTGAACTCGATACCATTTCCCGTACTTGCTCACATCATTCTTTGCACATTAACTCCACAAAATCGGCAGTTATGTTTTTCGGTAACCAGCAGACTTGCGAGTTTTTGCGTTCGATCTCTTCACTGCAGATAAATGATAAAATGCTGCCAGTTCTCACAGAAGCTAAAAGTCTTGGTTTAGTAATAGATCCCTCTTTCCGCTACAGGCAACAAGTGTCCAAATATATTCAACGGGCATACTGCAATCTCAAAATGCTTTACCAACATCGGTCTTACTTGTCTAAAGATATTAAAATAATGTTATGCAACAGTTTGGTTCTATCCCCCTTTACATATTGCTCCACTGTGTACGGTCCCTCAATTGATTCCAATGACCAAAAAAGAATTCAAAGGGTGCAGAACGCTTGCCTGAGGTACGTTTACAATGTTCGGAAGTATGATCACATAACGCATACTTTGGAATACTGTAAATGGTTAAATATGCGAAATCGTTACTTACTAAAAGCAGCTTGTATGTATCATTCGATCATTACCAGTAAAATTCCATGTTACTTATACGAAAAAATTTCCTTCCGCACGGATGTCCACAATATCAATGTTAGGTCACGAGGTTTAATTACACCACCATTTCATAAGACATCCTTGTTCGAGCGATCTTTCTCTTTCAATGTTTACAAGCTATACAACGCTCTTCCCTATTTAATAAAAAGGATGTCGTCGGCTGGTTTCAGAAATTCACTCTTTCATTATATTTACGAGAGACAAGTTACAAACTTATCTTTGCCTTAATGCTTGCCATTTGCTAATATGTAGATAAACATGTAATGCATACCTCTTTTGTGTATGAGCAAAAGTTATGTTTTGTTTAATTCTTTATTATCTTATTTTGTTGCTTTGGCAGTCACAGAATTTAGTTTTAAGGATAATTTTAGGCACAGTGAATCAACAAATTATAATTGAAAAATTATAATTGAATATTCTCATTCTTGTAATACAAGGTTAAGTGGAAGAATGGCAAGGGGTTGACCAACTTGCTAAACTTTACCTTGAGATTTTTCGTATAGCCCGCTTTTTCTTTTAGATGAATTGTAGATTAATTTATACTCTATGTTATATGCGATACGGAAATAAAACCTATTATTATTATTATTATTATTATTATTTTTAAATTATGACCTGAAGATATTTTTCCACAAATATGCATAGCAATCAGAATCTTTTGTATAATTCCAATAACAGTTGTTGCGGACGAAATGAGCATTCAACAAGATGTTGTTATAATAAAGAACTTCCTTCACGAAACCAAGATGCAAGACCACCTAAACAGTTTTAGTAAAAGATAGATTTTGATAGGGTAATAAGAGGCTTAGCTAGAACCAAGGTTAAGATAGCTGCTGTAAATAATTCAGTTTCGAATGTAAAAAAATGTTAACCTTCCGATTTTATCCTTACAACTTTAACGTCCGAAAATATCTTCAATCAACTATGAATAGGTACTGCATGATTGTGTGTGTATTTTAAATGGAAAATTTCAATGAATTGTGGTAGATACATAATAAATGATTGAAAGACATTTGAATTGCTCGCTTTTTATTTATGTTTTTATTTTAAGTTGGTAGAAAATGTCAAGTCAGCTTCTCTCATAGGCGTAACATAAAAGAATGAGAAAGAGAACATTCTAGTGATATACTATGAGATTCAAAATGATTGTCAAATCCATTCCTATAAATAGTAGCACAGTGTACAGATGTGTGCAAAAAAAATGGGACAACATTTATAAGCACAAATCCCAAGTTTTCATCTGTGTAAACGGATCTGCCGTGAAATACAGCATATCCAGATTGTCATAATAGATTTCAGAGGTTATACATGGATATGTCACATTACAGATTATTTATCAAAGGATTTCTGACATTTTTGACGCTTTGTATTTCCGAGCACTTTGACATTAACGCAATTAATCAAACGAACGTCTGCTTTACACAGTAACGGTTTAGTCCCATTTTTTTGTGCACACATCTGTACATAGTTTATGCCGCATGGTTGTTATAAAGGTTTGATCTAAGGTGCGACCAGGTGAACATGACCCCTCAAGCAGCACCATCGATTTGTCATGTACATTCCCAAACAAAAACTCAGCGCGCCAAAATTTAAATGTGATATAATCTTATGTGAGATAATTCTCACAATCTAAAGAAAACAACCTAGAACAAGACAGTACCCAGCTGTCAAACATTCAAAGTGTCGGTTAGCGGAGGTGCGAGGTAAGAGGTTGGCAAGTTAGTTCGCATATTTTCCGCGCGCCAGATTAACTTGGTCGCGCTCTAAGTCAGCATACGGTTCCTATAGATCTTATTTTTTAGATAGCCAAAATGACATAATCCAATGGCGTTAGATCAGGTAATCTTGGAGGCCATCTTTTTTGCTCTAAGAACCCCTTCAACAAAAAACTGTTGAAGATATTGGCAGGTTTGTCGAGCAGTATGAGTTGAAGCATTATCATGTTGAAAATAACCTGCTTCGAGCTCATTTTCTTGTAATTTTTCAATAAAAACAACTCTAACATCTGTTGATAACGTTCATTTAAGCAAAATGATCGAGTCAGCGTGTTATGGTAATAATTCTTGTACTGTAGAAACTTTGTATGGAACGCCAATGTCAACAAATGTCAAGCAAATTGTATTTGACATTTGTATGTAGATAACTTCACTCATTAAAATGGTAATAAATATAGATAAATGTTTGTGGAAAACAGTTTTTTTCTTCCGACATTTTGAATCTCCCTTTATACCATATTTATTTCAGTTACTTGCTTTAGAAGTGCAAGAAATTCTAACTTGAAAATGCTTCTTTTATTTTTCCTTTTCCATTTAGCAAGTGTTGAGTTTCAAAGTCGTTTAAATGGGGCAAAAAAGAACGACAGAAGCTACTGTACTTTTTATGGTATTGTTTATTGTATTATAGTTTGATTCTATGTAATGGTTGTAACGTTGTCGATTGTGAACACTGTAAACATAGCTGTTTTCGTAATATGACTCCCATTTTACTCATTGAGCGTCACGTTACTAGAATTTCAAGCGGATATTTTGCAACAAAAAATATCGTTTGACGAACTTGAAACAGTCTATATACATATACTTACATATGTATGTATGTATATATCTAATATAGATTTTCATACTCGCGGAATACCATTAATTTTATTGTTTTATGTTTGTAATCATTCCTTATCTCGTATTCTACCGAGCGACCGTTTAAAAACATAAAACCTAATACAGAAGCGATAAAGAGAATAATAAAATAGACAACTTAAAGCAAGATCTGAAATACGAATCTCGAAGACGGTAGATGATTCGCAAACGTCTTTTTTTCTATTATGGATAACCCAGGCGGGCTTCAAACACGACTAGGGCTGTGTGTGTGTGTGTGTATATGTGTGCGCCCGTCTCCTCCCATCCTCTTTTCCAATATTTATTTTATTTATAACATTTTTAAGCGGAGTTTAATTGAATTAAACGGGGGAAGCGGAATCATTTCGGACGTAGTACAGAATGATAGCGGAGATTTACCTTGTGGCCTCTTCTTTCGTTAAATTGAATTCTTTTGTTACCAGATTGGACACACGGTAAAGTGATTTTTTTTTGTCTTGACTGCTTCGCGCTCCTGCGGATCGCCTTTTTCACGAATTCATGCTCCTTTTGGTATGTTTTTTTGCGTCAATCGTGAACTATACAGGAGATATATTGGAAGACGTGCTATAGCCGGTTTAGATTCCGTTTCTTTTGTGACCGATGTTATGAATCATTTTGTGAGATCAAGTCGAAAGTCGTGTGATTGTGTTTATGTTAGGTTGAAGAATTATTTATCTTCTTTCCTTTTTGTTTAGAACAAATGTTGGAGTAAAAGTGGAATATTTCAGGAAGCTAAAGCACTCTAAAATCTGTCATAAGAACCGAATTAATATGTTTGGCTTACTTTGCTTTTGCGAACAAGTTAAAGATCGCTCTGAAGAAATATAATAAAAAATGGTAGTCGAGGCTTTCATTTCTATCCGTGCAAGACTGATCATGCTTCTTCTTCATGGTCTTTGGAGTTTAGTGTTTAACCTGGACTTTAAAGCCAAAATCTTTGCAAATCTTTTCCAAGCTTTCCATGATCTTCATGCTGATATCTATTCTAATAACAATATCGAGAGCCACGTCGACCAATTTGTGGATAGTCTCTTGTATCTAGAGGAGAAAAAGAAAACTTAATCATGTCACGTCACTGACAAAATCTGATTTCATCATGGATCTAGAGGCTCAACGAAGTAAGACCTTCAGATTGATAACTATAGACTTCAAGTTAGTGAGTAAAACCCTTTTGTACCTAAAGAGAGCACCAAAATTGGAGAGGTCACAATATCGTTGCCCAACACGCTTAATCATCTTTAAATCAATCGCAGTATGGAACTACTCCAGACGGTTTAAACCCCAAAATTGGGAAGCATTTTCAAGAACTACTAGAACAGGACTATAGGTGATAGTAGTGCAAATTCAGCAAGATTTAGGTTAACTCTTTGTTACAACTATTGTGCTATCACAAAATTCCTAAATATAGATCTATTTGCTGCCTTAAAATGGTACAGCTGTGATTCGGAACATCAATCAGATGTAGAGAGATGGAGTGGTTTCAAAAATTTGAAGCTCTTCCTGTGTAGCCCTACTTTTCAATATGTTCAACACGTTGTAGGTCAAAACTTTGTTGCGCCTTCCTCAAATCCTTAAAACCTCACCTAGTTGATACCTCAAAATCTTATACCTGTTATTCGAAAAATTTGACGGCTACAGTGATTTGGAGTGGTTCAAAAAATCTTCAAAATCCGATGTACAAAAGCATCACTCAATTTGTCGAGAACCCTCCCCCTGTCGAGCCACTTATACTCTATAAATTTTCAACCAATCTAACTTTAGTCAATTCCATTTGAGTTTAATTTGAATATGATGTAGTCGGGAAAATGGATTTGTCTTGGCAGACATGACATAGGTTCGCTCGCTGGTTGCTAATGCTCCATAACTGTTACCTACGACTAACTCCTCCCAATTGGCTACCTGCTTTTGGAACTCTTAAAAAATCTGAAGCCTGCAAGGAAACCTGGTCTCTACAAAGATTACAGGCTATCATCAGTTTTTCTACGCGCTCTATAGATGCATTTGCTAACAGTTCTGAATTGTCCCCAGAATATTTTAAAGGCCAACCCATAATTGCTACTGATTTAGAGGCAATTAAATTAACTGCGGTTGTTTATCAATTCAATCACCCAAAATGAGATCCTCATCTGTGGAATCTTCAGCAAAAATCAAAACAATAATTGACAAATTAAGAATCATAACGCTCTGGAACAAGGGACAGGATATCCTACCTGGAAAAAAATGTTCTAATTCAAGGAGAATTGTCCTAACTGGTTCTTCCTTTAGATAAGGTCCCCACTCTAAGTATGGCTCTACGTTGGGTGCCAAAAATCTTGTTGCCCTCTTTTCAAAATTTCTAAATCCTCACTTCATCATCTGCTGTCTTAAAATATTAGACCTGTTATCTAGAGCAACTAACCGGTTCCTAATTTTTTTAAGGGAAATGAAAAAGTGAAGCCATGCCCATTTCTTCAATCAATCAATAGAATACAGAATAGGAAGCTGTGTTGGTTGTTCAAGTTGCTTGATTTAGAGCTGGTTTCAGTGAGGTTTGCTTTTGAGGTGATTATGAAAGTATCTAAGCTAGTTGAGATCCCAACTAGCTCAAAACTTGCTCTCAATCGACTAAGCTCTTATCACAACCAGCTTGGCTTCCATTGATGTATTCCAATTCCTGAAGATGGGTGTGGCTTACCTTTCCTGGGGTCCCCAAAAAAGTTTCCCATACCTGCTCTACCTGGCTAGTTTATAAGCCGCAGCTGGTAAATGAAATGTCAACTTTCGTGCAAAACATCCCTGAAAAAGCCACCCAAGCAGTTTAAGGTCCACATTTGTATACAAGTTGGTACTTTTCATTGAATAATAATAAAATAGGTTATAATTAAACAGTTTCTTGATTGTCCTGGTTGAAATAAAAGACGATTACGGCACTTTAGACGTCGTCATGTTTGGTCCTGTCAAACTTGATTTTCTTTTAATGGATTGCAACACACGTTTCTAACATACAAAATTTTTTTTTGCAGTTTTTAGGACTTGTTAGATGTAGTTTTCAATTAGAGATATTTTGGCGCCCAACGTGTGGGAACGCTTTTTTAGAGGTTATAGCGAGATGAATGTAAACCAATGTTTTTTCGTCCCACAACTTTAGTCAAGCAAATTTGAGATTTTGGCAGTATATTATTGTCTTCTTCTTGCATCCAATTGAATGAGGGATTGAAACTATTTTAATAGAAATATTTGTCCTTACATTAAAGGAGAAATCGTTCATTCCTAGTAAAGCGGTTAACCTTGAATAAAATATGAGGATACATTCCAAATCATAAATTCGATTGTCAACTAAAATTAAAATACATTCTTGCGTAGATCTATTGATGTGTAAACCGCATACGTAAATGGCAATAAGGGGACTGTCCGCCTATACTCTCGCGTCTACGGATTATTTTGAATCCAACCGAACATCTGACCCTTCACTTGAATTTTTCAAATAAACTTTCACCTTTTCCGGTTACCCGTGGTATCTGTGTTGATATTCACTGATCCTTACGTTACGTGGGTTTCGCGAATATAAAAACTCTCACATCTGGAATCGCATTAACATCTCATCACCTGAAAAAGAAAAAGTAGGAAACGAATACCTCAGTGTAATGATTACGAGGTGATGGCGATTGAGACAGCTTTAATTTAAACTATAAACTATTATGAGTCTCATCACCTTTTTTTTTTTGTTGTATTAGTTTGAAAGGTTAGTCTGGAAGGTGGTTTAAAATAACTCTAATGCAAGAGATAAATTGGAAAATATTTTTATTCGTGTTTTTATTGTTGATTACACGCACATTATATTATATTTACATTTAATTTAAAACAACATTTTAAACAAAATCAGTCCATCAGTAAGTAGCAGGTACACAGCTAAGTTTTATTTTAAATTTTTGTCCAGGGTTTTTTTTTTTTAGCCGAAATGTCTGCATATATCTACAGATGGTGAATTAGCACAGAATGCTGTGACTCTCACTAACGCTTCTATATCTCCAGTTCGACCTCTGGAAGTGCCAAAATCTCTTCTTTGCCGAGATAAACTGTAAATTCAATATAAGTAGTCGATAAGTGTTTTTTTTTGGCTTTAAAATAAATCTGC
Source organism: Holotrichia oblita (assembly GCA_023690525.1). NCBI lineage: Eukaryota > Metazoa > Arthropoda > Insecta > Coleoptera > Scarabaeidae > Holotrichia > Holotrichia oblita. The sequence goes on along the minus strand of CM043021.1, from coordinate 85,419,351 downwards.
AGACATAGACTGGACGGAAGTTTGAAGAATTGAAGAAGACGTTCACTGTTTATTTCACAACAAACACTATTCACATTTAAGAACCACAACAATATTGCGGACGACACAATTAGCACAATTAGAACGATATAGGAACACAGAACATAAAATTTAAAAAAATAATAATTCTGATTTACTATTCTTGAGGTCCTGAAGGAGATAAAGCCAATTCTTGCATGACCCTTTCCATGGCTTCGTTAGATCCTGAACTACCTCGAGAAAGGCCTAAATCCATCGGTGACCAGCTAGCCCATGGGGTGAATACGGCTCGTAGTGATTTTTTCGAAGAATCGCTTTAAGTAAATAAAGTAATAAATTTTTGCAACTAGCTGTAGATTGTCGATTCATTATGCGATAAATCAGACTCATTAAACGAGTATACATGATCTATATTCATAACAAAATTACGTCCTCAATCGCTCTCAGTTGGGTGACCTGAATTTGTATTTACACCGGAATTGTAGATTGGCTATTAATCAGTGGGACGATACAATCTACTTCACTTGTTTAGGATAGCCACAATGTAGATGCAATTCGATAAACGCTCATTATTTATTGACGTTTGTGCAATTATAAACGATGATGTGTACCTATGTGTACAGGGATTACTTTTCCAGTTCGTAATAGCCTGATATAAGATGTGAAATGTGCATTTTCACCTACAATACTTGGTCATTTATCTCAATTAGGATGAAGAATAAGTGATGTTTGTGTAAGAGATATTTTGTTTGGCAGTAGATAACGAAGGAGATTAATATTAATTTAGTATTAGCCATGGAATTTTTAATATATCTTCTTGAAAATTGTAAATTCTTTAGGCTCATTTTATACTGAAAAAAAATTTAATCTTGTTAGGTAAATTTTCTTATTTAAACACTGAATACACTGAATATTACAAATATGTGCCAAACACAAAAATAATAATAATTGAACAGATGAGACATTGCGATCATTTTAAAATTGTTTATTTGAGAGCAAATTCAAAATTTATTTTTATTCCTCAACATTTTTATTACGATTCCTTTGATAATATTTATTATAGTTATTGTTAGAAGTCTTGAGGGTTTGGAACTCAAATCAATGTTTGAACATTTATTTTTATCCAAGTTTTTCAAACCTTAATAGTTATCGGAGGCACTCAATCAAGTGCTATTCAAGTTATTTTAAGGTAGAACTTTCGAAACATATATCTGAGCGCAAAACTTTCTTCTTAAGTTTAATTTTTTTATCAACTTGGGGCCTGAAATTCTTTTTAAGAGAGCTTCCACACTTTCGAGATGACGTCACAATACTGGTTTTTGGCCAATTAGTCTTGAACTACATTAAATTTATGTTTCAAATTTGGTACATGATTTACAAATGAAAATTTATACTTTCTATGTTTGCTGGTCAGTGAATATTGCATACAGGGTTGGAGAGGTGTGAGGAGCCATATACATACTCTAAAGTTACAAGAAATTTCAATTTTTGTTTGTATTTTTTCGGGACCTCAATAATTGCTGCAAAGTTTTTATCCGCAACTTTAACAGGAAATTAATCATTTTCTAATTTTTTTTGCAAAATTTACGATAATTTTTTCGAAATTTGTTTTCGAAGTTGGTTAATTTTAGAAATATTGAGAAATATTCGTTTGAGCTCTGCAAACCTTAATGGTTATCTGTAGCACTGTTGGAGCTGTTGTCAAAAAAAGAAAAATCATTTTTTCCAATTTTTTATACACAAAAAAATCGCGATAATTTTCAAAATATTTAATTTAATTTCTGGGATGTCATCCAAAGATTTAACAAACTTAAAAAGCAAAATTTGGAAATTTCCTTTTTCCAGATTTTTGTATGATATCTATAAAAAATTGCGATAATGTTAAACAAAATATTTTTCTTTCAGTTCCTAAAATATTTCCACTTATAGGTCAATAAAACAACAATTAATTAAATACCAATTTATTCCATAAACTTCGGAATTACCTTTTCACGACTGCATTTTATTTAAACTAACTTATTAGTTATTAAATTAACTTCTTCTGTACAACCAAACGCTTGAATATCAATACTTCTAAATGCAAAAACCAAACTCTAAATACTCCTTGTCTAGTGGAATAAATTGGTATTTAATTAATTGTTGTTTTATTGATATAGATATACCAAATATTTAAAAATTTTTTTTAAATTTCTTTCTGCGAGTATAAAAAATTGTAACAAATTTCGGTATATTTATCGCAAGAAGGTGTTATCCGAAGTCTTTTCTTGAAGATAGTCATGATAATTCTTCTTTTGTAATTTTGTTCCAAATAAAGTGCGACATATACGAGGGAGCGTTTTTATATTCGCGGAATGGGGGACAAGGGGTGGAAATAAAAAAACCAAAATACGCCGAAACTGCCTCCTTGAGTTCATCATCGGCAGTAAATTTTTTACCCCGCAGCTCTTTTTTCATTTTCGGAAACAGGTAATAATCACGGGGCCAGTCTGGGCTGTAAGGTGGGTGATTCACAATTTCGAAGCCCACCTTATGCAGGGCAGCTAACGCAACGCGGCTCTTGTGGACGGGCGCGTTGTCGTGCAAAAACAGCACACCTTTCGTCAATTTTCCCCGTCTTTTCTCTTTAAAGGCTTCAATATTGAAGTAATATTCTCCGGTTATAGAAACACCTTTATCTTTATAATCAATCAACAATATTCCTTCCGAGTCCCAAAATACCGTTGCCATGAGTTTCCCAGCTGATTGTGACACTTTAAATTTCTTGGGAGGTGCTGTGCCCTTTTTATGCCACTGCATGGAGTCTTGTTTGGACTCAGGTTCATAATGATAAACCCAAGTTTCGTCTCCAAGTCTCCAAGTTTCGACTCAATACACACCATCCTTGTCTTCATTACAGAGGTCCAAAAATGCACGTGAACACGCGATTTTTTCCATATTTCTCTTTTCACTCCTGATTATGTTACTTGGTTGACGATAGCTCAAAGATTAACTGTCTAATAACAATGAAACTTCGTATTTATACTAATTATGAGTCGCTGCACAGACCACGCCCCCAATGCGCCTAATCACCCCCTTACAACCCGCTCATTCCACGAATATAAAAACGCTCCCTCGTACTTTAAAATTTAATAATTTTTATTTTTCAAACCAGAAAATAAAATACAAGAATTTTCGAAATATTTATCCGAGCACTTCTCCTGGAGTCGTAATAGTTATTGCTAGAATTCTTGACGTGTATCTAAAATTTTAATGAAAAAAAAATGTAGGTATGAATTTTTGAAATTTTTGTACGAACGCTTTGAATTTTAATGATTATCGGTAGCTAGAGAAGCTCTATCCAAACCTTGAACAATAAAAATAAAGAATTCCGAAACTAATAAATTTTAACACTGTAGTAGACTTAATTTTAGGAATATTCCCTTCACCGCATTGAACCTTAGTACAGTGTGAACAAAGTCAAGTGAAGGGTGAGTCATCTAAAATTTTCAATTTGGGAACAGTGAGTAATTGGCAGCACTGATAGCGCGAACTAACTTGTGCATAAATTGTTTTGACAGATTCTGTAAAGGTTAGGTATACTGCTTCAGTAATCTATAAATTAATATGCAACCGGAAACGACAAAATGACAGCAAACGAAAACAGCAAAATGACAGCAACCAAATGACGAGTATGAAGGTACATATTTATTCAATGTAGCTAACTGTAGAATGTAAAAAACAAGCGAACCAGGTATGGTCTTGGAGGTATTGATTTCACCTTGTTATGACATTTCTAATTTGACGTTTCATTTTCTAAAGTACATGGTTTTTATAATTCACCATAACCTCTACGCATAATCTGTTACATCTGTCAAATCTAAAGTCAGCTTATATTGAAAAATAATCTTAAAAAGTTGGCTTGTTTGACGTTTGGTGTACGAGATTTTATTGCAAGCCAGTGTACATACTGAACCACAAAAAATGTTCATGATTTAAATCAGTTATGTCTTAGATTGATTCAGCGATTTAACCTATACATGCCCTGCTTATGTTAGTAAAGATGCATAGATTAAAGTATCGATTAAAGCGTTAAATAAGATTTTGAAATAGGACCGATTAAAGAATAGGACCGATTGACATTTGTCAACTTATAGAAATATATGCTTTTTTTAAAAACGGCTATAAAATGAAAGCACATAGTGTTAGTTAAATCACGGGAACCAAGTAGCCAAATTATATATTGTAATTATATAGCAAGACTTCCATTTTATAACGATCAACACTTAATATCCTAGAAGTTGTAAGCGTTTTTTGGGTACAGTCTAAAATTTTGTGTTTATCTTTCTATTAAACTGCCCAAACTCCAATTTTCTTTAGATGTGCTTCTAACTGTTAACCTACCACTGCCCTTTTAACGATTGTTGAATAGTTGCCCAAAATGCCAAATACATATATGCAGATAACTATACAGGTACACCGTTTCTGTTGTCCGTTAAATACAAAGGCAATTATTAAATAATAGATATTTTCAACTTGACGTCAATCATGAGATTAATGTCAATTTTCTAAGCTCAGACGTGACGCGTATATCTATTTCACTCGCCCATGGCCTACACAGGAAAAATATTTTGTGGCTCGCTTTTTATCTACTAGAGTTCCAATAAAACAAAAATTTCAGAAAATAATTCCTTTTCAATTAATTTTTTTTTAATTTTCCTAAAAGTTGCAAAAATCGTGCGAACTATGTTAATATTTATTTGAACCCTTCTTCTTACGACTTATCGCTAGAGCTCTAAAAATCAATTTATTCGATTTTTTAAGATATGAAAAATTGCAACAACTTTAGAAATATGAATGAAGTGCTATTCAGAACACAAAAAAAAAATCGGAAATTTATATTTTTTAATTTTTTGAAGTTTGAAGCGAAAAAGAGGATTTTGTAACTTTTTTCAATTTTTTTTTCTCATAAAAAATGTAATAATCTTAATAGCTAAAGATTTGTTGAATGGTCGATAAATTATTGCGACTATTCTTCTTCTTTAATAATAAACAAATAAAATGATTCATTTGTTACAATATTCGCAAAAATTTAGAAGAATGCGTTTAAATTATGGAAATACAGTTGCTTTATTTTAAATAAATAATTTAAAACTTGTCGACTATACTCTTTGAGGTGCAAATAAGATTGCTTCTTCATTATCTACTGTGATAAATAAAACGTGTTATTCGAGAGTAGAAGCAGGGATATTACAATTACCCAAGTACTGCTTCTATACTGTATGCATATTAAAAGATGGATATTAAATTGGAAAACATGAACCATTTTTAATTTCAATTTTACACAAAGGAAAAAATTAAAAATAGTAAATAACATTTTTAATAGAAGTAGGTACGAACATTCTAAACCATAACAAGTCCATTAAGTCATCTCGTTTGTTGGTTTTTTTATTGTTCCCATTCAGACTACATACAGCGAAATGGAAGTGAATAAAACTAGTTATAGCCGGGATGTGATATGCACCCATTCCTCCGTAGTAAAACCCGATCTATTCAGAAGAATAATGTAGGGGGGAAATATAAGACGTTCAGTATATACACTCTGTTAAATATAAATTGATTTCAGTCACTTCGTAGTAAAGAATTTATAATCTTTTTCGTTCTGCTTTAACAGGTCGTTAAACATCATTTTTATTGGCAGCCCGAGCTGTTTCCCTGGGCACATAATAAAGTGATTTTCTTCTCATTTTCTCTATCAATACCGATTACCCCATTTCGTATTCTCCCAGAATGATTTCAAATAGTTTTAAATATAACTAAACTACTTATGTTTAGAGTTAAAACTTTTTAACTACCTACGTGTAATATGCTTACTATGGATTGTTAGCAAAATCTACCATCTAATCTAATAATTAAAATTTGATGCATTTTAAGGTTAGGAATTAAATATCTTTTTACATTTTTAATCTATCTTTTCTAAATATATAGAGATATTCATTTACTAAGTTAGATCAGGTATTAATAATAGTTTCTACAAGGTAGGTGGGTAGGTAGTCTATAATAAACTACTTACAAAGTGTAGGAAGTGCTAACGATATTAATTCTAGTTCTACAATCATCTAAGAGGGGATATTTTTTTTAGTAAAGGGATGATATCTGTTATAAGATTGAAAACAAAGCAAGTTTTACGTAATCTATTGACATACATAATGCTATGCTTAAGAATCTACCTGATCAAGTTCTTTTTTATTAAAATCATATTTTGGCAGGATTCCACCAATGGAACCAATGGAGATCTCAGCAGTGTAGAAGGAGCTGGTCATTGAAAAAAATGCTACTAAGAACGTTTGTTTGGTTTTTAGAATAGACCAGAGAACATCAAATGCAGGAGGAGCTTCAGGAGGACAATGGTGCTGCAGAATCCCATCAATCAGGTCAGTTCAGTTTTTGTCAGGACAAAAATCAGTTCCAGGCTTTAAAATCAGCAAAGAAAGAATTACGGTGGCACTAACCTCGAATGCTTCAGGGATCTATGAGATACCACTCTTTATTATCGGTAGATCCGAAATAGCAAGAGCACTATCAGGCGTAAGAGTGATTAATTTTGAAACTCGACTCAAAAGTGCCTGCAAAAGCATTTCTTGCACTTGATAATGCGCCAATGTGATGGTGTGAGTTAGGCCTTCAACAACAAATAGGCCAAGGTACAAAGCCATGCTTTAGGAGAAAGTATTGCCGAAAGATTATCTCTGAAACTCTTATAACGACCACACAGACAATCGACATGAAAGACGTTATTTATATGGTGGCCAACTCTTAGAGTCTAAATGTACGTCGCAGGGCTCCCTTTTGAGAACGTTATTCTTCAATACAAACATATAAGTTCGTTGCCCAAGACAATTTTTATAGAAAGCACAAATTTAGAGTCTGCAAATAGCAAAGATGTGTTAAGTTGGATTTCAGCCATACCTCGCTACCTAAATGTATCAGTTTATTGAATTCTAGCATTGTACAAACCATGCTAATTAATGAAGCAGAACAACGCTGGATAAAAGAGTATGAGGTGTTTGGGACCGGTCATCAATACAAAATGTCATCGGATGGCATTCTGGCAAAGCTGTGGTCTGACAGGAAGAGAATTCGTTAAGCCATAATCAGTTAAAAGGTCAATTATTCAGGCTACAATTAGTAGACTGCCCTACCTGTGAGAGTGGATGAGAGATCGAAGACTTGCACCGCATATTCTGTGGATGCGTACATGGGCGACAGCAAATAGAAGACTTGCTACCGAACCTAATACGTTGTTCAGCATTATTTAGGAAATTATTCAAGTTTATCAAAAGCAATGGCATCAAAATCCGATCTTGTCAACCATAGCACGCCCATGCTTTCCTCAGCTGTAGCTACTAGGATTTTCATTAACAGATGGCAGTCAACTAAAGCATGTAGCATAATGGCTTGACATACATATATGGCAACAATAATGCACAAAGTTGCAGCATTGTTTGCTGTGTTCAATATGTCAAAATTTTATGCTAAATAAGAAGCATTCTGCACACCATTAAGTTTTTGCTTTAATGTCAAGGAAACTGCTGCTGAATCATTGCTGATTGACAAACACAAGCAAAGAAATTTATTAACTCCTCACCAAACGGTAGGTAATAAAAATCACTTGATCTCATGAAGTCAGACTCTTACGGACCTTCTGACTGGCCATTGCCCTCTAAGATACCATCTTAAAAAGAAGTTGGGCGAAGTTGATCAAGGCACTTGTCGATGTTGTGAACTGGGAACTGAAACAGCCGAGTGCGAAGCATTAAGCCGGCAAAGGTTTCGCCATCTAGGACAGACGACCTTAACACCTGAACAGATCAAAGCCTTGGCACCCAAACTAGTCCTGCAGTTGGTCAAGAATATTGGAATAGAAGAGCACTGATGGGATAGGGTAATCAAAATAGATCAATAGTGAGTGAGAGGTGTTTGTAACTTGAACGATCTACCAATAATAAAATACAATAGTGATTGCTTTTGCAAAGTTGCTCCATCGTGAGATACGTGTGAACAACAATTTGGGCATCTTAGTGGTGATTTCGATGCTGCCAACATAGAAAACTGTCAAAAAGGTACGAAGATGAAGAATTTCAGGCATTCTTAGAAAAAGACAATGCTCAAACGCACACACACAAAAAACTTGTAAAGCAAGTAAGCGTTAACCAATCAGCTGCTTCCATTCGTTCCATTCGAGAGATGGGAAAGATTTCGAAGGTCGCCTCGTGGGTTTATGTATTGAATGAGAATAAGATGAAGAGGAGTGAAACCACATATGAAATTTTGCTTGAACAATAGAATAGAAAGTCGTTTTTGCATCGTATCGTTACTGAGGATGAAGAATGCCCATGCCTTACTCATGGGAATTGGCATCTTTCGATTACCACTTGTCTGCATCGATGGGTCACGCACTTGCTAAGCAATGCTTTGGTTCGTACAAAACTCTGAAAGAATGCTTGGATGAATGGTCCACGGAAAAAGGGAAGGATTTTTATTGGTGTGGTATCCATAAATTGGCCCAAAAGATGTGTAACAGTTGGCATACAGTAAGGACCCTTCTTGCTAGATCATTTTGAATAATATCCGGTAAATTTTGATATTGTTTCCTTTACATTGAATGAGGAAGTATTATTGGAGATTGTAATTATGTCTAGATTACGTAAAAATTGTCTTTTGGTTATTGTTCATTTTTAATTTGGATTTAAATTAAGGTTAATAAAGCGGGTAGTTAAAGAGATCTACATACGTTCCTAATTGACGATTAAGTGATTCTTCCAATAGTATTTGGTTGTGTTTTTGTTGTTCCAATAATTCAGGATTTCTGCTGGAAAAAAAGATCAATTCTCTACTGAAATTCTCATTCTAATTAAAAAATCTTCTAAAATACAATTTAACTATAACTATAGGATTGACTATATTAAAAGAAAATGCTATTATCATGATAATATATTGATATCTTCTGACAGCTTCCACCGATATCTTGTTTGTTAGGAATATTGAACCTCGGTTTCATGTAAATTTTGCTCTAGGTATATGAATTATTCAAATTGAATCTGACTTGACTTGTATCATTATATTGTGTTTCTAGATAAAAAATATTTATACTCACTTTTCTAAATCTTCTTCTGCGAGTAAAGCTTGTCTCAATCTAGCCAATGTTTGAAGGAGGTATTCGGGATTTTGATTTTCATACGACATTGAAGAATAGTAACCAGGGCTGTTTAAAAGAAAAATAATAGTTTAGGTATTAATATTTTAAAAGCTATTAAATATGGTATGCAAGATCTTTTCTTCTTTTTTTAATACGTATATTTCATATTAATATTGCCTCGAGATACATGTCATACGACATGTAATATTTCTTTCAACCTTGACAGAAAAAGAATTTTAAGGCGGTGACATCTATGTATGTGTATGTGCGGGTAAATATTAATAACCCTGTCAATTATATCTGTCTCGGAAGATAATGTATCACCTTAAAAATTTCATGTTTTCACGTGCTTTTTTTCCTGTATTAAAAGTACAGTATAGACTAATCTAGACGTAAAATTAAATTTTAAATGTGATTGTAGATTGCATCAACTCTAATTGTGTTGTTATCAAAACGATTAAAAAGAAACTTCTTAAGTACAAAGGAACAGGAACCGTTTCGACGACCTCCAAACTAGAGAAATAAAAAGAAACACCAATTTCTGTGGTAACCTGTCGATTATGCAGTGTTCAAATAAATCTGGTTTCAAAAAATATAGATCAGGTTCGTCACTGGAAGAAAGTCTTCAGAATAAGATGAACAAGGACAACTCCCAACATATACCACCAGAAAATGACTATGCACTGGTTTGGCCGAACGAATCTTGCTAGGAAGTATTTAGGATCTCGCTTAATGATGGCCAAATTCGGCCCTGAAGTGATCTGTCGAATAAGCTTTTGCTCTGACGTTAACATTTTCGGTACCCATGCAGCCCCTTCTTTGGAGGTTTCTGAGCTATGAATTTCACAGTGATTCGTCTATCGTCCAAGACCATGTCATCAACCAGATCAATGATTTCTTTGCAAACAACATTGGCCATAGTATTAATTTATGTAGAAGAAACTTATCCTGAATGTCCAACTTGCTTCCTCTATTCAAATATGACGCAATCAATCTTATAATATTCGGATTGAAGTCCATTATCATCAATTTAGATAATAACCTCTGATGCCATTCAGTATTAAAGCTTCTGTATATCTAAAAACACTGTCCATTCAGCATTCTTCTAGCCAAATAGTCTCCTCATAACTCTTCAGAATACTGTGTGTAAGCCTTACAAATTGAGTAGTTTCTTGAGAGGTTAAGCCTAAAACTCAATTTCTGCTCCAAATTGGATATTTCCATTCGATATCCACCAGAGATGACGAAGTAGAAATTTTGGAAATTTGGGGTCCTTTCTGAGCTTGGAAATGACAACGATGACAATCTTCCAAGTCGGTGGGTAATGAACAGAGCTGAGAATGGCATTTGTGAGGGCCGTTAAACGATCTATGGCAACGAGCAGAAGACATTTCATGAGGTATTAAATAGTCACCGCTGAAATTGACAAAATTTAGATAAACTTTTCATAATTTTTGTAATCAAATTAGAATAAACATTATTTTTATAATAGTTAAAGTGGATCGTTTTTGTAGTGTTATGGGGGTGAGTAATCTTACTGTTTGCAATACGATCCAAAAACCAAAACGTCAGAGTGTGGCATGGAAGTCACCAGAAGAGCCAAAAGAGAAGAAGAGCAAAATCAAAACAACGCTGATTATCTTCTTTGATTCAAAGGGAATTATTCACACTAAATTCATCCCAGAAGGTCAGACAGTGAACGCAGTATTATATCTGGGAGTTTTGCAACAATTCGACGAGTTCGACTGGAATATCGAGAGTCAGACTGTTGGTTTTTGTTCCACGACAATGCACTATTGCACAAAGTCATCATGCTACGTAAATTCTTGACCAAAAAAGGCATCGCTGTTATCGATCATCCGCTGTATTCACCTGATTTGGCTCCGTGCGACCAAACTGAAATTAGCGATGAACGGAAATCGTTTCAATTATTTCGGTCATACTAAAGGCCATTTCAGCTGATGAGTTTAAAAAATATTTTTAAAGATTTGTTGAACGTTTCCTGCGCTGTATTGACTCAGAAGCTTGTATTTTTTTAGACTAGTCTCATTGGATTTGGGACAGACTGTATACATCTCATGGGCTCCACATTAGACTGCCACAGTCTTTGGATTATTTAAAATCAAATTAAGAATTGCCTTTAATAATACGTATCATCCATTTATGACTAACCAAGCTTTGGTATTTCGAATATTGTACTGCCACAAACATTACAAGTGGCTTCAGCAAGCTAGGCCAACCCCTGATGATTTACCACCAAATAATTCAGAAGAAACGAAGAAAAGTAACTGGTTCAGCAATAAATAAAGATATAAAGTTCTATAGATGGCCACTAAATGATGATATTGACCAGCAGCACCAGTTTGATGGAGTTGTAAGTGAATTTTCTTTTACTCATGTTATTTGTGTAAACAATTCTCAACGTGGGTTCCACACAATTTTTGGTTGTGAGCAAATCCGAGTATTTTTGCTGTTTAAACCATTTTTAGTCACAAATCCTGCCGATCTTTCTCGTTTTTCTCGAAAACCAAGCATAATACGAAGTTTCTACAAGAGGGCCTTATTTTTGGCATTTTAACAGGTCTATTAGGTGATGCTAATTTCGTGCTTGTAAATTAAAAACCAAAAAAGTTCTATTGATGTTAACACAAGGGGATATTTTTTCTCTTTCCTGTAATTTTGCTAATTTCGGAAAATTCCACTATAAGAAGCATCTAATAATATTAAATTGCCATGCCAAATTTTATTTTCATCGTACAAGTAGATTAGCTTAAAGATGGAAAAAAACGGTTTTTGTTTCTGAAAACTTTGAAGATTTTGAAAATATTTCCCAATTAATGAAATCATTATTTAGTAATATCTCCAATTAAAATGTTTCAACTTCGATCATAAATAGTCCAGATGGTGCAGGATACAATCGCAGAAAAAAAGTTTGACATCCTGCTTCTGGAGTCCAACAAGACCTCATTCCAATTTGCATGTACTTCAGCTTTGTGAACAGCATATTGTTAGCTTACCACCCAATTCTACACATCTAACTCAGACGTTAAAAGTTGCATTTTTGACACCAATTAACAAGGTTTTGGAAAGAGTTTAAAATCAAGGTTCAAGTTTGCTACAATATCAAAAGACATGTTTCCAAATTTGGCAAAGGATCAGCTTACAAGAGAACCGATAGCATAACTTGAAGAAAGGATTTGAAAAACTAATCGGTGGATAAAGATTCTGTTTACGATCAATAGTCAAGTGCCTGCAGATAAAAGGATTCCTAATCTGAATAATGTTCAGAGGACTTCACTATGAAGCACAAAAATATCCAAGAAGAATTAGTAGAAGAAATGGACCAATAGTAGAAAAGAAGATTGGCTTTCCTATGACTGGAAAGACGTTTCTTTCAAAATTGACAGACCTAAGACGGCTTAAAAAAACAACTTACAGCTCCTAAATGCATCATTGATATAGCAGCAATTTATTTAGAACTACAACAGATATAAGTATGTTTAAAACAAACTTTGAAGTCCAATTTTACATTGCAGGATTTCTAATCTGAGTAATATTCAGAAGACTTCACTATGAAGGACAAAAATACCCGAGAAGAATTAGTAGAAGAAATGGACCAATAGTAGAATCTGTGGAGAAGCATTTGAAGTTCTAGCATTGGTCTGAAAAGAAAAAGTGGCTTTCCTATGCCTGAAAAAAATGTTTCTTTCAAAATTGACAGAGCTAAAACGGCTTAAAAAAAACCAATTTAGAACTCTTGAATTGGTTCTAAATGCATCATTGATGTGGCAGCAATTTATTTAGAACTACGACAGATATGTATATATTTAAGCCAAACTTTGAAGTCCAATTTTACATTGCAGGGAATTCAATACGTCCATAGAGTAAACGGACTTACCTAAAGATATGTGGAGCTGCACATGTTGTAGTGGCCATGAATATTAATACACCTGCCATCAAGAGGGCTGCCATTGCGATTGTGTTGCTACCGTTGACTATGGACTTCATTTTTGGATGTCTGTAAAAATAATAGAGAACTTATTTAACATCATTGTATATTTTTATTACAAATTACAAAGACATAATCTTATAGTATGTAGTAGCCTTTATGTTTAGTATAGATTAAACTTTAATTTCACAGAAAGCCTCACACATCAGTTTTTAATTAACAATATCAGGTTTAAAAACAGTTTCCTTGTTTCTTTCTTGGAACCAAACCTCTCATTAAAAGCAAAGTTTTCAAAGAACCAGCTAATAAATTAATTAGTAGAGCAAGATGCCTTGTTATAAGACTACAAAAGAGGTAGAAGGTGTGAAGTGTTCGGAAGAAGGTATCATTATAGCATTAAGAATGGGATCATTATAATTAATTAATTTTGGAAAAACGTGTATATAATTAACTTATACTAATTAGGACTGGAGATAACTGAGTTTCATTGTTTATTTACCGACACAAATTTATTTTTATTTATTTAGGTCCATATTAAGTTATATATATTCTTCTAGTTCGAGCTGAATTTCCTCGGTAATAATTTGTGCGGTCTTAACTTCAAAGGAAAATTCTCTTCTGCATAAAGCAAATATGCATGCAATCTTACTATTAAAACATAGAGTTGGGTGGATTAAGGTAACTTGATAGAAATACCGTGTTATATAGTATACACAGAAGGCGTATTTCAGTTTCAACCGGATGCAATTTGTAAAATCGTTTTCGCGCACATCACAGCGCCAACAGTTTTTTCTCAATCAATTTAAGTCCGCGGAATCTGATTTGTCACACTTCACCTGTCCCGTCCTAGTTGTAGATTTCGTCGAATATTTGTGCGTGATTTGATTTACGTTTCGAATACAAGAAGAGAATTGAAGTGGAAAGGAAAAATAAATCTCCTGTTTCTGTTGTAAATTGTCATTTTAATGTGGGAATGATGTTTGTGCTCTTAAATATCTCATGTTTTTAATTGCTTATCCTAGTGGGAAATACAACAGAAATGAAAGCGGAGGATACGTCAAATACGGAGTCTCAATTAAAGAAATTAATTGGATGGTGTCTACGAAACAATTAGTTCCGAATAGAGAAGACAACAAACTCGAGCTAACTGATGTGCCTGATGTAGAGATTTAGTTATTTTTTTATTTATTAACATGTTGGCTGCCGTGATCAATTTTACAATTTCCGTTGTGGGGCCAAGAACATATTTTGATTCTTTATATTGAAAGAAGTATTTCTCTTAAAAACAAATTGTTCCTGCCTTTTTTTCTAAGACAAAAATAGTAGTTTATACAACGAGTCAATAATGATAGTTATTATTCCCGAGACTCGAGGGAATAATAGTCATTATTGCGAGTTAGTATACACTACTTTATCTACGATTACTAAAAAAAAAAACAAATCAATTAAACGAAAATATCAATTAATAAATTACTATATCGGTTAAAATTCGATAGACTGTGCTTTTCAGTATGGCAGTTTCCTCTCCGATGAATCTTGCAGACACACAACGATCGTTTCGAAGTATTTGTTTGACGTTTTCTTTATTGCGGGTGGTTTTTTTTAGCGACGTTGCTCGGTAATCGTCTGCAAAGTCCTCACAATCGTCACCGCATCGGCCAAACCAACGGAAACTCTGTACAGTAGACATGCATGGGTGAGCAAAGTCAAGTAAAGGGTGAGTCATCTAAAATTTTCAATTGGGAACAGTGAGTAATTGGCAGCAATGATAGCGTGAATTAACTTGTACATAAATGGTTTTGACAGATTCTGTACAGGTTAGGTGTACTGCTTCAGTAATCTATAAATTAATATGCAACCGGAAACGACAAAATGACAGCAAACGAAAGCAACAAAATGACAGCAAACGAAAACAACCAAATGACAGTATGAAAGTACATATTTATTCAATGTAGCTAACTGTAGAATGTAAAAATCAAGCGAACCAGGGATTTTTGCGCTACCACTACACTTCACTTGAAAATGCTCGCATTTCGCATTGTAATTTAAAACAGCATTTAATATTCGCTCTTTGTTCCATGTTGGTTTTTCGACCAACGTTAACATTAACTGTCAAAACATAGAGAAGTACCAACCGAATTCTTTCTTTTCTTACGTCACTGGTTTAAAGCAATAATCATGATTATTATTTGGGATTTTCTTTATTTTGCAGGAAATGGGAAAAATAAATAAAAGTTCAGTACAGAACGAAAACATAAAAAGATGCATTAAACGTCCTATACATCAATATCCAGAGAAGTCTTTATAAGAGGCACTGTTTCAAATAAGAGAAAATCAACTAAGTGTGCGAAAAGCTATGTCAAATATTTGATGTGCCAAAAACCACTATAGGTACTTAGTGGAAGAGTCGCCGAAAAACCTAGAAAAATGGGCCTTCCGCTAGTTGTGCGAGGTTAGTGTTTTTCGACCTCTGAAATGTGAATGGAATGCAACAGTTCGTGAGTTGCAAATGCTGGAAGAAAACAACAAGCAAATTTGAACAAAAGCAGCTTTTGAAGCAAGTTTTAGTAAAACACAATTTGTCACAAACTATTAAAAACGGCTTTCGTAAATGTGGTCTTTTTCCGTTTGATCCGAATATGGTGGATTATTCTAAATTACGTTCAGAACATTCTTAAAGATTTGGAATAATACATATGTATAAGATCACTGAGCAAACGATCAAAAGCATTCGTCATAATTTGGAGAAACCTAGAGTTAATGTAAAGAAAGACAACGCATACAACTGCATTTGTGAAATCAGCATATTATGCTTATTTTAGCATAAAACATAGTTTCAGGGCAACGGGCGTGGCGGGAGTAGACTTCGTATATAGGGGAGGATGCTTGGGCGTAGGCATGGGCATACGCTCCGGTGTCCGGCCGCTAACCGTCGGAATATACGGTGGGCAAGTGAGGCACCCTACGGCGCTTACCTAGAGAACTCTGCAGCTGCATTACCCCATCCTTGGTGGCCACACTCAGGGAAACGGGCGTGGCGGGAGAATTTGGCGATAGTAGGGGAGGACAAAAGTTGGTTCGCCGAGGAGTAGTCCGCTCGCTGGTTGTCTGGTTGGGGAAACCTTTGGTTTCATCCTAAAACAACTCGGTGACCCTACGGTTTGACTGTAGCTGCCGCGGATACTTGATCGCCGGAGGGGCGAAAGAGTTGGCGTGGTTGGCATATTGGGGTAGGGCTTCGGCCCGGCCGTCCCCGTAGTTCAGGCTTAATTCACGGGCGGGCTGGTTGTACCTCACGGCCAGATTCCGTTTCCCACGCTTGGCCGATAGTTGCCATCCGCAAGGAGACCTAGGCCCCGTGGGGTTAGATGTGAGGTAGGAGTTCGCTAAAGCGTCTCCAGCGGTAACCCGTCTAACGCTGTCAAGGAAACTTGTCTAACATGGGTAGCACGGGGGAGAGGAGCCCTCCGGCTCGCCGGTCCTCTCCGAGAGGTGTCGGTCTCGTGCGGGCGGTGAGATAGTGGGTGACAGTTTCAAGGCACATAACTTGTTATGTGCGGTGTGGCACCCGAAAATTGCAGGATATGGGCTAGCGCCTAGGTGCCTGCGGCAGACCATCAAAAGCCATTTTCAATCAGAATATCCCAACGTCAGTTCTGCTATCAGACCTGTGTCGCACGGACCTGACGTACCAGTACCTGTTCCACCCCAAGAAATTGAAGCAATAGTTTCTTCTGACTCTGATGAAGATCCATATGATTCGAAAGACGTTGACATTAATCCAGAAGAATGTATTAAACCAGAACTGTTTACTCGAAATGAACTGAGTGATTTAATAAGAGATTTACATCTTCCTAAAGATGCATCAGAATTGTTGGCATCCAGACTTCGTGAGAAAAATTTGTTGGCTCCTGGCACATCAACCAGTTTCTATATAAATCGAGAAAAAGACTTGAGCCCTTATTTCAGTTCAGATGGAACTTTAGTATATTGAAATAGCATTCCTGATTTACTTACGAAGTTGGGAGTTGCTTCGTATGACAAAGGAGAATGGCGATTTTTCATCGATTCAAGTAAAAGAAGCCTAAAAGGGGTATTAATACATAATGGTAATGTGTTGAGTTCCATTCCTGTCGCACATTCGGTACACCTTAAAGAAACCTATCAAAACTTCTGAGCTCCTGTTAACAAAAAATTAAGTATGAGGAACATAACTGGATGCTTTGCGGAGATCTAAAGGGGCTTTGTATGCTGAAGGGTATAAAATTGTGAAATAGAATGAAAAATGCGATTCTATTAGCTCATAGACGCATTTCGTTTAAGTTAAATTAATTAAATTAAAAAAAAATTGTGTCCTTTTCCATCTATGTTATCTTCTGAATAATTGTGTAAGTTTTTCCATAAAAGCGAGATTGATTAAGTTAATTCTTCTTCGTTTAAAAATCCACTTGAAGAGTTAAAATAACGTTCAACACGATTATTGTTTCATCCCGGAAACATTCCGATCGATCGGAAAAACATTTTTCTATGAATAGACACTTCATCCCTCTAATTATAAAAAAGGTTATAGATCCTATTAAAACCAACTCGGTGTTCTATTTTCTTTCGGGATCTCGTTACCTTTTATCTCGTTAAAACTTACGAACCCCCATCCTAAGGTAATTAGATACGAAAACATTCTTTTTGGCGTAGATAGCTAACATTAAAACGTCCGCGTCGGACAGATGTTAGCTCACAATGTTAGTGTGTTTACAAACGTTTACTTTGTAGAGAATTTCCTACGTGCAGTGTCCTTTTTAAAGTGGCCTTTTGAAGTGCTCTCTTCAGCTTTAACAATTGCGCTTTGTTATTACTAGGTGATTACTAGGTTTCGAGTCCGACGAATTTCCATTAATATTATATAATAATATGTTATCTGGAATCTATTTTCAAAGAAAGTCTCGGTGAAATTTTACCAGTTTTAAATGACAAGCATTATAATGTTTATTAGCAATAAATATGAGTAACATTTCCTGTAGTTCAACAACCTTAATCATTTTGATCTTAAATCAAAGAAGAACTTGTTTAGTTAATTACATTACAAGTTATTGTATTCGTTAAAGTCTTGTTAAACTTGGAAGTTCGAATTAGAAAGGGTGTTAAAGAGAAAAATATTTTCTGATTAGGTAGTTGTGTGTGGAAGGGATTCAACTTCTAAAGTAAATTAACAAATTGAGGCGGACATTATAAAGTAATATTATGGATTCAAAATCTAGCATAGAATGCTGTCTTTACATCGACTTATTTTATCTCCTGTAATGTAACGATTAAAAATCTCTTCGTATTCAATTCCTTGTTGTGCATATCCTTTTCCTACTGACTACCAAGTTTTTCAGGATAAACTCAGCGGTTTCGCAGAATTTGTGTGCCTTCTAGCCTATTAACCAGTACCCCCATAAACAATCTAATTCTTCATAGATAGGGGACTGAATAAGGGAGTACTAATTGGTTGTTGTGGTGGAGATTATCGACTGGTGGCTTGGAGAAAAACGAAGAGTGAGAAGATAAGTTTGCACTTGACTTGAGCTTCTTCAGAAGGTTTCTAAAGACATATTAAAAAAAAACCTTTACGTGTCTAAAATCGGACTAATAGTTTCTAACTTGAGTGGAGACCCGGTCACCCGGAATGGAGGGTGACTTGTGACAGTCAAAATTAAAAAAAGAAATAGGTATCGAGGTCAGGAGTCAAAGTTTAATGTCTTAACTCTACTCTATACGTCAAGACTCGAAACCTGATAGCAATATTTTAAAGATTTGACAAATTTTTTCATAGATATCGTCGACTGAATGTGAAAATTGTCTCAAATTACCCGAATTCAGGGTACGATGATTAGGCAGTAGACCGAATTAAACAATTAAATTAAGAAAGAGTGATAGAAGTCGCGGAGAAGACGCGGATAGTTATTCGAAGCTGTTTCGTTTTTGCAGGACAATGCATTAAGCGTTTTGCGTCTACGGCAACCTCATCCTACCACCCTTTTCCCGGCCTTCCTACCGGTCTTGTTCCTGTTACATTTGCCTCCAATACCCTTCTCTGCATTCTATGTTCTTCCATTTTAACCACGTGTCCTGCCCAACGTGGTCTTTGCAGCTTTACGAATTGTGATATAGGCGGTTCTTCAAATTGTTGGTAGGTTTCAAAATTGTATCTAATTCTCCACGTGCCACTGTCGTTCTTAGGGCCAAATATTTTTCTTAAGATTTTTCTTTCGAATGCATCGATGTGTGAGGTCATTTTTTGTGTTAGTACCCATGTTTTGCATCCATACATGGCTATTGGTCTTATGATACTTTTGTGCAGCCTTATTTTATTATCTAGGTTGACGTCCCTAGATTTTAATAGGTGAAGTATGGCAAAGTATGCTTTATTGACCCTTTTTTTTATTTCAGTTTCTTCGCTGCCGTCCTTCGCTAGGTTTACTCCCAGGTACATGAAATCAGGAACTTTATCTAGGTTATCATCTCCTATCGTGACGTTTTGTAATATTTTCTTTGAACGTGTTTGTGTGAGGATTTTTGTTGTTTCTGTATTTATTGTTATTGTTATTTATTGTCTAGGCTTCTGTATATCTCTGTTACTGTGTTTATTGATCTGCCCATTATGTTAATGTCGTCAGCGTATGCTGCTATTTGTGATGAATTGTTGCTTATTATTTTGTTCGGGGTTTATTGATGTTTTTCTGATCACATATTTCAGGGCTATGTTGAATAGGGCAGAGGCCAGGCCATGTCCTTGTTTCAGGCCTTTGGTTATTGTCTTCTTGTTTCTCTCCTCGCAGGAGCTCTTCGAAGTATCGTGTCCATAGTGTCTTGACTTCATTTGGATCTGCCACAATATTTCCTTCTTTGTCTGTCATTAAGGTGGTGTGGGGTTTGTGGCCTGTACTCAATTTTCTTCTGTGTTTATAGGCTTCTCTCTCTTGCTGGTTTAAGAAGTGCCGCTTCTTTTCTCTGCATACCTTGTTGGCTTCCTTTCTTGCCCTTTCGAACTCTTCTCTTCTTTCTCGCGTTCGTCTTTGTACTTCCTTCTGTCCACTGCTCTGGCGCAGGTATCGTCAAACCACGTCTCTCTACGTTGCTGCTTCTGGCTACCCAAGATTTTTGCCGCCGAGTTCAACGTGGCAATTTTTATTTTGAAACATTGTTCCTCGATGTGCTCCTCCCTTTCTTCGTCGGTTCTATTCTCTAGGAATTTATTGGTTTCTTGTTCATATTTTTCCTTTGTTTGGGTGTCTTTTAGCCCTTTTAGGTTAAGTTTAATTTGTCGTATATTTCTATTGGCTCTGTTTCTGCTAATTATATTTCTAAATCTTATCTGCACCAGAAAGTGATCTGAACCGCATGACGCGCCCCTTCTGCTCCTGATGTCTAGAACACTTTTGGTGGCGAGTCCACGATATGGTAAGATTTCAATCTTCGCGCGCTACACCTGTTGGGTGACAGTTGGTTCGTTACACAAAAATACTCCTATATGGACAGATAACCTACCAATTTGACATGCGTTTCGCGCTCGTTCGGACGATTAAGGTAAGCTCACAAAAAAATAATATTTAGAGTCACTCTTTTCGCTAAAATTGAGACAGCCAAATAGTCTCCTCTGGCCTGCGAACCCTGTGTATGATAGCTACATGGTGCAGTGAGATTAATATTTGTTTACAGTCTTATCAAGGCTCCCGTAACCTCAAAATTCCTTTTACGTCTTTCCTTTTCGTAAAAAATCGAAATTAGCAGAACGTGGTTTTTTTCAGGGGTAATATCGGACATGCCTCGCACACACCGTCATAAGCTAGGAACGCCTTATCGGCGCAACTATTCTCAAGAAAGCATGGAAACAGCTGGCAGTGATAGACGACAAATATTCATTCAAGCAGGCAGCAGATATGTATGGGGTGCCAAAAAGTACTCTTTACGATGTTTACAGAGGTGAACATTCTGACAAACTTGGGAGGCCCCCGATTATGTCTGTGACCGAGGAGCGTTGGTTAGTAGATGCCATGACTATCGCAGAAAAATTTGGGTATCCTTTTGAGAAGCAGGGAATCAAGGACTTTGTGAGCCATTATTTAAACCGTAAGGGCGTAAATATACAATGTTTCGATAATAATAGACCTGGTGAAGACTGGATTGAACACTTTATGGGACGACACAAGGAGTTATCACTTCGTAATTGTGAAAATATTAAACGAGTGAAAGCTGAGGTCACAGAAAATACGATTAAAGAATATTTTGAGCACTTGAACGAGACACTCCAGGCAGTTCCACCTGAAAATATTGTTAATATGGATGAAACAAACCTAACAGATGATCCCGGTAAAAAAGTAGTCCTCGTGGAGAAAAGCATGCACGAAGGATAATGGATTACTCCAAAACGTCGACGTCTGTTATGTTCGCTGCGGCTCGAGATGGCACTTGTTTACCTCCATACGTTGTGTACAAAAGTACAAACCTCTACCCAGAGTGGATACAAGGTGGTCCTGAAAACTCGCAATATAACAGAATCCAAAGTTCGACACTCCGTGTTTTGAGGACTGGTTCTTCAAGACCGCTCTTCCCTATCTGCGACGAAAGGAGGGCAAGAAGGTTCTTATTTGCAGTTTGTATTTTTGCCGAAGAATTCGACACACTTGTGTCAGCCCCTGGACGTTGCAGTGTTTGGACCCCTCAAACGGGTGTGGAGAGAAATTCTGACCGACTGGAAACGGACCCATAAAGGGGTCGTACCGAAATCCGTCTTTCCTTCCTTGCTAAAGAAACTTCTGGAAAAATCGAAGGATCGCATGTCGAATAATATAGTGTCTGGTTTCCGAGCAACGGGCATAATTCCATTCGATCCAGAACAAGTTTTGAAAAGCATCCAGAAACGATTAGCAGGGGACACACAATATGAAATGAGAGCGTCGTTTGTAGAAGTGATGAGCGCGATAGTTTCTCCTTTGGAGCAAACCACGCGGAGACCCAAGCGTAGTTCGAAGATTAACGTTCCTGCTGGCAAATCGGTGGGTCTTGAAGACCTGCACGAATTCCATGGTAGTGCGTCAACTGCATCTATTTACCAAGATGATGTCAATAATAATAGTGCCAATGGAAACACATCTACGTCTCAAGGAAATGCCAATAATGATACTACAACCCCTGTGATATTATCAGAAAGCGATATTAGAAACGATGATTCGACCTCGGAAGTACCGCACGTTGAACTTCCAATCAACTGTGATACATTACAAGAAGGCTGCTTTGCTGTTGTTAAGTTTTTGTACAATGAAGGGACCAAAAAAGAAACGACCAAAGAATTCGTCGCGCGAATTGAAAATATTACAAAAAATTATATTGGTGTTAGTTGCCTTCGACCCTATAAGGGACACAGAGATTCCAGACGTTGAACACAAGAGTAAAATCAAACGTCAACAAGTCCGCGGTATTTTAACTGCGCCCAAAATCCATCGCGGCGTTCAAGTGTTTGAGGGTCTGCTGTTATAGAACTCAGGGATGAAAAAATACCTAGATATTCAACTTTTTAGTATGTTATTTTATTGTTTTTTGAAGTTTATACATTTGTTTTGTGAATAAAGACGTTTATTTCTATTGTACTGATTTTACTACAGCGCACTGACCCGCATAGCCCCCCCCCCCAATTTTTTTTTTATTATAGAATGTCCGATAGAGATTTCTAATCATGCCAATATCAAATACCAGGCTCAAAACGTACTGTTTCCATATAAAATTTCAATCGTTCAATATTTCTTCAAACCCCGGGTTATATCGGACGAAACTTAAAAAAAAATACGCTAACAGTGGCAATTATCTAAGATTTATTTATGTGAATGTGTTTTCTAGGTTAACTTCTCACTATAAAATACATTAGTTAGCTTTAAATTCGCATAACAAAAGAAATACAGGCAGATAATTGAAAATATCGTCCGATATAACCCCGGTTGACGGTACTCATTGTAAACACAAAACCCATCGCATCCTCCATAGCATCGCTTACAAATACATAAGAGTGCAATTGGAATTACTTCTAGTGTTTGGTTTATCTTTCGAGAAAACTAGCCGATGGGACGTGGAAAATGTTAGCAAACAACGTGTTAGCTCTCCTTCATGATCCGCCTGCTAAAATGTTTTCAAAGCAAACTTATTTTTAAGGAAAAAAAGAATTGTCCTTTATTCCGTGAGTGAACCGTGCTCTGGTATATAGATATCGTATCGCTTAGAGAGTTAGAAAGGGACGCTTTATACAATAAAAGACGTGATTCGCGATATAAATAGTACACCCCTTAATAATTACGTAGTCAACTACAAACGGAATATTCATACGGAGAAGATTGAGTACCTAAATAGAATAAATTAATATAATTCAAATATAATATAATCGAGTTACGATTGATCATTCGAATTTCTATGTAGATCATACGAATGAAGTTATAAAACGTGACAAGTTTTTAAATTGCAAACTTTTACATAACCACAACATTTTTATAATATGCAATAAATACATGGAGGAAGTTAAAAACTTTATTTTGCGACGTTTAAATTCAAGTTAAACAGTTATTAATTTGTTAGACTCGCTATATACAGTAGAATAGGAGAAAACGAATTGCTTTAGAACAGTACACTAACTTGTTGAATTGAATGAAAATATTGTTACAGGTTTCTTGTTCTATAAACACAATCTTAAACTAAGTTGTCGCCACTCGGTTTAGTTTCTGTACATTACCGAACATATTATGCGTATTTTGACGTTGTAATTTTCGCAATATGCGCGAAGTTAATACGGAAAGTTTGATACAATATCTCATTAAATTAATTAATTAAAGTATATTATTGTAGATATTTATGTACGCAACTAAGTTCGTTTAATTATGATTTCATTAAAGTTAATCATGAAAAAGTTTTTTAAGATTTTAGTATAAGGTGAAAGGAATGTAATATAAATTACTGGCAGTATTAAAACGAGTATTAAAAGAGTAATTCTAACTTATTTACGCAGCGCTCCATTAAACCATTTGCAGATGAAGTTGTAAATTTTCTGATAATAATATATTTTTCTTAATAATGAAACTCAATT
Organism: Holotrichia oblita; assembly: GCA_023690525.1. Lineage (NCBI taxonomy): Eukaryota > Metazoa > Arthropoda > Insecta > Coleoptera > Scarabaeidae > Holotrichia > Holotrichia oblita. The sequence continues at coordinate 85,395,105 of CM043021.1, read as the reverse complement.
GTTATTTTTTTGGGGTAATAAAAAAAACCTGTTATGTGATCTTCATATAGCTTCATAAGAACTCGCCATATGCTGTCTTCGAATCGATATTCGAAAAAACATCACGTAATAGGTACAGAGAAAGCAGCTGAAATAATTCCATTTACTCTTTGTTTGCTCTCGCATTTTCTCAATTCCTTCTGAATAACAATAAAAGCGATCGGGTAAGGAAAACGGGGAATCGTAAGCATCTGGTTTACCCAAATGATTTTATCTAAAGGTTGTGCCCTATAGCTGTGCGGTTAACGGTTAGCCGACACGGTTATTTAAAAAAAAACATTATAGGGTGTACCGATGGATATGTAGGAGAAATTCAAATGTTTATTTTTGTAATATCGCGGCTACCACGTTCACGTTTTACTGTAGACACAATACGCAGCAACCTTATCGAAATTAAGTCGTATACAGGCACCATTATCTCAATTATTATTAACGTGTTATAAATTCGGTTAAATTTGCAAAAAATGTAATGCTTAATATGTAATTAACACAATAATCCTTACTATAGTGCCGAAATAATTTAAAATAGGAACACACACAGTCTCAAAAAAGTTAATATTATTGGTTGTGGCAAACTTGCTTTTGACAAGCTTTTCTAAGAAAAGGTTAGAGCAAATTTTAAGCAAACCTTTCTGTATTATAATTGTCGAAATAAAGTCAAAGACAAGGTTGCCACAAGGTCTAGTAGGAAACAATTGACTACGACAAACCAAAGACAAGTGGTGGACAAGTATTTAGTAAACCGATTTGAATAAAACAGAATTCAATTTGTATCTCAAACCCCTCGCGGATGTGTTTGTGTGTCATCCACATCCGGCTGAGTTTCCGAAGTGTTGTCTGAATTTGCTTGAAGGGCGTTTTTGAAGGACTCCAGACGTTCATCGTTATCCCATTCTGCACCATAGTGTTTGGCTAGCAAAGAAGAAATGCTTCTTGGCTTCTGCCGGTATTCAATGGTTGTAATTTGAAGTGGTTAACTGTTTGAAATTTCTTACAGATGCTCTTAGCTGTAGAAATATCGTTTTTGTAAAATGGTTCATCCCTGACAAGAACGGAACCATCGGTGGCCTTTGTAAAATTATGCATTTGGACGGTTGAAAGCGGAAATGCTTGGAAACTTTTTTCACCTCATTTTTCCAGTCGAAGATTGGGTAATCTTCGCCCATTCTAAGTACTGTAGCATACTCTTTAATTATCTACAGGTACATCTCTGGGTTAATTATGGTGGCACATTTTTTAATCTTCCTCTCGATTTGGCCAAAAACTCGATCCTGGGGGGGGGGGGAAAAAAATAACCGACTACTGGATAAACGAGTTCTACGAGTTGTATCTGAGGTGGAGAACAGCACTTCAGCCAGTATTGGACCATACCGATCATCGAACTATTTTTATTTTGTCAATTTTTGCAATGAGTAAAAAACTGCAGAAACTATTTAATTTGAGCTTCTTTGGCGGTCCTTTTCTGTCCAAGTAAATGATTTTACGTTTTCAGGAGTGAGTTTCGACTTTGAGTGCCCACTTACTACCGTAAAATTATATAAATTGATCTGCATACTAAAATGATCTGGAATTTTTGGCAGTGGTAAGTTTTTCTGACAGTCAAAGGAAAAAATTGCAGTTTTGGGATCATTTTCTCTTAGCAAGTCATAAAATGCATTACTGCGTAGTTTGTGTACGCGCTGTTCTGTAATTGCCATTATTTTTTCTTGAGGGTCGGTAATTTTTCTTAGTTTTTCCGAAAACTGCAGGCATTTTGAACATACATCAACCTTCGGAGATCCAAAGCCAATATTGTATTGTCGTACAAAAATGTTTCTGAAAAAACACTGTTTAACTTTTAGGGTTTCATCCATTCGGTCATTGGACATCTTCCATAATTTGACAATATTCAGCTCACGCAGCAATTTCACCAGTGTTGATGAAATTCTTTATAGCCTGTCTTTTAGCAGTCGTTTTGTGTGATATTTGATCACCTCCTCTGTTTTCTGCTGGTAAACCTCCGGTCTGGTGATATCTGCTAACTATTCTTTCAAGTTGGTTTTTTTCCAATACCTAGTATAGCCATAAATGTTTTTTTTTTGCACACAGGAATTGTCCCTTTGGAAGTTTTAATGTTGTACTTGACACTGATCGCCTTTGGTTTATTTCGAACATTTTCTTTAATTTTGGTACCCGGCCTTTTCGGTTTACTTGTGACGCCATGCTTCAATACAAACATATCTTGAAACAATTTGTTTTTCTTCTGGTAAAAACCCTCATTGAATTTCCTTATTTCAGTCATAGTTAATAAAGAACAGTGCATTGTTTTTGTTCTATGCCCACAAGTGGGGAATTCAGGTAGATGTTGCCGAGAATACCTACAAAAGTAAAATAGCTACTTTTCGAGGTTGCTAATCCCGAATTTGCAAAACAAACATACCTCTTTGACTTGGCTTTTTCACGCTTCCACTCTTGCTTATTTGCTATTCTCTTTCGCCCTTTGCCACGAAGACTTGGCTCAATGGTAATGTCGTTATCCATTTATTTTGTCACAGATACTAACTAATTATGTCACTTTGAAAGGTAATGAAAACTCCGTAACACCTTCGTTACCACGCTCTCGTTTAAACTAATCATACAGAAGCGAGCAAAACAAACAGCTGCTTCAATGTTACGGCGATCACAATTCTCTTCCGAGAGAATCGAAGAAGACGATCAGAGCATCGTCTTGATTTTGCTCTTGTGAAAGCATAATTTTTTCCTTTTTTTGGGTCTTCTGGTGACTTCCATGCCGCACTCTGACGTTTTGGTTTTTGACTCGTATTAAAAACACCACGTCTCATCATCATCAATTATAATGGCTGACATGCTTGCCGGATTTCTTTGGGACATTTTTAAGATGTCTTTGCAATGCTGAATTCTCCAATCTTGTCTTGGTTGTGAGTCAGAGTGTGCGGAACGAAACGCGCAAGGTTTATCCGCGTTTCCCGAAATTTTCGGTCAAAACTCGATAATTTCGGTATCCTAGTTTCCTCTTCGATGAGTTTTGCAGACACACAGCGGTTCCTTCGAAGAATTTCATTACATTTTAGAAAGTCTATATAAAGAGTCATTTCAGTTTAGTAGAAAATGGATTGGAAGATACGAGTTTAAAAGATCACAGAAAAATAATCGGAAACGTTGGTTCTGAAATCATAAAAAAAGACTGCAGGCAAACAAAATTGAGTTAGCAAGAGGACGTTGTTTTTAAATATTAGATTTTTTAAACTAATTTAAAGAAAAACATTAAAGTAGTAACAAAAGAAACGTTTTCGTTTGTTAAAAAATCGTTTTACTTTTTATCTCTGTTATCATTTATCCGCAAACACGCATAGAAGAGGACGAAGTTTTTTATTATTTAGGAATTTATATTTTACTTGTCGTACAACTCTCCAATTAACGATAAAAATTTATTATTTTTTAATATTTTAGACCGTTTATATAATACATTATCTCATAAATACTTAAAAGACATCTTTGGCAGCGCTGAAACGGTAATTTTGATGAAACTTTAGACTCAAAGTTTATGTGTGTGAGAGCAGAACCGTTTTGCAGTATAAGAATGAGCACCTACAGAGAAGAACTCAAAGATAGAAAGGAGAGATCTCCTCTTCCTTGGAAACTACAACAAGGACTGAGCAAAAACCTTGTTAGGACTAAGCAGAAACAGACACACAGGTTTTCTTACAGGGCATTGTCGTTTTGGAGGACTGACAAGGATAGATCTAAACCAGATTAGCAACTGCAGGTTCTCCGACGGGGAGGATGAAAATCCGGAATAAAGGCACTGCAAATGAGCTTCAAATGACTCATCTTCTGAAAGGAACGGGTGTGTTGAATTGAAATTTATGCAATTTATTGCAAAAAACAATCAAAGACACATTGCAGCTCCGACGTAATTTCTAACATGTTCGACGCAGTTTCCACATGTGAACAAGTGGGTGATTTTATAATTTCGAGGCGGTTCCTGTAGCTCCAACATAATTTAAAATTAATAAATATTGATGAGAAGTGTGATGCCCTTCTTCCTCTTTTTATGGCTATTTAATCTGAAGCTTGTTAAATATAAATTTGTAATCAGTGTTGCAAAAAACTAATGCTCAAAGCTCTTAAAATTATATCCGTATCGATTTCAAAAAAAAAATCGTTTTATCATTTTTATTTTAAGAACAAAAACCTCGCAAATTTCTAATAAGAAATTTGCATGCAAATAAATTTTTCACCGCTATTCTTTTAATTTATATGCAAAAAAAAAACTTCTAAAATGTCGATGCCCACCAACTTTTTGAGCGACTATATTGTCCACGCTTTCGCCTAAAGATTATAACCTAAACAAGACAAAACAAAACAACTTTAAAAATGCGGTAGCTTTGATGAAATAATAAACCCTTTCTCCGTATAGTATAGGAAATAACTCGATGGCGATGCACTCAACCTTGGAACAAGCGAAAAGGTAGGGTCGGAAAACATTATAAAAATGTGGGTGTTTGGAAGATGAAGCTAGCGGTTAATTACAGAATTTTATTAACGTGAGGGTTCGGTATGGAAGTACGTTTGCTCAAAATTTGCTGCGGTCATCAAAACGTGATGCTACTGAATTATCCGGCTGAAATTTTTCAATTGGTATTCAAGGTAATACTTCCCTGGGAAGATTCACAGAAATTGACACGTTTGTATTATTTTTAGGTAAGTAATTATTTCTTACAATCAGGCATATTACGATACCACCACGACATTTTCATATTCATTATTCAGCAAATTTTAAACTCAATTAACACAGATCCATTCATTTAGCATTCAACTAACCTATTTTAGGAATGTTATCCGTGTCTACTATACGAAATTCGTATAATACATTTCAGCGTTGAAGAAAAATTCATCTGCGATACAATCTGGGTGAAAATTAAAATCCTAACGTTTCACTTAATCGAATTATCCATGTCATACGCTTCCACTAATTGATGAGATTGCACGGCAATCTCCTCGGCCAGAAATATTAATGTGGAGGTAGGTACATACGGCTACACGTAGTAGCATTTTATTATTATTATTTTTTTGATTCTTCCATGAGTATTGGATATTTATTTTTAAACTTACGTTTTAGCGATTCATCGAGGAACTAAATGAAAACTAAACGAGCTAGGATTTGATTAAATATTGTGTATTTACAGGAAACATAAGATAGAACATGTTTATGTTTCCATAAATGCTATAATTATGTGGGAGTGCTTATTTTAATTTTAAATTTTGGTACATTAATTATATATGTAATTTTAAACTTTGGTACATTAATTATATATGTAAAACCCACATCTGTATATTTGAATTGGAATATTATACCTTTCCCACAATTTACAGATAATGCTGAAATATCATTGTTCTTTAATTATGTATTTTAATCTATATTGTACGCCCCATATAATAGCGCCACGTAATAGAATAGCTATCCCTAATACCTGCGTATCAAACCGCAATTAATTGCGTTATAAATAAACAGAGACCATTAAGCTACGTCATCTATTCCACCGTGTGTTTATAAATCTCTAGGTAAATCAAGTGAAATTGCGTTGGCAACATATTTTCTTCCCATAAAGAAGAATACTGACATGCTTGATGAAGCTCCAAAATACTAGTATACCAATTTAGTATGGAAGAAGAATATACAAACAAACACACACAACACACGATGAAACTTTTGAACGTCGGTATCTTTGAGCTATTCAAGCAGTAATGTATCACAATTAGCAATTTGATTAATAATTTTAGGAAGTCTGGAAATTGGGCCTTTAATAGATTAGCCTTTAGCAAGGATGATTTTCATCTCAAGCTATTTTACAAACCGATCACTTTTCGAGACTAACGAGAAAGATGCTGAGCCAAATAATGAAGAAGGAACCATTACAGATCAAATGGGCAAAGGTAGTAAGACACAAGGACAATTTCGACTGCAAAATATATTTTGTGACCTTTATGTACTTATCTTTCAGCTCCTGAAATATTTCCACTTATAGGTCAATAAAACAACAATTAATTAAATTCCAATTTATTCCACTGAAGAAGTCTTTTTAATGAAAACATAATATTATATGTTCTGGAATAAATTGGTATTACATTATTATAACAGCTCTTAGCATGTAATTTTAAGCAATGCTTCTGTATAGGGCTGTTAGTTGTATCTCAAGGGTATTCTTCTAAAATGTTTTGCAAAAATTCTGAAATCTCACTTCATAAAGACCTTTTTTAAAATAACATTTACTCAATTTGAGACTGAGGGTGATAGAGGAACGGAGTGAAGGTAATAAGAAAAAAATATTAACAGTTAAAAGAAATTCAGAGAATATACTACAAGCAGGAAATAAGGATCAGAATCAGAAAGAACAAATCCCACCACACAACAAAATAAATATTAAATTGAAGAATGTAGGCATCCCACAAATCACGAACTTGTCAATATTCTCCCCAATAGTTGATCCAACAGAATACCTACGAATCATCGACTACAAACAAGCCTATGACTCCATCATCACGTGGAAGTTGTAGAAAATGTGGCAGGTTTAGAAAAACTCAAGGGTTTGGTAAAAAAAAAATGACAGAAAAGAGAAGGAAAAACAGAAAATAAATTGAAGGGAAAGTGTCGGGAGAATTTTTCTTCAACCTAGTGCAAGTAATGATTTTGAGAGAGGGAGAGGGAGAGTAACATAAGAAGTGAGGGGTTGATATATGAATACAAACACCAGTGTCTAACCTATGCTGATGACATTTAAATTGTTGAAAGCAAAACAAAGTAGGTATATGGTATTGAAACCTACAAAATTGGTCATCAATTGTGCGGTAGGCAAGAGATATGACATGAGAAAAATGGACCAAACCGAATAGATACCTAAGGATAGTGCTATCAGCAAAAGAAAGCCAGGGATTTTAAAAAGGTATCAAGAAGGGTTAAAATCCACTCTTACTTATGGGGGTGAGACAATGTACAAAGAGAACCAACAAGGAAATAAATAGCTGCTCTTCGGTTCTCGGGGTCACTGCCGTGTAGAAAGGTTGTGGTACTTGACGTTTCGATCATCTTGTCGTGATCTTCTTCAGAAGTGAAGAAGTGAATCTTCTTCAGAAGTCTTCAGCAGCCATCAACAGCGGCCGTGAAAGCCTGAAGACTACAAAGGAAATAAATAAGAAGATAGGAAGTGCAGGAGCTAGCTAATTGGAGGACATAGCAAGAACGTCCAAGAACAGATGGGTAAAAGAGCTCTATTGATGGCATAAGAAGAGAAAAAAAAAAGAAATGGTTAGAGAAATTGTAGAAGGATTTGAGCGATGTGGGAGTTAGGAACTCGAAGGAACTCGACAAACGAGACATAATGTAGATTTAGATTTAGTTTTAGACCTATCAATCTATTATGTCCCCTTGCATGAGCTGGTAAACTGCTGGTATTTGTCCGCTCTCAGAGTTCCTCATCCAGTCTAAGACCTTTATTAAACTGCAATAACTGTGGTTTATGAGTTTGGAATAATGGGCACAAACCATAACATAATCATAACAATTTGTCTCTGATGAAGTAATAAATTGATTACGAAAGCTCGAACATTAAAAAAGAATAAAAGTCTGTTTTTTTACTTCTTGGCTGCTGCCCATTATTCCAAACTCATCCCCTACATTATACAGCCGTTAATTTCTACTCATTGTGCCTCTGACGATACAACTGTTCCACATGATTTGTGTGATGCTCTTGCTCTATATTAGCTAGATTTTAATGAATAGGAGGGAGGTTGGTAGAGCAAATTTTTAATTAGCAACACTGAATAGTTGGTAGTAAGTAGTTAGTTGAGTGAATAATATTCAAACGTTAATCGTAACATAACCTAACACTTTGCTGTCAAATAAGTAAATATAATGACTCTGCAGTGTCTTAAACTTTCAATCAAAAAATTGTTCCAAAGCAGGGATCGATTTTGGTGCAGCTAACCTCTTTTCGTTGAAATTGCTTCGATTATAATATGAGCATGTGTTGAATTTATTTTTACAAGTCGACAACTGTTAGAAATTTATTTTTGACAGGTTGTTTTTATAATTTGACAGCTGTCAGTACTGTTTTGACAGGAAATATGGTACAATCACGTTCAGCAAATAGAACAAACACAATTGCGCGAACTGTCAATAAACTAGACACCAAACTTAAAAAAGAAAAGACAACAAACTCCTAAAATAAATAGCCTCATTATTCAAACAGCTTATTTATAGACATTTACTATACAATACAATAGAATTTAACTAACGTATTAATGCGTCGAATTCGATGCTCTTATCTACACGACAAATATGCGTCTCTACAACATTGTCGTACTGAATTATTTCTCATTTTCTCGTTATTCCCGTTCCGCCATCGCTCTATATAGTGGAGTAATCCACGCGTAATTAATGTCTTCGGCTTATGCAAACAATTCGTGTGGCTCAATAATGATTAAATTCACTTATTACGTTGAATGATTAGCTTCATTGTGTTCTTCGTTTAAAGGGTATTAGGGTTGGGATGGTTTCCAATTTGGTTTTGTAGATTGGTTACAATGTATCCGTCTTTAATCAGTATCTGTTCCCCATTAATCTGTTTTAATCCAAAAAAATAAAATATATTAATTATGTAAAAAAATGTATTTAAGATTGGGTGGAATTTAAACCTGCAAGAACTTATTAATCCGCTGTTTTAATTTCGTTCTCATTTTTGCCACAATTATTTTAATATGTATAACCATCTTTCTAAATTACAAACATTCCGGGTAAGATAGAATATTTAACGTCAACCTTTGTATGTCATTTCTAATATAAAATTCTCGTATGTGCATATTTGGGTTGGCTGAAGTTCGCATATTCCAGGCGAATATAAAAAAATTGCCGCTTTTTCTCTGGTGAATTTTAAATTCGGCGGATACAATTTTATCGTGTTATACTGTAAGGGGACAGGAAAATGGTATTTTATTAATTAACTGTGTTCTTATACGGGTTGGAAGGTTCTTATGTCGTTGGTAATAAATATAGGAAATGGATTGTAATCTTAATGGTACAAGCAAGGGAATTATTACAAAAGGAGTATCAGATTAAATTAAGAAAGTACCGCACACTAATTCTAATTTAATAAAGTGTTTTTACTGCCTTGGCGAATACACTTTTTTGCCAATAAAAAATAAAATTTAATTTAAAAAAATGTATATAAAGGGTGGGCCACTTAAAATGATGCACTAGAATTACGGCCAAGTTAAATAAAAATTTTAAAATCCAACCAGGTAGACCTATCCCAGACAGCACAAAGACATCTTATAGACGTCCATAAGATGTCTGATTCCGATATTTGGGACGTCTTAAGGATGTCCATAAGATATTGTATAGACATCCGATGTTACAAATGTCAACGTTTATAAGACATTGTTTTACAACGTCTTATGGATATCTGTTTTGGACATATGTCAGACATAATTGTCTAGGCTTTCAATGTACATACCTATTCAAAATAATGCACTAGATAACGCCTGTTTAAGCCAACAGTATTGATACATATACCTACCACAGTCGTCTTATGAATGACTTGGTATTTCCATTCCTTGTAAACTAACTAAAACTGTGAAAATGACTAAATGAAACTAGAATTAAACTCAAACGCTGTCAAATCAAATAGTCAAACCGAGTCGATCGCCATTAAAATTATCGCATAATTTCGAAGACGACGTAAGTTGGCGCTGATGTATGTGATATATTAAAGTAAACGCTGATTGGTTGAATATACAGGGCACATTAAATCACCTATTGAATTGTATTAATAAAAAAATAAATGGAAAATTATCAATGGCCGCATCATATTCTTTTGAAACATGAACACAATCTCAAATACACTATTTCACATTTTGTCGAATTTGTTATATAAAACGTCTAAAATATGGTTTTTAGACTTTTGAGAAACGTCTTATGCATGCCATAAATGAACATCCGAGAGACGTCTTTAAAACTACGTCCATAAGATGTCTTTTTTATATCTTTAGGCGTTCAGACATAATACAGACCTAAATAGGATATCCATAAGATGTCTTGTGCTGTCTGGGATAGAGGTCGCACATAGAGGAGTACATTTTAATAACAATGTAAATTTTATAACATTCATGATGACGTCACGCCGAAATCAATTTGCATTTTTTCTAACACATCACAATCATCTATTAAATATTTTATCCAATTATAATTGCAATTACAAAGAATGAAATTTGATTATTTAAATTTCGCGGTATCAAACTTTCAAGCTTAATTTACCGATATTTTACGTAACGCATGCTAATGTGTATGACATTTGTCAGATTTGACTTAAATCACTATTCTGCCATTGCTTATCTTAATTATAATTTGCTAAATTTAAAATATGAAGTGTAAACTATGAAATCTGCAAAAGCTACAAAACGAATAATCAATTTTGAACGTTTGTCAGTTGCCAAGTGACATTTAATGACATATATCTATTGTCCATTCCAAATAAGAATGGAGCAGATGACGCTACAATCGGAGCACATATCACACAAGAACAAGTTTGTGATTTGCAAAAATCGCGGTAAATTTAAAATTTGTTTTTGATTGTCTGATAATTGACTGTCCACTATGTAGAATAACATCTTTACGAACACTAATAAAACACATTTAATGTTTCTAATTGTACTTTTATGAGCTTCGTCCAATTTGTCATATTTTATTTGATATATCCGTTTCTTTGGCGGCGTTTCCAGTTAACTTTATATCTCCGACAGTGTCTTTAAACAGTTTTTTTTTGCTAGTCCCAATTTCATTTACTGTTCGATGAAGCCTTTTCCCGCTTGTTACATGCCTGCACCTTGCATTTTTTGAGGAATCTGTGAGAGCAGCATCAGCCATAATTACATATTCACGTATTGACGTTTATCAAAACCATAAGATGTATAAATATGAAAATTTAAGCAAATCTGTTCAAATAATACCTTCAATAAGTGAATATTATGATATGTGATGTGACAACTATCACTGTCAGTGTATTTTAACAGCTAAATCTTTATTTTCCGAGAAAATAATACAAAATTGATCTGAAATTTGAAGGAAATGGGAAGTACAAAGATGACAAATTGTTCTTGTGTAAATTTGCACTAAATTTTAACCAATCACAGACGTTTATTTTAGACCCTATCTATTCATAACGCTCATTTCTTATTTGGAATGAGGTATAGAGCCCAATCATAGCCCAATTCAAATTTTGCGTTTTACGTAAATATGCATCAGTTAAATAACAATATTTGCACTTTTCAAAATTTGAAATATTGGCGGCAATTTCAAAAAGTTATTGATTTCATTTCTTATTAAAATCGGTAATATTTTATACAGTTATACGTTAAAAAATTAGCTGTTTAAGAAATTTAAAATAAAAATACCACATTTCATTTAAATAAATGCAAATTTATTTCGGTATGACGTTATGATGAATGGTATAAAATCCACATTTTTATTAAAATGTGCTTCCCTTAGATCACTATAACTTTATCTGGTCCGATTTTAAATGTCTTATTTAGTTTGGCCATAATTTCAATGCATCATTTTAAGTGGCCCACCCTGTATATAACCTGTACTCAGTTACTATATAATGGTGTAGGGTGTACAATATCTAACTCTATCTATATGTTTGTTATCTATATCTTCTCCATTCTCTTCTATCCTTGGTCATTCTCTTAGTCTCTCTCACTCCATCCAATGTCTTACGGGGTCTACCTCTTCTTTTCTACTTCTGACTTTTCGCTTCTCATATTCTCTTCATCGGAGTTTTTTCTTTCATGCGTTGCATGTGTATATGTAATATTTTGAGTCTACTCCCAGGTCTTATCTAATATCTAGGTCCTTCGCTGAGGATCGCCACCCCATTGAGGAAGAGACAACCCTTGCGGAGGTTACGTTCCAGGAATTCTTCTCCTGGTCGAGGATGAAACCGAGAGGGTTTCGGTTCACGCATACGTGTGTTATGTATCTGAGGAGACCCCATTCCCCACCCCCTCACCACTTATCAGGATCGGCAGGATTCCACCACATATAGCCTACCAAAAACCTCACACTACGGGACAGGAAACCACACGTCCAGGATTATTGGACATCTTCGTTTTTATTTTGTCTATCTTGTTGGGTCTTGTTTAATAAAAATTATCGACCTTTATATTAAAGTGTTCCATCAAACCAGAATTGCTTTCACTTTTTGGAAGTATTAATAGAGAATTCACCTGCCATCCTCACACATCAAAATTTAATTCCGTTTCAGAATATTGAAAACAAAATGAGTCATTATATTTGAAAAAATCAAGTTTTGGTCTGGAGTTGTACTAAAATTTTGGACAGCCTGTACATAATACACTAATTCTAAGAACTTTAGTAAAAACGTCAAAATTTCTTCTATCCATAACCTCGATTTCAGAATTTTTGCTTAAAAAATTGCAGCAGTACGTAATTTAAAGCATCATAACGGTTAAATTTTGAAAATGCACAGAAAATTATATTATTCTATTTAAAATAAGAAAGTTGATGTCAATTTCCGGTACTTCCGGAAGTCCCGCCATCTTGAAAATATTTTTAGTAAATAGATTTAATATCCCTATATATGCATATGCAAGTTTGTAAAAATTTATTATCATTAGGAGGCTTAATTTTTCTAATAACCGCTCTCAATTAATCACCCTGAATATAGCAACTTTTAAAAAGTAAGGTTATTTACACGAGTGACCATCAACAGACGTTTGCGTGTTAATTAACAGCTGTTTCTCGTCCGGCAGTTTCTCACACACATGTTGTTTATATTTATCAAATGTTTGGTGTGAAGAAATAATCTAGGCGTTTATATTTCGTTAGCTGCGTACGTCGTAGTATGTTTCCAAAATTTCAGGTGTTATAGTCCAAAAATAGTGATATTTTTTAAATTAAATAATACATTAACTTATGAAAAAGTACGCTGCGAACAACATTGAGTGATACGTTTGAAGTTGCACCATTTTTAACCCTGTGTGTGTCAATGCTGCAACTTCAGACATGTCAATCATTGTTGCTCATAGTGTATTTTCGTTATTCCAAATACAGCTAAATGATTTACTTAATATGGTGATTATGATTAGATACAAAACCTATTAACATTTAAAACGAAAGTAAACTGAAATGAAACTGACATCAATTCATTTCCGGAAAGTTCGCAATTTAAAAACGAGACACAAACTCGATTGAAGTTTCGAAAGGAATTTAATTTAAATAAAGAATAGTATCGTCGAGTACAAATGGAATGTAAATTGTTATCAAATTAATCTAATTTAAATTTTAAACATAGTATGGGAATCAATATTTTAATAAGAATCCATTAATTGATCAAATCAAAACTTTATAATAGCTGATTAATCAATATTAATTGCTTCTGGAAGTAATTAATGTTTTGTTCGTTTACAACTTCGTTCCTAATAGTTCCTATAGTTTCTTGTGGATTATTTGGTCAATTAATTAACAATGTTCTTGTTCATATTCAATTTAGAATCAAGTCAATCTATTTCGGAGATTTGAGGAAAGTTCGAAGAGTTCTAAAAAGCAGAGCATCTATATATTATACCCTTATGTAAGTAGGTACATAACTGTCGATGTTTCACCGCAGAATTCAAATAGAGGCGATAGCAATATTACGCGAGGTACCAAAATGCAATTAGGCAAAAATTTTACCTTTAGCAAACAGGCTCTCGTGCTTCCATCACGTCCTAATATTAAAAAGGTATCGATTTCTTGTTAACTTCGACCTGTGTCAAAGCAATCGCTTCCCTTCCTATATCAGGCGTTATACAAAATTCATTTTGTTTTAGCCTATGTATGTGTAGGTATAAATATATGTATGTAGGCGTCAGGAAGAAAAAAAACTTTTTATATAATTTATGTTCGACGTCTGTTGATGTATAATTAACATGACTCAATCTTTCACCCGATATTGATGATTTTTTTAATGCGAAATACGCTGAATTGGGAATTTAAAATTATTAAATTTTAATGGAGAATTGGGTTACTTTGAGTTGTAGGATATCTACTTTATTATTTTTTAATTACTTTTGTAAAATGGGCTCTCATAAATTCTGTACGAAGTAATGCAGTCCTTTGTAAAAGCAAGAGCCTGATGGTTGATTTAGTTCCTCAGATTATCTAATGGAATATTTCATCTAATAATGACATTGACACTAATGACATTTCTAAATAAAGCCAGGTTTAGAAAGTACAATTTTATTGTCTACTGGTTTTGCTTTTGATCGTATTGACAATATCATATAGATTGTCAATCATCGCTGTCACATTGACAGATAATAATCAATGACGTCATAACTCACTTTAATGCACGTTCCTTTTGACATTAGTAAGTGAGATTAAAGTGAGTGGCTTAACATAATCTGCACATGTTTAAGACCATGTGCTTATAATGAATGGAATAGATTCACTCGCATTTTTGACGTTCAGCTCTACATGCATTCTAAGAAGTGACGTTATATAAAATTTATTAATAGAATATAGTTATGTCGTGTCTTTTAATACGAGTAACAGAGGGGTGGATCATGAATGCTAAAGGTATAATGCAAAGGTAATTTAAGGTTATATCAATTATTTATTTTGAATATAATTGCTCAGTTGTATTATTGATTTCATAATGATCTAGGACAATATGCATTTGCTATTGTAAATTGCACTGAAGTCACTAATACAATTTTGACTTATCGCATTGACATTTTCAAACATTTGTTAAGTAAAGTCACATTTACACTATAAAAAAACTACTTTATGTCAGTTTTACTGTCCCAGATCATTATGAAATCAATAGTACCTATCCTGCCGTTCCTTTCACCGTTCGAATAGTGACGTTATTATCTGAGAATAACTATTCACATAACTGATAGACTCAATCACTTGTGTGTAAATGGAAAGCAACTAATGATTGCATCACAATAACCTCTAAATCACTCCAAATCTTAAAGACTGCTGTCAAAATGATTGGACACATTTTCTTTGAGCGCGAATTTACAACAATAACAGACAACAGATTAAAGCAATAATTCTAAAGGCAGATAACAACAATAACTAAAACAAACAAAATTTCAAATGACAGCAACTTATTATGACAGCAGTTAAGAGAGGCTGAGAAATAATTCAAACTATTTTCCTTCAAAGCAGGAATATTTGTGTTGCCAACCTTGTGCACTTGAAATTAGGATATTTTGACATTTTGGCGACAGAAAGCGGTTATAGGTATATGAAATTCAGCCTATTCAGCAATTTATTATGCAGGGAGAGAGAGATTGTTTGAACGCATTTGGCATACCTGACTTAGATAAGCTAACTTCATAGTTGTTGCGAATGTCATATGCTACGTTGGATATTTGGTGACAGGTTAGGGATATTCATGAACCAGAGCTGCCAAATGCGTTCAAACAATCTCGCTCTCCCGATACTTTTTTCTGTGGAAACTGCAGCTGCAGCGTTTTCTGGGACAATTCACTGCAGCTTTTGCTATGTAAAGTGTGTGTGTATAAATGTGTTGCCATGGCTTTGTTACCATATTAAGTTGATCTAAATAATGTTCCAATGTTAATTATGTTTCAACAGTGAACGGTCATCGATAAGATTCGAACACTGAACAATAAATACTGTCCTGAAATATCTTCTAAACGACGTTAGACATCTGCCAAGGAATAGTAGTAGTGTTTTGATGTATTTTCCTTTGTGCGATATTTCTTAATAGCAAGTTCAAACAAAACTTGATTGCGCAGCGTTGCTTAAATGTTCCTGGCTGATATTTTTGAAATTGTGCGAGCACACAATATCAAAAAAATTTCGGTAAGAAACTCTAGTTCAACGTTTAACCTTGTGATGTTAATTTATTACGAAGGTTGCTAATTGTAGCTGCTTATTAAGCTGTATTGTAAAAGTTTCAACGGTACCACACCCCAGTCTGAAACAAAAATTGTTCCTGAGGTTTGAGCTCACACGAATGATGCTTTTTTAGTAAATATCTGAATTTACTAGGTTTGGCAAGACCTTGAGATATAAATGATTCTCTAGCTATTAAAAAGGTAGATCAGCATTTTATGGCTTATGACTGAGGTAATGATACTTTCCAGAAATGAAGAGGCATTGCCCTTCAGTCTTCTGACCGTTCTCCAACGATCAGATAACTTTAATCAGATTTGGACTTTATGAGAATGCTTTAAAGTACCTGAAAATCGGAACTCTTAACAAAACACTCACCACAGACTTGTTTAATTTTGATCAGAGTTTGAGACAAAACTTGATTGGTCACTATTGCTCCATATTGTAGTCAGCCATTTCTAATATGGTGCAATACGAAGACGGCACCACCTTCCACCCTCTAACTGGTGAGTGAATATTTCAATATTGAATTAAGACATTATGGTTTAGAACTACAAGAAGAAAATAGCTCGTGGAGGGTGGTTTGCAAAAAATAAATGCTGTAGCTTTTTCCTTAAAGATTATCTGGTGTACAAACAACTGTAGAAAGAATTTCACAAAATCGTTAAAGCTAAAACTACTTTCATGTAGAAGAAAAAAAGCATCTGAAGAAAGCATCATTTAGACTTATTAATTAGAAAATCTAAAAATACAAGCACCATAAGAGCAATGACCTTCAACGACATAGTAGTGGGACAATTTTTTGAACTGCTTGGCAAAGTTTTAGGTAGTCATGAATTTACGTAGACAGAATTTCGAACTGTTATGAGAGCCGTGTATTAATTGTAGCAAAAATGAAATTCAAGAAATTTAGCAGCATCAAGAGAATTGCCAGTTTAAGCATATCATGGATGAGCATCATGGGCATGGATGTGTTCATGATTCCGTACACATCCTAGCTAAGTGGTGAATGTGTTTCACATAACCAATCTTTCTAGAAATGTCTTCAGAAAGATTGGAATTTGAACTTGCCAGCCAACATTTCTATTACTAATGTTGATTTTATACTAACTAAGGAGACAGCAGACCTATGCCTAAACTAAGACCATAACGATGAAACATCAAACAAATACTAGCAAAACACTGATGAACTACTGATGAAACTTCTTCAATATGCTTTTGTGAAGACTATGTTACGAGCAAAGTATTAGATGTTTGATTAAAACGTAAAATGGAAAAGACGTTGATAGATAGAAAGATAGCCCAAATAGTATAAAAGGAAGCGAGAACATCTTTTAGACTGAGGGAGAGGGTCACAGCAAAGAATCAAGTACTGCTGACAAAGTAGATGATTCTATATGTTTGTATTGCATCAGAAATTACGGCGAAGATGGATTAAGAGCAAAAATACACAAACGCTTTCAGTTTCTATATATAACTAACCTTAACGGGCTGATATTTCTCTGTATATTCCACATATCAGTAAATAAAACATTTCAACTCGTTCTTAACACGCATGCAGTATTGTTTTTCCATCTTTTTAAAACAAACAACATTACGCGCAAGCATACATGTTACAAAAACCAAAAAAAAAAGGACCGAACGCAAAATCAACAAATACTCCTGTTGTTTTCTCAAAAACATTAATTATATCGCAATAAATTAAACGTAAACAACTGAAGAGTCTGATGTTACAGGAGGTAGCTGTAAATTCCAGCCGACTTTGCATATATGAATCATTTATGAGCGGAGATAATCTCTAAGTATAAATGAATTTAAAAAAAGAATAACAGACAAGAGGAGGACGTTATCGAGCTTTTTTTGCGAGGCTTTATGACTACAAAAGGAGATCCTAATATGTTACATGAATGTTAACGAAGTATTAATTTTGTTGATATTTCTATCAGAATCGATTTGATTATTCCTTTATAAAATACTTATTTTAATATTTTAATGAACACAGAAGGGGGAAATCTTTAAAACGGACACGATTTACTTTTGTTATTCTTCTACTTTTACCATTACAACAGGATGCAGATAAAATCTCGTCAAAGGAGATTTACCTAATTTGAAAACTTCCTCGACCGACTTCGGTCGGTGTTCTAATTAAAAAAAATCCTTTAAATCCGTACCTCTTTCGCGTCGTCTTTTCGTCTTTTTTTATTATTCAAATGAATCGAGAAACTGTATTAGTTAGCGACGAAAATAAGTAATAAAGTTGACAGGGAAATTTTTATATATCTGTACTTTTTTAAAAGTTTAATGTTTAGTGTAAACGGAAGAGGGCTTTATAAAGTTTCCGGGAACCTTCAAGCAAGAACACAGTTACCTCTTGAATATTAAGAATAATATTTATTAATTAAAATGAGAAATACTACTAAATATAGCTACAATGCTACCAGAACATTCTCTCAGTAAAATTAAAAATTCATCATCGTATTGTAGCCGAAGGATTTATACAGTTTTCTGTTTTAGTAAGCCAGTAATTTAATTTACTGAGAAAATAAATCAAAAAAAGTATTGTTTAGACAAAACTAATGGTTGCTATGGAAACCACTATCAAACTCTCAAGACTTGCACTTTTTTGCCAACTCATTATACAGTTCATTGTCTGTTGCTTGATTAGATTCTAAAAAGATAGAGATAGATCATTACTCTTAAACAGTAAACAATATCAGGGATCAGAACGGTTCGTTATATCAAAACTCTTCAGCACATCTACGTGTGTGTGATACTTTGAAAACCTGATAATCTAATCATGTTTGCTTACTTTATTTTAAATAAACAAACTAAATAAGAAATTTAAAATCGGACCAGGTAAAGTTATAGTGTTCTAAGGGAAGCACATTTTAATAAAAATGTGGATTTTATACCATTCTAATTTTTTTAACGTATAACTGTATAAAATATGACCGATTTTAATAAGAAATGAAATCAACAACTTTTTGAAATTGCCGCCAATATTTCAAATTTTGAAGAGCGCAAATATTGTTATTTAACTGATGCATATTTACGTAAAACGCAAAATTTGAATTGGGCTCTATTTCTATTTCTTCTAGATATGTCATTAAATGTCACTTGGCAACTGACAAACGTTCGAAATTGATTATTCGTTTTGTAGGTTTTGTGGATTTCATAGTTTACACTTCATACTTTAAATTTAGCAAGTTACACTTTAAGATAAGCAACGGTAGAATAGCGATTTACATAAGTCAAATCTGACAAATGTCATACACATTAACTTGTGTTACGTAAAATATTGGTAAACTAAGCTTGAAACTTCGATATCGGGAAATTTAAATAATCAAATTTCATTCTTTGTAATTGCAAACATAGTTGGATAAAATATTTAATAAATGATTGTGATGTGTTGTATAGTGATACCATATTCTTACAATACAGTGACAGAAAACATACATGTGCTATTTAATAAAATGCGAATTGATTTTGCCGTGACGTCATCACGAATGTTATAAAATTTACATTGTTATTAAAATGTGCTTCTCATCGACCTCTATAGGTCTACCTGCTTGGATTTTAATATTTTTATTTAGGTTGACCGTAATTCTAGTGTATGATTTTTAGTGTCCCATCCTTTACTTACAGGATGCGGCATCGAAAACGAAACAGATTGAATAACTCGCCCTCTAGCGGGATAAAAAATTGTTACTTATTCCAAAATGTGACACATCATTTCAAAGCTAATTTTATTAGGGTACATACTGTCATTAAAATTAAATCAAATTTTAACGACTAAAACATAAAATGGTGTACTCTATTCAGGAGAGAGTGGAAATAATTGCACTGTATTTTAAGAATAATGAAGATGCCACGTCAGACTACGGTTTGAACAAAATTTATATTCATGTTTGGAAATTAATGGTGAACACTTTCAGCATCTCTTGAAACCTAATTAAGTTTGTAAGTGCTCTACAATGTTTTTTCAACTATCTAAGTTATTTTTTAAAATAATGTTTAGTTATATTATGCATTTAATTGCTAATAAAATTAGCTTTCACATGATATATTACACTTTGGAATACGTAACTAAGTTATTTTATCCCGCTAGAGGGCGCTAAAATCAAAAGTAACGCAACTAGCAATCACGCTACTGAATTCTCCATAAAATTACCCTTTCAATGATGTATCACACTTACGGTCATATTTATAGTCATGCTTAAGGTTGTGCCGATGCTTGAGTATACGCGATTTTGACGTAAATGTCATCACAAATCTGTCAAAATCACGTGTTCAAGCATCGACACAACCTCAAGCATGAACTACAAAGATGACCCGTAGTGCGTTCCCTATTTATATTGTTATGGCTAGAGTGTCGAAGGGGTGGGGAATGACGTATGACAGTTGTGGACATGTTGGAAATTGACCTGTTTCTGCGTTCTTTCATAAACAGTTCTCCTTCGAGTTATTCAATCTGTTTCGTTTTTGGTGCCGCACCTTGTATATAAGTGATATAACAAAATTTTTGGCGCTCAACGAGAAGCTTGGCAGAAATCTGGAGGGGGTGGTTCTGGATTTTGAAGGTTTTGATTGAAAATTTCAGGATTTTTGTTGGTTAGGTTTGATTGTAATTTTTGTATGTTTTAACACTTCAGGAGGGAGTGACTCATTGCTCGATTCAAACATGGCTTTGATGTTATAGTTATGATTATTTTGAGGTTGGATTGGGGTGGTTGATTTTGTAATATGTTCGATTCTGGTTAGCCGATTTGTCATGTTTTTGAACTCGATTTTGGAGCTTAATTTTGTATTTGATGCGCGTAGTTTTGATTTCTTTTATTTTGTTATTTCAGTTAATAGGTAGCCTTTATAGCGTTTTGGATACTTTCTATTTTTATTATGTGGTTGGGGTGGTATTCCTATATTTCTATTTAAATAATTCCATCTAACAAATGCTTGAGTTAATTGAAAGAGTTTTAGATTTGCTGTTGATTTATAAAAAAAAAACAACATTTGAACACCACAACGTGCGAGTTGGCATTCGATTTTGACAAAATTTATTTACAGTTTCTTTTTGGCTTAATTTTGGAGGGTGGGGTGATTCACTGCTCGATTCTAACTTATCTTTACTGTTATAACTATGGTTATTTTGAGATAGGATTTAGTTAGTTGGTTCTATAATGTATTTTGATGTTTGTTTTCATTCTTTGGGGATAACTTTGTTAGTTGATTTTGCAATTTTTGGATTTTTAAAATTGCAGAAAAGTATCTTAAGTTTTTAGTCGGGTAGATTTGGCCAATCAGTTGCGAGATTTTTAGAATTCAGGGGCTTTAGTGGGACGTCAGATTTGTTTGTATTGAGGGAGATGAGGGGAGATAGCTGCTATAATTTTTCCAATTTTAGAATTTTCTAGCAGATGCTTAAGGCTCATACTTATAGTTGGTGCTTGAGGTTGTGCCGTTGGTTGAGCACGCAATTTTGACATATGACAATGACATTTATGTCAAAATCGCGTGCTCAAGCATGGTCACAACCTCAAGTACGTAGGTACTATAAGTATGGCCCTTAAGCATCTGCAAGAAAATTCTAAAATTGGATATTAATAGTTCAAGTAAAAATCCGTGCTCGAGATTGTGTCCATGCTTGAGCACGCGATTTTGACAGATTTGTAATGACATTTACGTCAAAATCGCGTGCTCAAGCATCGACACAACCTCAAATATGACCTTAAGTTAATTGAGAGAGTTTTAGATTAGTTGTTGACTTATACAGAAGCACAATAACACCATTTTGGCGTCCTAACTGCGATTTTGGCAGAAGAAAACAGGGCCTTATGCTTACGAGTCAGCTTTCTTTCACGTTTATTCTAATCCATCAGTTTTGAATCATTTAATGCGAATCTCTGGGGGTTGTTTCTTCATTATGAGCGAGTTAAAATGTAAAAAGCATGGGAATTGGGGGGGAGGGGGGGCAGCTGCTACAGCTTGATTCATCTGGTTTTTTTGATCCTTTATCGATTGCTTGTGTTAATTTTAACCTTAATTTTCAGTCTTCAGTTTTTGGAGGTTGTTGCTTCATTACCGCTGTGCATGGGCGAGTTAAAAATAGAAAGCTGGGGAGTGGGGAGGGAGGGGAGGGGGGGTGGCATTTAGGATTGGATTTAGTTGATTGGTTCTACAATTATTCTGGATTTTCAAGAACGTTTCTGCAGTTTTATTTGATAAATTTTGCATTGGGAACTACAGGATCTTAAAGGTATGGTGGAAGTACAACTATACCAGTTAGAGTTGAGGTCTAAATCTAGTGTTCAGCAGTACTAGATACGGTACCTTTTAATGTAACTCGAACTCGAATTTAGACCTTAATTTAAGATTTTAGATAGCTACTTTTCATTTCAGGTAGCGAGGAATCGCAGTTTTTTCTTTTGCAAAAGCGTTGCATTAAGTAATTTCTTGCTTGTCCAAAATTGATCCACAATAACTCCAAACTGATATCAAAACAAAATCAAACCGCATTCAAGTAGGCAAATCAATTTGCAACACCTGATCCAAAACAGTTTCGATGCTAATACATTCAAGAGCATTTAATAAAGAAAGAAAATTATCAGTTTGATTTCTCATTAGTTACATTTCTTGGACTATGTTTATATAGATTTGCTCTGAAACTGGTTTGACTAGTTCGGATCTGTTTTGGCTCAGTTTCAAACTATTTCCGACCAGTTTTGGGAAGCGGTTTAACAAGATTAGATAAGAATGTTGTGGATCAGTTTTGGCCAGTTTTGTATCAATTTTAATTCAGATTTATTCCGGATAAACGACCTTGAAAATCCTTTATAGGCATTTTGGTAAATAAAAACGATTATTATTTAATGCTAATCAGGCACGTTCTTTTATATAAATTTCAGATAAATCCATCATTTTTTAAATTTCCATACATCAACGTCAGTGATGGATTTATAAAACAATAATTCAATGAATGAATTAAAAAAAGGTTATGGTGATGAGCCATCGAAGAAAATCTAATTTTAATCAAATTCTTCTATCGACGACCATGCGAGGAGACAGTTTTTTTTTAAAGCTACCTACTCACGGGTGTGTACATCAATCAAATGTTTACAAACCCTGCATCCCAGGTAATCACTCCCAATTCGTATCGATATGACAAATTGGGAGGACACGACAAAAGGCTATCGATTCGTATTTAACGCCATTAATTAACCAGGGACATATAGCGATGGACCTATTAATAATGTTGTATAATGGGGTTCGCTGCGGATTATTTACCTAACATGAATCAATGCCCTATATATATTGTTCAAAACTTCGCGAGTAAATTTTGCAGATTCGGAAGCGAATGTCCTACCGTGTTAATTTCTTTTTTTTTTTAAGTATTCTTCACGTAATATGTAATTAAACACTCAGGACACTCGGGAGGATCCGAAACACGAGTATGGAACCCGCACGTTGCACTGGGGTTAAACAGACGCATGCAGAAAATTAATTGAAAATGTCGCTGTAATTGTACGTAGTGGATTTCTACGCGTAGTGTAAACCTTGCTCGGGAATTTGGATTAGTCTCGCTTCGGTTAGTGCCTATGTGTTCGGACGATATTAAAAATAAACTGAATTAAAACGACCAAAATAGTATATAGGTGGAGAATCCGCATTCGCAATTCGCACACACAACACAATATGCCGACCAAATTGCTCAATCTAGTTAAATTAATTTGCGATAGGGGGAGCCGTATGTATTAAGTAATGACGTTAACTACAGGCGCATTTATTACTTATTACGGATTAATTCGTTTAATTTGTAATCAAGTTTAAGTTATTGTTATGCGTTTGGAAGCAGAGGCTTTCGATAAATGCTACTACGAGTATATAATTATATAGTTGATGTAAAGATCTGTGTTTAATTAGGGTTTATTGTATTCATTATATTTCAATTAATGCAGAGTACTACTTTACCGACCAACAATATACTAATATGAATGTTAATGATTAAAATGCTAAAACGCGTTAAACATATTGTTAGAAATCTATAGATCTTGCAGGCTTATACGTGATAAAGTATCAAAGAAGTACGAAAGACGTTGATTCAGGATAACTTATTTATTTGTATCTATCAACAATTATATTTTTTACAGTAACAACTTGACTTTTATTGCTCATTACAACATCCCCCCTTAGGTTAGGTTAGGTTAGAAGTGGGGTGGCATGCGGGCCTGTTTCACCGCGACCTTTACAGGTCTATTGTGATCCCCTTTACCTTAGAGAACGCTCTCTAGTTTTGCCTTCTTAATCAGACTTATCATTTTTGAGAGCGGCTCTTTTGTGTAGCCGTTGGCTGTGGGGTTCTCTACCCCATTACTAGAAACCTTGTACTCGCTAGGCCGTCACAGTGGCACAGAACATGAACTGGGGTTTCTTCTTCCTCTTGACAGAATCTGCAGAGAGCATTATATGCCAGGCCGATGTTAAACATATGCCTATTCAGTCTGCAATGACCTGTTATCAGACTTACTATCATTTTGACAGTCTTCCTGTCTTTACTCAGTAGGTCTTCAGTAAACTTAGGCCTCTGTTCCCTTAGGAACTCCTTAGCCTGTCTTTGTCCTGGCGATCTTTCCCACCATTCCTTGGACTTGTTTTGTGACCATTCGTAGATGGACCTCTTAATTTGTGATTTGGTAGTGCCGAAGGAAGGGGCCGCTCCTATGAAAGGCCTTGACGAGCCTCGTCTGGCCAGCTCATCGGCCGCCTCGTTTCCCTTCACTCCCATGTGGCTGGGGACCCAGACCAAAGTAATTTTCCTTAGGGTGCCCGCCTCATTTAGTGCTCTTACGCAGTCCCAAACCAGCTTTGAGTCAGCACTTGCGGAACTAATCGCTTTAAGTGCTGCTTGGCTGTCAGAGTAAATAGCGACGCTTTTTCCTGGTTCGGCCCAACTGTCCACTTCTCTGACACAGTGGTCCCCCCTTAATAAAAATCTTTCATTTGAATACAACACTTTAACATAAATCAATTCTTCTACCAAAACTTTACAAACGCGGTGATCGTGGCAGTGGTTTGGTAAACATGTTGGCAATCTGATCCTCAGATTTTACATAAACAATTCCGATTTCCTTTAATAGCATCTTTTCTCTTATAAACTGAAACTATGCGTTTCAACCGTTTTTTATGCTCTGGACTTTTTGCGATACGAATAGCTAAATGGTTATCTTCGTATATATAATAATAAGCTTAGCGAATCCTTTCACTTTCATGTCCTACAGTAAATTTCGAAGCCAACATCCCAGATAGCACCGGACATCCTATGGATATCCATTTTATGTCCAAAAGTGGTCCGAACGTCCATGGATGTAAAACGGACATCCAGTGGACGTCTGTTGCTGAATATCCATCGGACGTTCGTTAATGGACGTCCTATGGATATCAGTTTTATGTCCGCATGTAAAACGGACATCATTTGGACGTCCGTTACTGGATATCCATAAAACATACATACGGTATCGGATAATTAACAACAATGTGCCATTTCCGGTTATCCTCTATGTTGATGATCGTAGATCACATATTACTCTTCCGCTAAGCGACTTTTGCCGAGAGAAAGAAATTATATTAATTTGCTTGCTTCCTCTAATTCGACCCATATATATCTTGCAACCCTTAGACGTGGGCTTATTTAGGTATTTAAAACAGCACTGAAAAAAAGCCGTTTCTAACTGGAGAATTGAAAACGGAAAAAAGCATTTAAAGAGAGAGAATTTTGCTCCTGTTTTAAAAAATGCGTTAGACAACATGATCAATATTAAAGACATTTTAGGGAATGAATTTAGAACGTGTGGACTCTACCCCTTTAACGTAAATCAAGTCGACTACACTAAGCTCCTTCGAAATGAATTGGAAGTTCCTTTAAACGCTGTTGCTCCTGAAAACGTTGAGGTTGTTAGATATCTTAAATATTTACAAGATAATATTCCTGCCACTACGCTTGCGAAAGCGACTTAAGTCTATATAATACACGGAGAAAAAATTTTCAGAAAAGCGGCCTATGCCCTTGAAGATGGCATAGTATTGGAGGAAGGATGGGGGCAATTATTAATTCTTGATACCAATGATGCTAACAGTGGAATACAGGGTACAGCATTGGAAGGCAACAAAATGGCAAACGAAACAGACGGTCGCACCGAAGAAACCAGCACGGAGTTGGAGAGCAATGTAAGTGAACTACAAAATATTTCAGCAGAAGAACTTGTTGTGATAGAGGGAGTAAAGAAGAAAAGCACACTCAATGACACTAACTGTATAAAAATTGTATCGGAACCAAAAAAATCCTCCATTAAGCTACTGCAAAATGTTTGTCTTAATAATCCAAATCAGCTTCCAAAAACTGACAAACTTGCACCAAAGGCTGGTTCTCCCAAATCAAAGAAAATCCTTCGCCATTTAAAAAGGCTTTATTCTGGCATGGCGAAGAGTCTACAAGTAAAAATGTAAGAAAGAAAAAGGATAAAATACCTTCGGTCACTACTTCAGATCATTGGCAAGAATATTATCACAAAAAAGAGGCGAAAAAAGTAATTCTAGAAGCAGAAAAGGAGAAAAGAAAACGACAAAGGGAAGAAAACAAAATTAAAAATCAGAAGAAAATGAGGAAAGAAACAGTTGAAGGTTCTAGTAGTTCTGTTGACCAAGCAGGTAACAAATCCCAATTATTAGTAGGAGATTTTGTTATTAAAAAAATTAAAGACGATCAGGCATTTGTCAGCACAATGACGACCAGCGAACCAGGAAATAGACGAAATTTGGTATAGTTTTACGGAAATAATGGAGGGAATTAAAAAAAACCCAAAGAAGCAAATAATAGGGGATTTTTTTAAGTACCAGAAATTGATAAGTATCAACAACACACGAAATAGAATTTACTAAAGTTGTTCATAGTACAATAACTATACAGGGTTTCCACGGCCAAGTGGGACATAGGCAGAATACATGTAAAATCGGTTTTCGGTGAATATTATCTCCCTAATACTACTTCATTCAAAATTAAGGGCCGCATATTATAACTGGGTTAACAATGAACATCTCCACAATCATAGTACAAAGAAAGTCATTTTAATAAAGCCAAAAAATTATTATTTTTAAATCTATTGTTCGTGAATTCCTAATAAGGTTTTTAATACGTGACTTAGTTCAAGCGTCCATAGCGCAATGGTTCGCGCGACGGCTTAATAACGCAAATGCACGGATTGTTTAGGGTTCGAATCCCGGCAGATTAGTTTTATTTTTTATCTCCAACAATAATGCTACAAATTCAATAATACTACAAAAATCAGAGATTTTGAAGACTATAAAATCGATATTTTGAGGATTAAGGTAAATAATGAATAATTTTTACAATAACAAAAATGATCACGTTACTAACGACGAATCATTTGTCAAAATAAACAACAAAACTTAATCAAGATTAAAAAAAAAAATAAAAATAAAATTCATTTCTCGGATTCGAACCCCAAACAATCTGTGCCTTAGGTTATTAAGGCGTCACGTGAACGTCTGCGCCACGGCCACTTGCACTAACTTACGTGTTAAAAGCCTTATTAGGAATTCATGTACAATAGGTTTAAAATTAATAATTTTTTTGGCTTTATTAAAATGACTTTCTTTGTACTATGATTGTGGAAATGTTCATTGTTAACCCAGTTATAATATTCGGCACTTAAATTTGGATGAAGTAGTATTAGGGAGATAATATTCACCGAAAACCGATTTTACATGTATTTTCCCTATGTCCCACTCGGCCGTGGAAACCCTGTATGAAAGCTTTATTATGTATTAATCGTAATTTTTAAGTTGTTTGTCAATATTTTGTATTTCTGACAAAAATATATAAGTACTTATTTATGTGTTATCTGTTTTTTTCTAAATATTTTAAACGATGTCTAATTTTAGTACAGACGATATCTAAATTAGGTTCCTGTAACAAACGAGCGTGTCGAAATTAGGCTCGACAACAGCATTTAAAAATGATTTTTTAAAAATATTCTTGCCATTCTAAAGAAAAAACAAATTTTTTCGTTTTTGAAAAAAATTTATCTAACGAATTATCCATTACCATAATTTTTTAAATCTAAATATTGCAACATAGGTACCTGCCGCCAAAGAAAAAAAACTTTTATTTTAATTTTTGTTGAAAACTTTTATTTTTGTAATGATGTTTATGATAAGAATAAAATACCTACCCGCTTTTTTTTTCGTTTCAAAATCTCTTTTATATCCTATTTTTCTGTCCAATTTGCATGAGAGATATATAAAAATCTGTATGTTCATTAACTGAAAAAAAAAATATGTCCATTTATTGATGGCAAGTCTTCATTTAGTGGTTTTTTTTTCAGTTCTTGATTTTTCGTGCTTTCTATCCAAATTTGTAACCATAATTGCAAATAACAACTATTAAGCAACCTCCTACACATAAAAAACTTTATCTACGACTAAACAATAAAGTAGGTATTATATTAATCACTATTGGTTAATAATAGTACCCATAATACCCGGAGGGAATAATGAAATGCGACCAGGGAATAATGAGCCATAACGTTATCATTATTCCCTGCATTCCGCCAATAAGAACATAATGATACCAACGTTATCATAGTAACGATAAACAAGTCCGAATATTTCGTATTTAATTAATAGTGAAACGTCAAAACCTTATCAGCGGTTTTTTTTAATTTGACGTGTTAGTGTTAGTTTTATCATGCATAGTGACGCCGATGAATCTAAGCTATGTACACCCCCAGAAATTAAACTTAACGCCGATGCAATTACGCTTGGTTTATTGCCCGAAAAATCCGATAATTTTATGGACTGTCAAACCTTCAAACGCCATATCGATATAGTGATCTATTAATTGATATTTTCGTTTAATTGATTTGTTTTTTTTTTAGTAATCTTCAGTTAGTCGTAGGTAAAGTAGTGTATACTAACTCGCAATAATGACTATTATTCCCTCGAGCTCTCGGGAATAATAACTCTCATTATTGACTCGCATAAACTATTACTTGATCAAGCAGAACACCGAAAATTGTTTAAATGTCTTAGCTTCGTCTCTTAAATGTTCATTCATTGATAGTTTCACCCTATTTGTAAAATATTGTAATAAAACAATTAATTCGAACTGTGCTAATAATAAGTGTAGTGCTCCAGAACCAAAATTCTTCAATCAAGTTAGATTTTGATTTTTAATTTTTGCGTGATTTGCATTCCCACAATTATTGTGAGATTTGCAAGGATTTGAATTAATTCCAAACGAACAAAGTAATATCGAAACAGCTGAGTGTACATTCCATATTTTTATTTCGATTTCAGATTTTCTGCAACGGACATCTGTTATAGACCTTTTTACGATATTAATATATACAACGTTGTAAACCTGCAACTCATATCAGTTCGTAAACCATTTTTACGGTTGAATATGTCTGCGAGAGAAAACGATGAAATGTTTAGATCTCAATGAAGTATAGCATTTATGTAACGTAAAATTTTCGATCTTTTCGTGTATTGTGCTATGTTAAGAATCGTTACAACTTTGATGACATTTTCTACGAGTTTAGTAAACCGACAGCAGGTATTATCAACATCACTTGCGATTGCGATAGTTGAAAAGTATTCGATTTAGGTTGACGTGTCATCCAGTGGCGTCATTCACAGAATTTATATTCACCCTAAATTGAAATCTATATGCGGGGGGATTTATTCATAACTCTCGGAGATCTCGTATTTCCAAATATAATAGAGACTATTAATTTTTTTATATGTTCGAAGTTATATCCAAAGGATCGGGAATATAATGATGCATCTTTAAGTCTGTTATTTTAGAACATTAAGTCCTACTTATCTTTATCCGATTTGACATATTTAGAAATTCATTTATGACAGATCCATTCGAACGCTTAACCTTTAATTAAATTTGAAAATTATAGTCTGATATCAAAGATACTTTTATGTAAGATACAATTTTTTACGTTCACATTTCAATTTTACGCATTCAACTTTAAACGCAAATGCGATGTAATCCGTTAATCACTTTATGGCCTTCCTCGTTGTCTAAATGTCATCATAAAATACGGCAAATGTTTTCATTGATGAACCACTCGCCATTATCCGGTTCATTTTCTTCCTTTATGTCCTTTTCGATCCACCAAACAAAAGGAAAAAAAAACCAATCGGATCCTTTTTTATGCACAGCATATTGCTGAGCTGTATCGTCTTTTATATATCCGTAGGTATATTACGTTACAAAATGAAATTTTTGTATTTTTACCTCCGGCATACTTCGCGTAAGTTTGCGGCGGAAGTACATCGTTGATTTTTATAACGGTCAAAGAAACATTGGTAGATATATTTGTACAGCAGTGGATGAAAGTTGCTGAGTATATTCAGAAAATCTGATTTATAATGTTTGATTCACACGAAGAACAAAAGTTTCTAATTAATTTTAAACTGTTAGTCGTTAGTCTTATCTTGTATGCGCACATTTTAATATCTGTTTAAATTCTACCTTGCCTTCGTCCTTTCAACTCCGTGAAACTCGAACTATGTATCAAAGAATTTGTTTGCCAGCATTTGCATATATAGTTTTGGGAATGTGTAGGTTAAAGCGGATTTTTAATTGGAGCCAGAGCAGCGGGATTCATTTTCTTTCATGATGAGGTTATATGATAAGTGATATAGGGGAGAATGGGATAATAAGGGGGCGACGAAATAGGAGGAAAAATTGAATTACTTAAGATTCTCCGAAAAGGCTTCCATCTGAACTGTAGTTGTTCAAGTTCGGACACATTATACAACGTTTGCTTTTTTTGTTGCCAAGGCTATAAAGATGCTAATAAATGTGTTTCGAGATGAGTGTGTTGTTCCCAAATACATACCATACACACTTCTATTATTATCTTAATGATTTGAAATTTTGGGCTAATACAAGTTTGAGAAAAAATATTAAAGGAAGTGAATAGTGATTCTGACAAAGGTTTAGGTCTGGTTTACAACTGTGACCAGTGGGAGTTTAGTCTTTATGACCAAGACATTAAAGTGTCCAGAAAAGGAGTCAAAAGAGTCTCCAACAATATTCACCAGTAAAGCTAGGATTTATAAGCAGAAAAAATGGTCAAATAAGCACCTATAAAGGCAACAGTTTTTGATCAAATTTTTTTTTATTTTTAAGGCAAAATAGGGCAGAAAACATGTTAAAGAAGGCAAAAAAGGCAATCGAAACGCTATTTATCAGTGAAGAAAAACACGACAGTCCTATCATGTGGCTTTGAATTTGAGAAAAAACTACCACTATTCATGTTTGCCGGAAAATATGTCTGGTCAAGCTGGATACCTAAAGATGTCTATCCTGATCTATCTTTGAATATTAGTTTAACATCTTTGCAAAACACATTCCGACTATGAAACAACGAAAAGACAAAAAAAAGTGTTCTGCTGTGCATTAGAGCTGCTTCATCGTCATCATTTTTAGACCATCGCCCAACTAGACCCACTATCTTTAACATCTCGAGAAAACCTCCTTCAAACCAATCAAAACTCGCTAGAACCAGTTCATGGTCCAGTACAATAGAGCTTTTTGATATATGGGAAGAATCGTTAAAGTCCAGGAATCCTCGTTTAGCTTTCTTATCAACTGGATTAAACGAAATATCATTAAGGAAGCATTTTACACTTGATTGTTCTAGAGACATTGAAATGATATCTCCAATTATGACATCGGCAACAAATCCTACTCGATCATCTAAGAAAGACTGTTAAAAACTAACAATCATGACTGACCAGGTCCATATATAATTACATCTTATGATTGTCTAAACAAACTAGAAAAATTTGGAAATTGAGTCAAAAGACAAAGTAGTGAAAAAAGAATTGGTTAATGGAAAGATCAAAAGAAATAACGCGAAACATGAGAAACTCCTTGACATATCACGAAAGGACGATAAAGGAAAACATTTTAAGAAGAAGAGAGTCGTTTAGCTAGAAAAAAGTTCGGAAGATTTCGATGAACCTGAAGGTAACGATGATTGTTTTAAATTAGATTTTGAATCTTCAGACGAAAGTGAAAATGCTTGTTTTTTTTAAGAAGCAACCAAACAAAAAGCCTCAGGCTGACCTCTGTAGCTAGTTTGAGTCCACTTTAAAGTCTTTTAGACGAACTTTAGTGTCTATGATCTTGGAATAATTCCTGAGCAGGTTGGACTAAATAAGAAAAACTGTCAGTCAACCTCTCTCCTCCCTCCCACTTTGCAGCCTTTGTGTTGTTATGTAGTCATAATTACATCATATGATTGTCTAAACAAAATGGAAAAATTTGGAAATTGAGTCAAAAGACAAAGTAATGAAAAAAGAATTGGATAAGGAAAGATCAAAAGAAATAATGAGAAACTCCTTGATATAACACGAAAGGACGATAAAGGAAAACATTTTAAGAAGAAGAGAGTCGTTTAGCTAGAAAAAAGTTCGGAAGATTTCGATGAACCTGAAGGTAACGATGATTGTTTTAAATTAGATTTTGAATCTTCAGACGAAAGTGAAAATGCTTGTTTTTTTGAAGAAGCAACCAAACAAAAAGCCTCAGGCTGACCTCTGTAGCTAGTTTGAGTCAACTTTAAAGTCTATTAGACGAACTTTAGTGTCTATGATCTTGGAATAATTCCTGAGCAGGTTGGACTAAATAAGAAAACAAACTGTCAGTCAACCTCTCTCCTCCCTCCCACTTTGCAGCCTTTGTGTTGTTGTGAAGTCATAATTACATCATATGATTGTCTAAACAAAATGGAAAAATTTGGAAATTGAGTCAAAAGACAAAGTAGTGAAAAAAGAATTGGGTAAGGAAAGATCAAAAGAAATAATGAGAAACTCCTTGATATAACACGAAAGAACGATAAAGGAAAACATTTTAAGAAGAAGAGAGTCGTTTAGCTAGAAAAAAGTTCGGAAGATTTCGATGAACCTGAAGGTAACGATGATTGTTTTAAATTAGATTTTGAATCTTCAGACGAAAGTGAAAATGCTTGTTTTTTTTGAAGAAGCAACCAAACAAAAAGCCTCAGGCTGACCTCTGTAGCTAGTTTGAGTCCACTTTAAAGTCTTTTAGACAAACTTAGTGTCTATGATCTTGGAATAATTCCTGAGCAGGTTGGACTAAATAAGAAAAACTGTCAGTCAACCTCTCTCCTCCTTCCCACTTTGCAGCCTTTGTGTTGTTATGTAGTCATATATGAAAGTTACAATGCAAAAGAAACCCTGAGAACTAACTCATTACCCATGCAAAATTACAAAAATATTGACATAATTATTTTTTGACAAAAGCTGTGGAGAAAATAATGTTTTTTTTTTTTGAACGTGAATCAAGTGTGTCTTAGCAGGTCTTTTAGATAAAAGCAGTGAAGCAGGACACATGAAACATGTCAGTTTTTGTTGTTTATTGGCTATTAGTATTCTAGGAAGTGGATGACACCTTTTAGGCGTCCACAGATGAATCCGGTAATACATTGCTTGGTGAAGCTTGTAGTAGGCGGCTTCCTAAAGACATAGAAGCAATTTCAAGTCACCAATTCAAGTGAAGGTGAAGAATATTTGGCTTCATTACCAACATAGCAAGTTATCATTGATAAACTGCCATTTTTTTTTCTTCAAGTTGATTGTTGAGAAGTAGAATGATAGTGATTTTAATTAACTCAAAGTGAATTGATTATTGGTGCAATAAAATGGGTCAATGACTGTGTAAACTTGGATCCTTAATAAAGAGTTTGAGTGGGTAGTTTCTTTCTGTGGGAAGCTGGTATAAAAATTGTTGCTCCATTCTTTAGTCATTCCAGGAGATGTGTGTGGAAATGTGATTCCTAATCTCGATTCAATTTAATTTAATTAACAAACAACCATCAATAGAATCAGCGGCATTATTCTGAACTATTCACCAATTTACTATACAGTTTTGAATTAAAGACATCCGATTAGCCTGATAAGGAAGTAATTGACGGGAGCTAAGAACTAATAACTTGGTTTAAGCACGCAAACTCATCGCAATAATTAGATTCTCAATACACTCGACGCTTTTTAACGAGCAATTAATAATAACTGCATATTATACCACCCTCCCC
The DNA here is from genome assembly GCA_023690525.1 of Holotrichia oblita. Lineage (NCBI taxonomy): Eukaryota > Metazoa > Arthropoda > Insecta > Coleoptera > Scarabaeidae > Holotrichia > Holotrichia oblita. The sequence goes on along the minus strand of CM043021.1, from coordinate 85,360,980 downwards.
TGGATGGCCTATACATCCTTGCGCGTTAAAGATTAACAACTTTTAACGAGATCCTTGGAGGACGTAATTGAGTTAGTGGTGGCAACGTTAAACGGCGAATCCGATTCAGGTTGCAGGTAGTAGATTCACCTTCGTAAATCGTTGTTATTTAATCTAAAATTAGTAGTAATAAACTTGAGTATTGTAATGTCATTAACGTCTTTTTTTCACCTGAATTTAACTTTGATTTTTGCATTCCCTTTTTAATGTATACACACATATACATATATCCCTAATCCATTATAATAAGATTTCTGTCATGAGATTTCCCATCTTAAACAGACGTTCCTTCAATTTACTTAACAAAATACCTTTTTTGTCAAAAGCGTATATAATCGAAATCCGCGGGATCATAATCGAAAAAAGCTTTACCCGCGTCTGATATATTTAGATTTCCTTTTTAAGAAGCTATATTACGTGGGGGTTTTTTATATAATAAACCTTGATGCAGTTAAATATATTTCGCGCAAGGAAAAAGGGGTTTCACCGTTACATTTTCGCTCGTATATATAAAACCAAGACGTTATAATCTCCTCGATGGCAGAAAAGAAAGGAGCTTCAACCTCTTCATCTACTTTCCGTAATGATGTTTTCCCGTAAACTAACGGCAAAGAAAGAGTCTTGTTTAAGCTTTCGATTACCTTCAGTCTGCACACCTATTTTCCACCGTACCTACAAGCTACTTGCTTTTATCCGACCAAAGTGGATCTCTAAAAATGAGAAAGATTCGAATAATACCATAGAATAATGCTTAGCGTAAACAAGCTCGGCTTGAGGGTGGAATATGATAGAAGCAGTATTAGTTATTAAAATGAGGTTATGTATGTATGAAAGGAAGTTATGTAAATTGGTGGTTGTTTACTGGTTCTTTCAAGATTTGAAAGCAAAGTCTGTTTAGTTTGTTTTTAACTAAATAAATTGTATAAGAAGATGTGGGTGTTGGATCTGGCCAATCAAACAAAAGTAATTAATCACAAAGAGGATATGAAAGGACAATTATTGGTTGGTATTGTGAGTTAACCATCGCCAGATAATTGCTATGAAAATATATCAGAAAAAAATAAGGCTAAAAATGCAATGATTAAGTAAATATAAAAGAAAATTGAAGGTAGGTTGTCATGAACAAGAAGTGGAAACAAAATTAGAAATTTTGACGAAAATGTTAAAGAAATAAAGAAGGAGGATTAATTGGTGATGAAGAAATGATACTATAATCGTTGAAAGAACCTCAGAGCTCTTTGCAGAAAAAAAAAAAACATGAAAAACCACAAGAGAAAAAAAGAGGTAACATAGCAGCAGAAAAATTGATATATGGAGGGACATAGATAACAGAAATAGTAGAAGAAATCTCATAAAAACAGGACCCATAGCAAAGGACCAGAGCAAAACAATTACTCTGCCAATTGACACGAAAGAGGACGATATGGAAGATACCATCGAAATTAATAAGAGCCTTTGCTAAGGCGATTTGTTGTCAATAACCCTATTCAACTTGGCTTTGGAAGAAATAATACACAGACTTCGCATCAAAGTTTCTGCAGTGCAGCTCTACCATGTTTGGAGCAGGTACAGCTTTCTGATCTCCGTCTACTTGTCGTATGCAAAGAGGATATGTTCTGTGTTATCGATATCATCGCAGTATGGGCATTGATCCGTATCGACCTTTCCTCGTTGGTATAGGAGCTTGACCCGGACTTGAATGTCAGGCATTAATTGATAAATCCATCTTCAGTAGGTTTCTTGCTTCCAGTTTGATTGCCACTTTCTCATGATCTCTTCTGCTACTACAGCCTTGGCAATGAAATTCTGGCGTTCGTATCTTTCTTGGACTGCAAGCTCTATCGGTGTATCAATGCTGTTTATATCAGCATATGATGAGGAAGGACTAAGTATCGTTCCAAGCAAAACAGTAATTTTTCCATTTACCAAAAGGAGAAACACTGCCACTAAAAGGAAAAGATTTGGTATATACTAAAGATCTGGAAAATTCTTGATCAAAGGCTGATCTGGAAGAATCACTTAGACAGATTTACCAAAAAGCCGCAACGGTTTTCTAGATGTGCTAAAGGATTTTTGGGAAAACCTGGCGGACTCAAAACCAAAACTGATATGTTGGTTATATGAAATGGTCTCCATGGTCACCTACCATACTCTAGTATGGTATTTAAAAATTGACAAAAAGATGTGAGAGAATGCCATTAAAAATATCCGCCGTTGTTCGCTCACACCGATTAAGACTACCATATCATTCAAAGGATGGCGGCTTAGCAAGGAAGCTAAAGATTATAGACCTCCTAAAAAAAAGTAAAATCATTAGACAAAACCAGCAATAAGCTTTGAACCTTTATTGGATCAAAGTTTGACTGGTACACAGACGGATCCCAGACGGATAAAGGAGTGGGGGTTGGACTTCATAGTCCGAACACCAATCTTTCAAAAATCTTAAGGTTGCCCACAACGATCTTCTAGACAAAAATACACGCCATAGCTCTTTACGTCCGATAATACCCGAGCAAAAGTATGAAAAGGCCAAAACACATATATATTAGTACTGATATCCAGATGTGTCTAAAAACGTTTTTTTCGTATAGTTTTGAGCTTGAGTTATAATATACAGGGTGTTAGTAAATAAGTGCGACAAACTTCAGGGGGTGATTCGGCATGCAAAAAATAATGACAGTTTGCTATATAAACGTCCGTCCGCAAATGCTTAGTTTCAGAGATATTTATTTTCAATAAAAGAAAAATTAATTACTTATTAACAATAATTTTATAGCTAACTAAAAGCTTAATAATGATGAGTTGCTATTTTGACACTTCGTTAAAATATTTGTATTTAACAATGCATTGATATTGAATGTCGACAGTAGCCTACTAGATAATGTATTAAAGAAATGAAAAATATACGTTAAGATGTTTTATTTTGTTGCATAAAAACGGCGCCTCACACGAAAAAAAGGCAAGAGAGGTTTTTTATTAAAAATTGAATGGCAAATTCAAAAATGATTTTTAATTTGAAATAATGGCGTACCATTTTTTTTTTCTTTAAAAAATTAAGATCATTACCCGTATGCACGCCAATGATGAATATAAAATTCTTGGTTGGATGTTAAGAAATGCGCAATAACCATCTCTTAAAACCCACCAAATTTCATTTGCCTATCTCGACCGGTTTCAGAGCAATAAATAAATCGTTAGTTTAAAAAAAAACTTTAACACCCTATAACTCTGAAACTAAACATTTGCGGACGGACGTTTATATAGCAAACTGTCATTATTTTTGCATGCAGAATCACCCCCTGAAGTTTGTCGCACTTATTTACTAACACCCTGTATAATTAGAACATTTGTTATGTAGCACAGATGTTAGTTAGCATATATGACGATAGGGATAATGTTATTGAATAGAATGTCATTCAATGGAATGTAATTGATATTAAATAATAAATAGGAGCATTAATAAAATACAACAAGTAGGTTTATTATTAGACGGCTAATAAGTCAAAAACATGGTGTAAAATGTGGGTGTCGATATTTTCAAAATTTGGGTGTCCAGACAACAAGTAGTTTTATTATTAGACGCCTAGTAAGTCTAAAACATGAGTTGGCAACAAATAACAAGGTAGCTATCCTTCATATGGATTTTGGGCAGTCCAATGCTAAAAGAAAAACGGACCCTTTTTTGACGTTTCCAAAAGCCAATTTAGAAAAGAAGCCCAAGGAATTGAAGGTAAAGGAGATTGCCTTTCTATCGTTGCCAAATAGGAACAAGATCTTAGGATGATCTTAGGAAGTTAAAGTTAAGGTCACTTACAGATCTTGAAACTGGTCATTGCCCTCTAAGATAACGTCTCAAAAAGATTGGCAAAGCAGATCAAGTCAACTTGGAAGTACAAAATCGTGTCTTCAATATACTCCTCTCGTAAAAAAACTTTAAGAGATTTCTTGTACCCTATATAACTCAAATTTGTTCTGCGATTTAGCCTCACATTATCATTTTTATCTCATCATAATTTTTCTAAGGTCAATTTTGTGTAAAAGTGTAAAAGAGTCAATACCGTCAAAATTAGGTATCTTTAACACAGATCTTTTATATTATAGATGTATAGCCTATTCCAAAATTAATGTCGCTTATTGTGATGGAAGATACATGATAACTTCTGTTGCGAAACGAATGCACTAGATTTGACCGATATTTATTTTAGAGCGCAATTACAATATTAATATTCATCAATCCAAAATTGTGCCGAGTTATAGGGAAGATTATTTTTATTGGAACTTTTAATTGCGGGGGTGACATTAATTTTGGAACAGCCTGTACAAAAAGGCTGCCTAGAGGTTTATGTAATTTTGCTCTCTTTAAAAGAATATTTTCTCAAAAGCAAAAAAAAAGGTATGTACGAGTAGTAGAAGCAACGATTGATACACGCCTAATTGAGCTTCAATAGCGGTCTAACTTTAATGTAAACTTCATTGCTCACGTACTGAACTACGAAAATTTACTTTTACTAAGAGAAAGTAAGTAACTATATAGTAAGAAACTTCAAACTTTAGAAGTTCAGTTTGGAAGTCTGGGTTTCAACTTTACACACTTCATTACGTTTTTAAACTTGGATATGGCTCTAAAAGTAAGTTGTTATATAACATATTCATGTCTGATCTGTGTGTAGCTAGCTCCCTTTTGTGTGATGTACATAGTTCTATATTATTTTTTAAATTACGTATGGGAAATATTACATCAACGTTTCGAAAATTATATTAGGAAATATACGCGAATTTCTTACTGAAATGTTCAACTTCAATTTAAACAGAAATGTACGCGGAAAGGTAGATTCGCGGTTTAAGCTGGTTAGAAATTTCTCGCTATCTAAACTGACGTGTCTCGTTAATTCCACTCATATTGTATGGCATACACGACAAAGCCAATGTGGATTCGCACATTGCGCTGGTGGTATTTGTTTAATACTATGTAACGTGTATGCAGCGTGGGATAGCTGTTAGGTTGAGCGCAGATCAAAGTAGGAAAGCTCGTGACGTGGTAAATGATTTGACACAGGTTGTACGCCAAATCCTCTTACACAATTTGTGATGCCCGTTACTTTTGATTGGAGTTATTCGTTGCGTTCATTTCAATAATGTCTTTATGTTGTGAATCGTGTATATATTGTATTTAAATCTATTTAAAATTGAAAGTTGTTCAAAGATGAAACTTTAAGAGAACTAAGTAACGAAATTGAAACATCGCCATTAACACTCAATTTTGCAAACTTGAATATTGTGTCTAACGCTATGTGAGAAATAATTTGGCTATTTTATGGCATGAGGTTTCAAGGTAATCCGATAACTATTATGCCCAAACCAAATATTAGATAGTTTTAAGGTTCTTGATCATCTTGAATGAATTTGGCAGAATTGTTTTGAAACAAACTAAATATTAAATATTTTGAGATGGGACACAATTTTGTGTCTGCTGATCAATTGGTACTAAAAGGGAAAATATTGAAAAAGTGTGAAGACATGCAGGTCGAAGCCAAAATAAACGAACATGTAAAGAAAACACAGATGGAAAGAATATGAAAGTCGGGTTTATCCAATCAAACCAATTTGGCAACCAAAATACTATGAAAAAAAAAATCTGGCCAAAGAACTAAGTAAATGAGGAAAAATCAAGATAGAAGCGACGTCAGATAGGGTAGCTCAACGTATTAACTCATCATCAGATGTTGTGGACGTCTGAAATTCTGTTTGAACTGCGGAAAAGATGATCACAGAGAAAAAGTTTGTGCAGGAAATAAAGGGTTTTCCAATAGTAACGCTCGATGTTTGGCAACTGCGCATGACGAAGTCGATAGTCACACAGATGCTATCTTTGGCAACCGTATTCAGTTAGTCTGTGCATTTTATTATGGAGCGTTAAACGACGAAATTGTTAAAAATTATTATCAAAACCAATGTTCTATTCGGCAAATGTTTTGTGCGCTCGGTGCAATTTATGGTGTGATCGTCCTGCAGAATCCACCATTCGCCCTTTAATAAACAAATTCGAAACAACTGGGTCTGTGGCAGATCAGGACGTCAGCAAAATGCAGTTCGGGAAAGTGTGCATGAGAATCCGGAACAGTCCATTCCGCGTCGGGCTCAAGAACTTGGCCTGTCTTTGACGACAACGAATCCTGCATAAGGACTTAGAACTTCACTCTTATAAAGTGCAATTAACCCAAGAACTAAAGCTCAACGATCATAGACAGCGGCGTGTATTCGTTGATTGGGCGCTAGAGCAGCTGGAGGTCGATCCTGATTTTGGACGCAAAATAATGTTAATAGTGACGAGGCTCATTTTTGTTTAAGTAGCTTTATTAGCAAGCAAAGTTACCGAATTTGAAGCGACGAAAACCCACGAGAGATTCATCAGGTCCCTCTACATATTTTTTCGAAAACGAAGAAGAAGTGACATTTACTGTTAACGGTAAGCGATACAGGGCTATAATGAGAGATTTTTTTTTGTCCTGCAGTGAATGGGATCAATCTAACAAGCTGTGGTTTCATCAAGATGGTACTACATGCCATACATCACGTGATATACTGACACCATTGCATGAGAAATTTAATGGTTCCGTTATATCGCGAAATGGTGACGTTAATTGCCCGCCCAGATCCTGCGATCTAACGCCAATGGATTTTTTCTCTGGAGCTTTCTAAAATCCAAAATCTATGCTGACAAACATCGGATGGTTGCCGCATTAAAGGCCAACATTAGGCGCGTTATTGCTGAAATTGAGCCACTTTTATGTGATAACGTCATCACAAATTGGCTATCCAGGATTCAACAAACCAGGCAAGGACGTGAAGGACATTTGCCTGATATAATTTTTGAAACATAATGTTAACGCATCATTCTCACAATTTGTTTATTGCGTTACAAAAAACGAACGCTTCTAAGGGAAAACCCTTTAGTTAAGGAAATGGCAAAGAGAAAACAGCCAAAAAGAGATAAAACAAACGTAACTGTTGAACAAAGATGAAATGGGTCTTAAAATTGTGCAAAAATATATGGGACAGGGGTTGTAGAACACGCAAAACCAAAAAACTGAATGGAAGTGGATGGATTAAAGACCGCAGAGTGGATTTGGCCATATTCTTCGTAACAAGAAACACGGACGTGACTAGTCATAGAGTTTGTGACGACCCTCTTATATTAATCTTTAAAGACTGCGTGGTGATATGTTGGTATACATTCCAAAATGCAGGGATAAAAGTATTTAAAGAGGAAGTGGAAGCCATAAATAAAGGGCTCAATGCAAGATCCCCCCAATGAGGCTTGTTAATTACCGATGAGAAAGGGTGGTTCATACCACAAGCTTGAAAACCACTTTCATTAGAGGCAAGATAAACCCTAATATAAAACTGGGAAGTAGTCGAAATAGAAATTCTTACAAAAAGTGAATATATCTCCTTTGTCAAGTCAACGAGATATGATGAGGTAGATGATAAACATAGTGAAGGATATGATCAATTAGGGAGCCTTCAGAGATAGATATCACAGGAAAAAATGTAAGAGATGTAAAGCAAGAATGCCTTTTTCTGACTTTAAAAAAATATTAATTTCATCATAGGGCCTCTGTTTTTCTAGGGTTGGTACTGCTGTTCCTTTAGCCCTTTTTTCCTCTCTTGGATACGTGGTACGATGCCACGTGAGGTAATTGGTGATTTTGTCCTCCTATATATATGGTTCTGCTGCTGCCGGGGCTGCTGTGCCAGTTGCAAGACACATACCAGGGTGCTGCGAGAATAATTCGCAGCATCCGGTTCTGTAATACGTTGAGACGCTCGATTTGGGATGCGCTGGTGCTAGACCAGATTAGGGCTCCTTACACATCACAGTATAAATCAGCAGCTTAATTTTTTTTTTCTATAAAATAGTAAGTGCTACCTCTGAACAAAAAATGTCTGGCCATAGCCTTCATAATTAAAAAAAAGTTGTTAATACAAAATTATCGTTCACAGCTCACAAAATGGGCGGTTACTATAATAAAAGGTCCAGTATAAGTAGATATGCTGTGCATGGTTGGTTCAAATATCAAAATCAAATTATAGTTTTTTAAATTTTGTACAGGCGATTAGCAAAGTAAGATATTTTGAGAGCAAGCTAAAACTTCCTATAAAGATTTTCTTCCCCCAAAAGCTACAGCAAACTTGACTTTGTTTAAGACGTAAAGAAATAGCCCCAAGTTATGTTGTCCAGTAGCCCAGATTTAATCGTTTAATTCAGAAATTAGTAACAGGCTTACGATGAAAAAGTTTGAAATGTTTTGAAACTGAAGGACGACGTTTATTGATTTTTGGGTTGCTGAATCCGGAAAAAATAATGACAAATTTGCATCAGCTTCAGTTTTTTTTCGAAATTTTTTTTTTGATGTCTCCCAACCGATTTTGAGTTGAAAATCAGCATTACGAGTTTACTTATTTCCTGTCTTTTTATTCTAATAAAAGGAAGAAGACAACGGACGACTGCTGCCATGAATGAATCATCCTCATTCCCATTTGTGTGTTATTTTCTCTCGTGTCAACCGTCAATATTCCTTTTTAAGAGGTCGAAGAACAAAAACGTCGATTTTGTATCATTAAAAATCAGACCATTGCTTTGGTACCAGTCAACCATAGATGAGACACACCTATCAGCCAAAATCGACATGATACCTATCACCGGAAACCACCACTGAAGTATCATCACCAAACTGTGTTACACTACTAATAGGAAAAGAAGAGGATAAATCATTAACGAATATTAAAAAAAGTAAAGGTCCAAGAATGGAACCCTGAGGCACTCCACGTTTTACAGCTGTAGGCTTAGAAATAGAAGAATGGTTTCCAGAATGATGATTGACTACAACTGCTTGACACCTGTCAGATAAATATGATCTAACCCAATCAAGACAAACCCCAATACAGTTTATCACACAATAAATAATGATCCATTCTGACATTCTGGCCTGTAGAAAGATTAAATTAAATTCCACTCACACAATTTTCTCTATCAAGATTTTCATAAATATAATTTAACGATTTAAAAAAACTAGTAGACTTTTTTTTATTTATTTATTTTTTTTTTAGTTAGTAGACTCCGTAAGCTGTATTCAATGCAACTCTCGCGGTGTAAAGTTGTGTTCAATTGGCTTTGTGACAGCATCATATCGATTGCCGCGCTGTTAAACTTTTCACAACAGCGAATGGCAAATCCGGGATTAAACTCTCTGAAAAAATGTCACCGTCCCTCCAGAGAATTGAAAATCGTTCCCACAACGATAGTTAACCACTGCCATCGACCCGTTTTAGATGACTTAGATTGAATAAAACCAAACTGATTATAATTTAAAATTAAAGAAGCCCTAAAAACATTCTTTTATGCATTGTTTTCTCAAATATTTTACTAAAAACAGATACCAACGATACAGCCCTGTAATTAGATATATTATTTCTATCACCCTTTTTAAAAACTGGAACAACTTTAGCCATTTTTAATCTAGCAGGAAAGGAGCCATGTAAAAATGACATATTGAGAAAGGTTGAAGAGGAAAAGCAATATCAAAATGATAAAAAAATTCATTCAAAAAGTTATCATCCAAAGAGATATCATCAGGTCCTCTAGGGCATTTTGTACACCTCAAAGAAAATTACGAGAATTTGAAAGAGGTCCTAGTTGGTCTGCAGGGACAAAATACTAAGTATCCAAATTTTTTATTTGTGAATGGGATAGCAGAGCAAGGAATGAACACTGGACTAAAAAAGTATGGCCAGCCCGACAAACATTAGGGCCAGATGGTTGTCTTCCCCCTCTTTACATCAAGTTGATGAAATAATTCGTCGAAGCTTTACCCAAGACTGGTGACTGCTTCTAATACCTCTGTACATGTATCTTAAGTTAGGAAAATTGAAGGTAATTAATAATTATTTTGTGTTTTATAATCATCCTCCCAAATACTTGCATTACTAGTTTAAATTTGCTTGAAGCAACTCATCAAGTTCTCGTTACTTAACGCGAATTAAATATTTAGACTACTCCGTACACTAAATTATATTCTAGAAATATACGACTCGTATATAGACCACAGAAAACAGTTATAGTACGGCCTTTTAACTCGTAATCTGTGTTTCTGGAAATCAAATTTCCTTTGCATCTTTCGTAAATATCACAACGTAATTGAATAGAGTTTAATATGTCGACAAATATAATTCTAAACTTGAAACAGGAGTGTGTAGTATTACAACTTAAAATTACGTGTACTGTACTTACGTGGCTTTATAAGTAGTAGTGGGAATCTGAAATGATAGAAAAGAATGTTAGTCAATATTATCGTATGTACAAAACTCAAATATATATTTCGTATTTCGCACATGTATAGATTATTTCTGAATGCATATCTACTTTAAAATTTCGCCTATTGTTGATTCTGACGTTTTCGTTAGGAAATCTTCTTTTATTATTGAACCTTTCTTTCTTACCTAACTCTCACTCGACAATATTCTTACATTATTAAAGCCAAGCGGCATTTCAAAGACTACCATTTATGAATATTTTACCGGTCGTTTCATATTCATAGTATATTTTTCATAAATATATAAAGTAATCGAAACGAAACAGTGGCGTAATGTATATATATTGGTCCGATGAGAGTTTAAAATTGAAGGATCAAATAGAAGATTATGTCAAGGGCAGCAGTTTATAGTTTTAGATAGGTTAATGCAATACGAAGACGAAGTTGACATTTCGACCTTTTAAACTCATCGATATTGGATGATCAGTAAGACAGCATCTCAAATGCACTTCTTTTTTTTTTTACAGATTTCGAAGTAAAAACCAAACATTGTTGTTGTTGTAATAACGCGAGTTGTAAGAAATAAGAAACAAAACATATTGTTTTTCATGTAATTATGTAATATCTTCAATAAAAACTCTGAAACAAAATTGGAAATTATTTATTTTAATAATTATACATATACATATTTACATATAACAAAAATGTACACAAGTGCATCATATACAGATTAAGTACAATTAATTGATCTAGACTTTACACTTTTACGTTCGATAAGAACGATGAAGATACCACGGAATGTAATTTCCTATTGATCTTGTTCGAATTCGCGTTTAAGGTTTGCAACGAAGATATTGCCGATTGCAATGTAAGTTGCGACTGTATAAGTTCCTTTTCTAGCGTTTCTAAAGTTTTGGAAGCCTCGTTTATCGTTGATTGTGTAAATACTTCCACATCCCATCGTAGTTTAAGATTGCATTCCTCTGCCGAAAATTTTGGATAGTAAGAAAGCTTAATAAATTCGTATTTGAAATATTAGAGTTTTTTTATGTATAAATTGTACTTACTTAACTTTCTATGCAATAGCGAGCTGTAACTCTTATCTTCGCGGGGTTGATTTGTTGCTGTCGGAGTTGCTTCTTCAACAGAAGCTTTGGATTCAATTTCTGTAAATTATAGTATACATATTATGTGTAACTTACGGAAATGAAATCAGAAATGATCAACGCAATTAAGAGCTTATGTTACATATTTCGATCCTAATCAACTAGTGCAGCTACGTCACAAATCTGACCTCACTGCGACGTATCCGGAGGCGATATTTGAAATCAGCGAATGAACATCGAGGAATTTGCCGTAGGAATTTGTTGTAGCTATTGATCATTTTTGGCTTATCCCTTCGTTCTCGTCTCGTGAGGGATGGGACATTCTAAGTTTACGCAATAAGAGGTTGAAGATATTGTCCCTGGCGCCAGCAATTAAACAACAGATGTTGTTTAATTGATATAGATATGGTATCTACTTGCTCGAGCTTAAGTATTTATATAACCAGTAAAGCTGTTACCCCTTCCCATATATACGAGGCATATCCAGAAAGTAAGTGTATTGAATTTTTGTAGGGTTTAAAATTTTTTATTTCAACAAAAAAATTACGTGATACTTTAGTACATAATGTAATCTATTTTTCGACATAGTCGCCATTGCTCTCTATGCAGGTGGTGTAGCGGGGTATCAATTTTTTGATGCCTTCCTCGCCAACCCCTTCGTTCACTTTTCCATCTCCTCCTTTACCTCCTCGTCGGTTGAAAACCTTTTTTCACCCATGTGCAGTTTCAGGGAGGTAAATAGATAGTAATCTGTAGGTGCTAGATCGGGGAAATACGGGGCATGGTCCAGGACATTCCATTTAAACTAGGAGAGCAGTCCCTTCATGATGTTAGCCGTGTGTGGTCTGACATTGTCGTGCAGCAGGCAGACTCCTTTTGTCAGCATGCCTCTTCTCTTGTTCTGAATCGCCCTCCGCAATTTTTTTAGGGTCTCACAGTATCTTGCAGAGTTGATGGTCTCCTTAAAATTATGTCTTGACAGTCCCAAAACACGGATGCCATGATTTTTTTGGCTGAAATTGAGGTTTTGAACTTTTTGGCGGAGGGTGAAGAGGTGTGACGCCACTGTTGAGACTATCTTTTGGTTTCAGATGTGTAGTGTGCTACCACAAGTTTCATCTCCATGGAGGTTGTAGCCCTTCAAAAACTCTTGCCCGGCCTCCAGTCGATTCAACTTGGTCTGTCAGTTGTTTTGGGACCTATCTTGCGGACACTTTCCGATATTCGAGGGTTTCTGTTATTGTTTCGTGTAGTAGAAATCTGGAAATTTGCATCGCAGAAAGTTCATCCACAGCGATCGCCACGGAGCGCATTTTCGATTCTTTCCACAATTTCGTCAGTTACAATTGAAGGTCTACCGCTCCTCTGATTATCATGCACAGACGTACGACCACTTGTACACACTCGTACGATTCATAGCTTCGTCACCATATGCAGTTTTCACGTCATTATAAATCTCAAACGGGGGTTTTCCCTTCTAAATGAGATAACGGATGACGCCGCGTATTTCGCACTTGGCGGGAGACTGGATTGACATTGTTCACGAAACACGTTGTCGCGTCAATAGTTCTCAACGTACAGACCTCGAACCGGTCTCGTTGCAAAGGGGAGAGATCTAGCTGCACTGCCGTGTTGCCAACATGACGAGAATAAAATCTCTCAAATGAATTACGACTTTTTTTTTGCTAAGTAAAACCATCACACTGACGCCACTGTTAAACAAACGAAACGAGAAAATTGTATGAATGATGACGGGTAATAAATTTATTGATTTGGGATTCATATTTGTTTGATTTTAAATTATTTTTGCATAATATACTACCAAAATTATGTTTTTTTTAAAGAATGAGTGAAAAGATAATTTTGGTTTTACCGTATGTACAGTCGTGGCCAGATAAATGTAGTACAAGCGTTTTTTAAAGATTTTTTTTTGTTTAAGTTAGTATTTTGACATTTAAACGTCAAATTATTTTAAATTTTAAAACGTCAATTAAATACATTTTTACGATAGCGTGAAAGCTTACAGTAGTTGATAAAGTTCATATATTCAGTTACAAGCAGGAGAAATTGCACAAGAAATGCGGTTAAATAAAACCATTGTGATGAAGGTTACGAAACAATATTGGCCACGACTGTACGTTATCAAAAAAATCGCAGCTGTCAACACGTCCTTTTCTAAATACTATGTGATAGATCATATGATCCCTTGTCACTGAATTACTGTATTCATATAATGTGATAAAAAAAATACGTTTTGTATTTATACAGAAATAATTACGATTATAAATAAATTTCAAGTATGCGTTGTTTTTGTTAAAGCAATCATGATTGTGATTACTCAACGATTTTGAAGTGAAAATTGTAATATACCCTGTTCAGATTCCGAATCTTCTCCTAATATAACAGCTCCGTGAACAGTAACATGTTTCTCCTGCTGCGAAAATAAGAAAGATCGTATTTACTAGAAAATCGTATTTTATTTAATTTTATCTGATTTGAAATCTTTTTCGAATTCTTACCGCCGTCTCGGGAATTTGCGCTTCTTCTTCGCTGTCTGTTTCCGATGCTTCTCCACTTACAATAACCGGATTTTTAACACTCATTTTGTACGGGATGAAACGTACTTTTTAATATCAAGAAAAAGATAATCTTTACGTTATCTAACCGAACTCTGATATTAAACATAAGTACAAGATAACTACGAGTTAATAACTGTAATATACGTGATAGTTAATCCTTCTATATGAAAGTATTAAATTTTAGCATATTTCTCTCCAAATCGAAAGAGAAAAACTTCAAAAAAAATGACATGACATACGCGGACAGTGGATTTTAACATGTCACCAAGCTGAATTCTCTTACCTACCGACAAGTAAGTGAGGTTATCTCGGTTATCTTCATTATTTGGATCGTAACAGAAAAATATGTCAGATTTTAGGAAATCCATATGAAACTCTACCCAAGTTGAATGCAAAGCAGCAACGATGAACGTAACAAGCTCGAGGCGTTGATTTGTATCCAAAAAAGAGCTCTTTCCATAGAGCTATTTCTGTATCTGTTTATATGGAATTTGTAGTAAATTGAATCATGATGGACGGTGAGGTGACCGAAAACAAATTATCGTGGTCCGAGCTGAAGGGCGTCGTAAGTGATCTACGTAGGCAGCTATCGAGCTTGTCGACGATGGTACCCTCATCGATATCCTTTCGAACGTTACCTGATGGTAGGAGTCGAATATATTTCCTCAGCACACCACAGAACGGATGGGAAACTACTCTGTTGTATGCGGATGTCTTACCGGAGCAGACCTTATCATCGAAATTGCAATGGCATTGCGTGCTCGAATCGAATTTTCCCAGTGCGAATAAATGTAGTCGAGAGGAACAATTGTTGTGGGAACGTCGTCGCTTAGCAACGTGGGGAATTAATTCTTACGAGATACACGAACCGTCTGGGAAGATTGTGTTTCCAGCTTCCGGAGCGTTATTTCAATGTGTCGATGGAGGATACTCAACTGGTATGAATTATTCAATCTTATTTTAATGTACAAAAATAAATTCGGATTTAACTAACTTCAGTACGTAGTACTAAATTTGTTTAACGATGGTTATTAATAGAGGCGAGTCCTACACTAGATATTCCTGTCTTAGTTTTGTTATCGGAGTGTATTAGCTTGAATGAAACAAAATCTTCAAATATAATTCAAGCATATTATACAATATCAAAAGTGAGATGGTAATTCGTGACAAAAAAAAACAAAGACAGATCAGTTATCCAGAAGCTCTCATTTATTGCAGTCTTAATTTTTTTATCTACAAAATATACAGCCGCATTTGTATTAAAAAATATATATATCTTAAAATTAAATAGTTAATCGTTAGAGGCAATAAAAAACTGTACTTGTTTTCATATCTTTGATGGATCTAGATAATGTCAATGTGAATAAATTGCTATAATAAAAAACACTTGATTATTGCGAATCTCATTCTAAAGAAAACAGATATGTATATACATCATCTTGTGATAATTTGTTTACATATTAAAGTAAAAAAATGGGCGTGTCACGTCCCACAAAATCCTTTATAACACACAGAACATGTTACTTGCAACGTTTCAAGTCAACAACAATTCAGTAATTTCAGATGATGCAGAATCTCTCACTGATTCTGTTTTAAAAAACTTATTTACTCGAGACCTCAATGACATAGAATGATCATCAACTGTGTCTCTCTTGATATCACTCTTACTAAACAAATCATCTAGAATTGCTTTTTTTTTAGAGTTCGAGCTTTTCATATTTGTCTTTTTCTTTCACTCTGTCGTTTTCCAATTTTTCGCCTTCTTTTTCTGATCTATTTTTCATATTTGATGTAACGGTCAAAACAGTGGACTGCTTCTTCGTTTTTGAATCGTCTTGGATGCTTCAAGCTGTATTGAATAGGTCCGCGAAGTTGGCACCACCACCACCGTTCTACAAACACTAAAATTTGTTTGCAGGATAGGATTGACCAACGTTTGACCATGATTGACTACCAAGTAATTTTTTTGAAAACTTAACAACAGTCGAAAAAACTGAAAAAATTCATATCTCCAATGAAATGACATCAAACCCAGAATGTCACAACCTGTTGCATCGCATTTTTCACAAATTTGGAGAGGTGGTCAAACGCTGAAAATAATAGGACTTATTGTCTCGTGTCTCTAGACCACAGAAAATTGAAAATTATTGTTTCACCACCCTCCGCTTAAATTTTATCCGATCTTAAAGTTACGTATAAAAGTTACAAAGTTTATCGCATTTTTCACAAATTTTGAGAGGTGGTCAAACGCTGAAAATAATAGGACTTATTGTCTCATGTCTCCGGATCACAGAAAACTGAAAATTATCGTTTGACCAGCCCCGCCGCTAGCTATTTGAACGCCCGCGTGCAATACCGATTAGGCCGCCCTTTTGTACAATTGTAGACATGCAAATTATGACAATGTTTTGTTTTCCTTTCGATATGATTTTGTCGGCGATGCCGCCCCCTGAGAATACCGCCCGCTCCACGCCCGCACGCAGCGGGCCTGCGTTTGACCACCCTGCGCTTAAATTTTATCCGATCTTAAAGTTACATGCAACAAATTTTCAAAGTTTATCGCAATTTTCACAAACTTTGAGAGGTGGTCGAACGCTGAAAGTAATAAGACTGTCTCTTGTCTCTAGACCACAAAAAGTCGGATATGATCGTTGAATCACTCTCCAGTTAAATTTTATCCGATCTTGAAGTTACATACATCGGATAAAAATTTACCGGTGGGTGGTGTAACGATGATTTTCAATTTTTTGTAAACTAGAGACACGAGACAATAAGTCGTACAATTTTCAACGTTTGACCACCTCTCAAAGTTTGTGAAAAGTGCGATAAACTTGGAAACTCTTATATCTAACTTCGAGATCGTATAAGACCGGATTCTCACGGAATCGGACCGATCAAAATCGTCTAAATTTCAATCGCGCGACGAAGATCGTGCACATAATCGCAGACGCGTATGTGGTCACTAACACGATTTCAGTCGCGACTGATTTCAATCAGGTGACATTGGTCGTGCACGACGCAGCCTGCAACGTCTTTGTCACATCACAATCGGATCGATCCAGATCAGGACGATTATAATCGGCCCGATCCGGTGAGAATCCGGCCTAAAATTTAGCCGGAAGGTGGTGAAACGATGATTTTCAATTTTTTGTGGCCTAGTGACACAAAATTTGTGAAAAATGCGATGCAAGAGGTTGTGACATATTCAGGATTTGATCTCATTTCATTGGAGATAAGACGTCTTTTTAATTTTTTTCGACTATCCGTAAGTTTTAAAAAAAATACTGGATGGTCAATCATGATCAAACGATGGTCAATCATATCCGATGAACAAAATGTCTATATTGGTTAATTTTAGCATTTTCGCCATTAGGCCCCAAAATATGGGTATAGCGGCTGTAGCCTAAACAAAATGTGGTCAATCGAAATCGGTGATGGTCAATAGTGGTCAATAAATGGTCAATCCTTTCTAGCATTTTTGTGGATTTTTGACCACTTTGTGGGGCCAACTTCGCGGACCTGTATTGAATACATCCTTTCCGTAGACTCATTTGGTTGAATGTTTGCTGGAGTTGTCTCTAAGTGATTGACAAGACTCCCTTCTTTTTCATGGATGACCTTAATGTTTGACATTGACCCTGAATTAATTGCATCTTGCTTTAAATGGTCCGAAACAGGATACGTCAATGATTGCAGCTCGTGACTGCGGTGCAGTCACGAGTGGAAATAGGATCAATAAAACCACTCGCGATTGCAAAAAAATCCGCTGCTGTCTGGTCATTTGGATTGTTGATAGAATGAAGGGAATTTGTTTCCATTAAGTGATAATAAATTGCAGATATCTATGAATAAGTTTTGTGTAGTTTTGTTAGGCGTTTGTATAGAAAACCACTTATTTTGTTAGGTCGGCCAGACTTTGGCTATATAATATTGTGGTACAACAAATGGACCGGCAATACTTGTTTCTAAACATTGTTTTTTTTTTTTGTTTTAAATACTTCCAGGTCCGCTATTTCCTACAAAACTCCGCATCACAGGCAACGGCGCCAAACTAAGCCCTCAAATATGTCCATCGAATCCTGATCTCGTCGCTTACATATGCAATCACGACATTTGGATCTCTCATACGGTCTCCGGTTGTACAGTACGATTAACGTACGCGCACAAAGGCGGCCGTTCACTAGCCGACGACCCTTTATGCGCCGGTGTCCCTTCGTACGTCATGCAAGAAGAATTCTCACGCTACCAAGGTTATTGGTGGCAGCCCCACTCCACTGACGGCATCTATAGGATTTTATACGAAGAAGTGGACGACGGTGACGTTAAAGTGTTCTGTTTCCCATCGTCGCAAGGTGACGCTTCGGAAGTCGAGGAATTCCGTTTTCCTAGGGCGGGGTGTGCGAACTCGAAAAGTAACTTGAAAATGATCGAATTTAAGATAAGCGATACGAGACAAATCGTTGATATATGTATGCTGGAACTGCAGTTTTCTTTAAGCGTTTTATTCCCGTGGATGGAGTATATGGTTAGGGCTGGCTGGACTGACGCGCATTATATTTGGGTGCAATTATTAGATAGGAAGCAACAACGTTTGGAATTAGTTCTTTTATCTTTAAGTAATTTTACTGAGGTACGATTTTTTTTTATTCATTCAATTATATATATAAAAAAAATTAATTTAAACAGGTTCTTCCGATGTACGATGATTCATCAGGTAGCACTGACGGTGGCAGTCCTTTAGTGCAAGTCCTGTACTGTCAAGAATCTGCGGTCTGGGTGAACGTTCACGATCTTCTCAGATTTCTCCCGCCGACGAAATCTCACGAGGTCCGTTTCATCTGGGCATCCGAAGAGACGGGTTTTCGACATCTATATCTGGTGACCGCTCAGATTGTGACGGAATCGGTGGAACCTTCCGAGTGTCACTTCTTGCAACCGAGGATATTACACAAGGTGGCGTTAACGCAAGGTAACTGGGAGGTTTTGGCCCAGGATATTTGGGTGGACGAGGAACGGCAGCTAGTTTATTTCATGGGGTTGAGGAGACGCCGCTCGAGAAACATCTGTACGTGGTATCGTTGAAGAGACCGGGTGTGGTAAGGTTGCTTACCGTACCCGGATTTTCGTATAGTTGTGATTTTAATCAGGTATGTTGTTTTTTTATTGCTTTGTAAACATTTCAAGGTCATATTTTAAAATAATAAATATTATTTACAGGATTGCTCGATTCTAGTAACGATATATTCTAACATTCAGAAAGCACCAGCATGCGAGGTTTTCAGGATAACATACACAGACTGGGATGCCGAAGGTGTTACCCTGATTCCAGCCGGTTACCTGTTAGAATCGGCTCCGCTCCCCAGCTCGTGCTATTGTCCCGAATTATTCACGCATCAGATCTCCGCAGGGCCTACACTTTACGCCATGGTCTTTCGTCCGCACGATTATCTCCCCGGACGAAAATACCCGACCATTCTGAACGTTTACGGCGGCCCAGAGGTGCAACTCGTTTCGAATACGTTTAAAGGCATGCGCCAACTAAGGATGCACATGTTAGCCGCGAGGGGTTATTGCGTAGTCGCCATAGATTCTAGAGGTTCGCAACATCGAGGTTTGAACTGGGAGAGCCATCTGAAGGGTAGGATGGGAACGGTCGAGCTGCAGGATCAAGTGGAAGTGCTACGCTGGTTGGCGAATTCGTTAAAATGTATCGATCTGACGCGAGTCGCTATACACGGCTGGTCGTACGGTGGTTATTTGAGTTTGATGGGATTGGCGCATCATCCGGATGTGTTTAAGATAGCTATAGCTGGGGCGCCTGTTACTAATTGGAGTCTGTACGATACTGGGTATACGGAGAGATATATGGGACTGCCCGAGAATAATCCGCAAGGCTATCAAGAAGGATCGGTTTTGAATTATGTCAATAAGTTTCCTGAAGAGTAAGTAACATCATTTTTTTATTTTAATATGTGTTTACAAGCATGTAATATACAGGGTGTTCTCGCAAAGGTGTCCGCCTCCGTTTTCTTTTTTATTTTAAAAATATAAGCCGAAAGATAAAAAAAAATACGAATTTTAAAGTTTCTAGTGGGAGGGTTGAAAAATTTTGTCAAAACACAATATAAGGTTTAAAATATAAATTGTATTTTTCTACACCCGTCAATGCAAGCAAGTGTTTTATTTTAAAAATGGAGGGGTCTCGTCAGGGATTCGAACCATGAACCTTCCGCTCACCGGGCGGATGCGCTGCCTCCTTGATATTATAGGTGTTCGAATTATGTCTCCGTTGGCGCAACTGGCAGCGCATCCGCCCGGTGAGCGGAAGGTTCATGGTTCGAATCCCTGACGAGACGTTTATATTTTTAAAATAAAATATTTGATTGCATTGACGGGTGTCGAAAAATACAATTTGTATGTATACGTTAAGAAACACTTCGTTGTTTAAATAAGGTTTAAAATAATTTGCACAGATATTGTGAAGATTATTCTTCTGCCACCAAACACTATATTTCATTGCCAGTCTCTAGATCAGGGAATTATCCGTAACTTTTTTTGTGGTGAATGCACATCTAGCGGTTTTTCAAGCCGATTGCTTATTGAAACCACCCACCATCTACCAGGAGCTCTTGTGTAAATTGTGTGTATAAATGCGTTTCTATGGCTTTGTTACAACATTATGTTGTTATAAATAATATTGTGCTATTAATTATGTTCCAACAGCAACTGGATGGTAAGTGCTGACAAAATTCGAATCTCCTACCTATAGTCAACCGTTCTTACTTTCAAACTACAAATTTCAAACATTCAGATGTTTCAAAACATACAAAAAAATTCATATTAAAAGACTCCACTAACATTGACAAATAGCAAAAGTTCTTTTGAAGATATATGGAGAAGGCAGTAGGCTGTGAAATTTTTTTTATTATAGATTCCAAAAATTATGAAATACGTTTTAAACGGCGAATAAAATTTCTTGCAACTAGCACAGAACGTTGAGCCATATTGTGCAGAGCATCAGATCAGGCGTTAACGTCAAGATAAATCTTGAATAATCTTGAAACAAATGCTCGGGATAAATCGGTGAGAAGTGTATAAAAGTTACTGAAGAGCTTCTTACCGTTAAAACGTCTGAAAATGCAATGACGGTCTGCTTTAAAGGAATTTTAACCTGTTGCATGTCTTCAGTTTGCTCAAGCAAAGGTGGGGTGGACAAAACGATGGCAAACTATTATTTTTAGTGACAAGGTTTTCTTTATTACCATAATTTACATAATAAGAAGTGATTTTACCACGACGGCCTTTCGGTGTTAGTTTGGTCATACCCCATAATATGAGTGAATCTATTTTCGATAAGAAACTCGTCAATTTAGTAATAGTGAAGGGCATCTAGAATGTAGAACAGTACATCCAGCTTCTAGAACAACTACAAAACATAGTTTTCAACCTTATTGTCGGTTAGGCATCAACAAGATAATGTCAGTATTTATACTGTGCGTGTTATGTTTGGGAATAATTGCCGCGTAAATGGTATCCCAATGCTACGTCCAATTTAGTTGCGCTGACGACTTACAGTAGGCGCTGAAACGAAGTTGGGCGGAACGTCTCGTGGACTACCTGAAAATCCTGTATTGTTCACATATCGAGTACGTAGACCAGATGTAATGCTGCCAAACTCCGTTATTTGATATAAACAAAATGTATACGTCAAGAAACACTTCCTTGTTTATATGATTGCCTATACGAGGCCTTTACTAACTCCTTGTCATATATATTTGTGATGGTATTATTAGGTGTTCGAACTATGTCTTTGTTGGCGCAAATGGCAGCACATCCGCCCGCGGACGCATTCACGGCTTTACCGCCGACTGACGTGGCCACTGAGACCTCAGTCAGGGAGATAGTAGCGGATTTCCTTGCCAGTCCAGTTGACCATGAAAATTCTGACGAAACCCAAGGCAGTGAAAGAAATAATTATGAGGTCTCCGTCCACGAAGGCAGCTGGCGCGGATATAATCCAGAATATCGTGCTTAAGGACCTTCCGGGGAAATCCCTCGTCCAGCTGACCTACATCATTAACGCCATAATAAGACTGCAATACTTCCCACAAACATGGAAGCTCTGGTTGCCGGTGCCGAAGCCTGGAAAGAACAGGACTAGATCAATCAACTGTAGACCTATTTTATTGCTACCCACGATAAGTAAAATGGCGGGGCGAGTGTTGCTGGAGCATATCAATGAACATGTTTTGGGCAAGAAGGTAATACCGGACCATCAATTTGGCTTCAGACCAGCACACTCTGCTGCTCATCCATTGGCAGGCAACATACTGCCTTTATGCTGGTTGATCTGGAGAAGGCTTTCGATAGAGTTTGGACAGAAGGCCTGTTGTACAAAATGATTTAAATGGAATTTTCAGCGGCTTTAATTCACCTAATTAGCAGCTATTTGGCGAATAGAAGTTTCTCCGTCAGGGTAAACTCCGCAGTCTCCGGCCGGATGGATATTGAAGCAGGAGTTCCTCAGGGATCTGTGCTTGGACCACCAAGAAAACAAAAAAAAAATTTTCCGCCGTTGCTGCAGTGCAAAAACTGCAGAACTTGATGAGCGGTACTTGGGGAAGTGCAGGTTGACTTCCAACGCCTCCAAGTCTTCGGTGACGGTGTTTACGAGGAAGACACAACCTATACAGATCCCGAGGACTCTTGTCCTTCAAAAGGAGCGCATACTATTGTTGCCGGACGTAAAATACTTGAGCTGCGTATTAGACAAGAGATTGAGGTTTAAGCTGGCGGTAGAAGCTAGCTCCCGTTGCGTATACAAAGCTCTCTTGCGGCCCATATTAACATGTATGGAGCTCCAGTATGGTCCATGACGGTGAGATATTTAATCCGAAAACTACAAGTAATGCAAAATAAATGCCTCAGGATTATTGTGGGTGCAGGGCGGCGATAAAACAATAAACGTCTTATCTCTCTCTCTGTTTCTCATCCGCCCGGTGAGTCGTAGGTTCAAGGTTCCAATCCCTGACGAGACGCTTATATTTTTAAAATAAAATATTTGCTTGCATTGACGTATGTAGAAATATACAATTTTCTGTTATTTGATAGCATATTACTTTTAAAAGATTGGCTGCAGCAAAAATGATATCAACTACACTTTAGTCACTTCAGACTATATTATAGTGGTGTAATTTTTTGCAGGTGTAATAGTACTGTCGTAATTTGTAAGGAATTCAGTATTGGGGCAAAGATATATAAATTTATTTTTCAGGGAGAATCGTCTGCTCATAATACACGGCCTCATCGACGAAAATGTCCATTTCTACCACAGCAGTCAAATGATAAGCGCTCTTGTGAAAGCCGGCAAACCCTATCATCTACAAGTCTATCCGAACGAACGACATTCATTGCGCCATCTAGATGCGAGTAAGCATTACGAAACATCCCTGCTGTCCTTTCTTCAAAACCATTTATAGTGTTCCCCTTCAAGTCATCTGTAAATAATAACAAAATACAACAATTGCGGCTGTATAAAAAACTATTATATAGATTAGTTATTTATATACATAAATAATAAATCAATAAATAAATGAATATATTAATTTTTCTTATAAAATAAACTGACTGTTTTTACCGTTGTATAAGTGTTTTATGTGATAATTCTTTTTCTTTTAATTTTATCTCTTGTCTATTCTCGCATTCTTTTTAAAACTTTTCGTTCGATGTTCTGTTTTTTTTTTCGTATTTCTTCTATTACCTGTCATTGCAATATATTCGTTTGATTATATATTATATATATGTACGTATATGTCTACTAATTTTATTTTTTTAAAGAAAACTTAAAATTTTAATTACGCAAAACAGTATAAGTATGAAATGGTAATCTACTATTACAGATATTATTTGAAATAGGAATTTAGTATTAACAATTCGAAAATCTAAGAAATAATCATATTTCTGTACAGACTTACATTGGCTCAAAGCCAAACAGTATTTTATAAAAAATTTCTTTTCGTATTTATTTGCAAAAGAAGTATTATATAATAATAATCATATTCCCTATAATAACCAAGAGAATTACATAAGGGATTGGGATTCCTGTAAGAAAATCATCCCAATGTAAGTCTTTTATATCGTCTCAATTGAAATCGAAATAGATATTTTAAAATTTAAATAAGATCCTGTTTTTTTTTATGTTGGAAAAATTGTGCTGTACTATTATTATATTATTTGTTATCATGTTAATTGTTAATAATATGATTTTTGTGTATTATTTTTAAAGACATTTTCGTATTGTTTCGTCGAATTCTTAAAATAAATCTGATTGTTACAATTACTTATTAATGAATAACAAGTAATCGTCGCCTTGATTGAGATATTTTTGTGCTTTTGTATGAATTTTGATGAAAGTTTTATGATTTTCTAATAAAAAAATATTGATTACTGTTATATATGTTTGTTTCATTTATTATTACCACTACAATTTTCGCTACACGATATCCTTATACCTGCTAGTCACATAATTTACCTTTACTTTTTAAATATTCCCGCTTTCCACTTTCAGCACAATTTAATGAAATTAACACTAAATTTCCCTAACATTAAATGCAATTTTTTTTACAGTCAGCAACACTGTTAATTACACACCGTTGGCGACACTGGACAACAATGAATGTCAATAAATTAACCTAACCTAACATTTATAGGTTATATTAACTTTTTCTTGCTTCAGAAGCTTAAAATGTCTTGGTTATCTAATACCTTATCAACATTTAAAAACATCGCCTTTAACTTCACACCAAAACACGCATTTGTAAGATATCGCTATCATTCTGAAAAGGTAGCAAGAGGTTCACTAGTCAGGAAGTATGGTTACGAAGAAAAAATGCTTCAATCAGGACCTTTACCACGTTTAAGAGGAGCTGGAAGATTACCAATGCCAATCTATAGACCTAAGGATTCTTGGTCGGAAAAACGAGCCCTATTCGGACAAAATGATTATATCGATATCTTAGGAAATGAAAGTTTACATCCTACAAAAATATTATATCGTGTACCGTCTTGGTTGAGAGGCGTTAGCGGGAACGAATATCAGCTCATGATTAGGAAACGTAAAGTTTTCTTTAATTCATCGTATAGGTTTGTTAGGCCGACTAAATGGGAACAATTGAATAAAAGGATACGGTTTCTGCATAAATTTTTGAATAGGAAGACTAGGACGGGGTATTCTGATCAATAATTCAAGTGATTATTGTAATGTAATTTGGTTTATAAGTTATTTCGTAAATATAAATAAAAATATACGCAACCTGATTTATTATATTACCTAACTTTATATATCAAAAAAAAATTAATATAAAAAGTAGTAAGATTTTTGACGTAAAACAATACTATTTTTAAATTGCACACTTCATTCAATAAAATACGATGTTTTGTAAATATTATTACAAAACATCGTTACAAACAGTACGTCAGATTTTTTTTTATAGTGACATCTATCATTGTATGTGGCGACTTGCGTAATTTGAAGAGTTTATTTATATCGCATACAAGCACGCCATGCATTTTTTGCTTTCCGCATCGTAAATAAAGAAATCACCAAGGCAAGAAAAGGAGATAAAACGTCCAACAGAACCGTTTTTCTTGTCAACAGGATATATTGAATTTAAATGATAATCGCCTAATAATACAGAATATTGACGAATTATCAGAATGTCAGCGATGTGACCGGAAAAATACTTAAAATACACACAGAGATATGTCATATCTCTACTTGGATTTCGACCCACAGGATTCCTTTTGGAATTTTTTATATTAGGTTTCGATTGGCATTTTATTAAGTTATCGTTTTTTATGTCTTGAAATAAAACTAATTACGCATGCTATTTTTCCACTGACATTTGTAGTATACATGTTTGTATTTTTTATAATTTGATGTATTACTATGTAATCATGTATGTATTTCATGTTAGTTATTTGTAATAAATTTGGAAATATAGTTTTAGCCATTTTAGCACAGGAGAAGGAGCATGCTGCAAATGATTTTAACAGACCTAAAAGCGATCGTCCAACTTGCGCTAATAGCGGCGACAAGCGTTTGATGGATCTGCTTCCTCCTCGGCAAGTAGGGTCACCTTGTTAATCTAAACGAGAGGACAAACCCCCAGGAAGGCACATTAACGCGTTCGAGCGCTGTGACCGTTCAAACTTTCATAAATTTTCTGGACAACTTTTTCATCATATAAATATTAACTAGCTCGATAACCGTTTGATGGATTTGCTTCCTCCTCGGCAAATAGGTTCACCTTGTTAAGCTAAACGAGAGGCCAAACTCCCAGCAAGGCACATTAACGTGTTATAGAGATAAATTTTCTCGAGAACCGTTTGATGAATCTACTTCGCTCCCGGCAAGATGGTTCATCTTGTTAATCTAAACGAGAGGACAAACTCCCAGGAAGGCACATTAACGCGTTCGAGCGCTGTGACCGTTCAAACTTTCATAAATTTTCTGGACAACTTTCATCATATAAATATTACCCTAGCTTTGATGAAACCAGATGGTTCATCTTGATGGATCTACTTGACCGTTCAAACTTTAGGTTCACCTTTTCTGGACAAACTTTTTCAAGGCACATAACGTGTTAAAGATAAATTAGCTCGAGAACCGTTTGATGAATCTACTTCCTCCCGGCAAGATGGTTCATCTTGTTAATCTAAACGAGAGGACAAACCCCCAGGAAGGCACATTAACGCGTTCGAGCGCTGTGACCGTTCAAACTTTCATAAATTTTCTGGACAACTTTTTCATCATATAAATATTACCTAGCTCGATAACCGTTTGATGGAATCAAGTAGGTTCACTTGTTAAGCTAAACGAAAGGCCAAACTCAAGGCATTAAGTTATAGGTTCGTTTGGTGAATCTACTTCGCTCCCGGCAAGATGGTTCATCTTGTTAATCTAAACGAGAGGACAAACCCCCAGGAAGGCACATTAACGCGTTCGAGCGCTGTGACCGTTCAAACTTTCATAAATTTTCTGGACAAACTTTTTCATCATATAAATATTACCTAGCTCGAGAACCGTTTGATGAATCTACTTCGCTCTCGGCCAGATGGTTCATCTTGTTAATCTAAACGAGAGGACAAACCCCCAGGAAGGCACATTAACGCGTTCGAGCGCTGTGACCGTTCAAACTTTCATAAATTTTCTGGACAACTTTTTCATCATATAAATATTACCTAGCTCGATAACCGTTTGATGGATCTGCTTCCTCCTCGGCAACTAGATTCACGTTGTTAATCTAAACGAGAGGCCAAACACCCAGGAAGGCACATTAACGCGTTCGAGCGCTGTGACCGTTCAAACTTTCATAAATTTTCTGGACAACTTTTTCATCATATAAATATTACCTAGCTCGATAACCGTTTGATGGATCTACTTCCTCCTCAGCAAGTAGGTTCACCTTGTTAAGCTAAACGAAAGGCCAAACTCCCAGCAAGGCACATTAACGCGTTATAGAGATAAATTTTCTCGAGAACCGTTTGGTGAATCTACTTCGCTCCCGGCAAGATGGTTCATCTTGTTAATCTAAACGAGAGGACAAACCCCCAGGAAGGCACATTAACGCGTTCGAGCGCTGTGACCGTTCAAACTTTCATAAATTTTCTGGACAAACTTTTTCATCATATAAATATTACCTAGCTCGAGAACCGTTTGATGAATCTACTTCGCTCTCGGCCAGATGGTTCATCTTGTTAATCTAAACGAGAGGACAAACCCCCAGGAAGGCACATTAACGCGTTCGAGCGCTGTGACCGTTCAAACTTTCATAAATTTTCTGGACAACTTTTTCATCATATAAATATTACCTAGCTCGATAACCGTTTGATGAATCTACTTTCGCTCTCGGCCAGATGGTTCATCTTGTTAATCTAAACGAGAGGACAAACCCCCAGGAAGGCACATTAACGCGTTCGAGCGCTGTGACCGTTCAAACTTTCATAAATTTTCTGGACAACTTTTTCATCATATAAATATTACCTAGCTCGATAACCGTTTGATGAATCTACTTCGCTCTCAGCAAGATGGTTCATCTTGTTAATCTAAACGAAAGGACAAACCCCAGGAAGGCACATTAAATGCGTTCAAACTTTATAAACTGTCTGGACAAACTTTCATCATATAAATATTTAGCTCGAGAACCGTTTGATGAATCTACTTCGCTCTCGGCAAGATGGTTCATCTTGTTAATCTAAACGAGAGGACAAACCCCAGGAAGGCACATTAACGTGTTCGAGCGCTGTGACCGTTCAAACTTTCATAAATTTTCTGGACAACTTTTTCATCATATAAATATTACCTAGCTCGATAACCGTTTGATGGATCTACTTCCTCCTCAGCAAGTAGGTTCACCTTGTTAAGCTAAACGAAAGGCCAAACTCCCAGCAAGGCACATTAATGCGTTATAGAGATAAATTTTCTCGAGAACCGTTTGGTGAATCTACTTCGCTCCCGGCAAGATGGTTCATCTTGTTAATCTAAACGAGTCTT
The DNA here is from genome assembly GCA_023690525.1 of Holotrichia oblita. Taxonomy (NCBI): domain Eukaryota; kingdom Metazoa; phylum Arthropoda; class Insecta; order Coleoptera; family Scarabaeidae; genus Holotrichia; species Holotrichia oblita. The sequence continues at coordinate 85,332,389 of CM043021.1, read as the reverse complement.
ACACAAATTGTGTAAGACATTTCATTGCTGCATTTATATAACATTATTATGCAACATTACAAAGTAATATTTCTGCGTAGAACATAACAACGTTGATAAAACGTAACCTGCTACATTCAGAAAACGTATTTGTGAACATTACGTGCAGATTTGTAACATGTATTGAACGTTGCATAAATGTTTTTCTGCTTACCAGGGTCAGTAGTAGAAAATAGAATAAATTGTTTTACATTTAAAATCAGCAGAGCTTATTATTTATTTCGAATATCCTAACCCATTTCAGTAATATTCCTTTAATAATCGTAAATTATGATTATTATTAATTAAATGTTTTTAATGAATTTTTATTTTATATAATTCGTTCATTATACATATCTAAACTCATACTATTTAAATGCGCGGTTTCTCTAACTCTAGGTGTGACGTCATGCGCGCGTCGGTCTCGTTTTGAACGCGTTTAGTATCTTACCTCCCTATTCCTTATATCATGGATTTATTCTATTCCGCTTTTTGTTTGTGTGAAGTCCCATATACATTTTTATTTCGTTCAATTTTATCTATATAATATTAAGCATGTTATTTTATCTACTTACACTTTTTGTTTGTTTTGACCGCTTTTATCTTGTTACGTTTCCTTTTTTAGACCTAAATTTCCGTTTTTTCTATTGATGATATATAATTACAAGTCTTTTATAAATTTTCCATGCATGAAAATATCAGCCAGAGCGAAAACAAAAGAATAAACATTACGAAAAATAAAAAATCCTTCACGTGATATCACCATGATTATTTTATTCCATACACATTCAATTCCTGATCGCCGTAAATATTATTATGATCTAAGTGACTAATTTTCCTTTTATATACATATCTATCAATTCTAATGACTGATTAATGAGTTCTCAAGATTTTTACGAAAGCAACTCTAGACGAATACTTCATAAATGTATAGATTAAGTTTTTGTTTTAAGATAAGATGCAAAGTGGCATAAATTGATTAGACATTATTGATAAAGTGTAGAAAAATCATACAGAAGTATCATACGAGTGCGTTTAATTAAAACTCAAATCTATATTAAGTTTTTTTTTTGTGTAAAAATGTAAAAATTCGACAGATAAAGTTTTTATAAACAGTATTTGTAATTTTGTTGTCAAATTACCTATTATATCAAAGAAAAGAATTCGAGCTGTTCGATTAAAAAATTACTAAGCCGCTTTTTATTATACATATTCGTATTTGCATACATTTAATACATAAATACTGATATAATATACGAGTATGTATATATTTGTCGTGATAAGATTGCGTCAATTTTAACATTACGCATTTCTTTCTCTAACGTAAAAGATACTTTTTTGGGACGTTATTTTTAGATCTTAATTTGGTTTAATGTTACACATCGTTGCAATTCGCATGTAACTTTGTTTTAGAATTTATTTCTGTTGTTTTTGTGTATTATTTCGTCTCGTTTTGGTGACGCATATGCGTGATGGTTATTTTACAATTCAGGTCGCTCGTGTCCATCGATAATGTTACAATAACTTTATATAATGTTCCAATTTTATTATTGTTATTATCGGTTAATACAATTGGCGTTTAACATTGAAATTAAATAAAATATAAATAAAAATAATGCAGAACTAATTATCTTATCACCAATTGAAATATTGTCGGGCCTGGTGTTTTTTTATTTTATTGATGTTAAATTTCACTCCAGTTAATGTCAAAGTCAGAGTTACTACTATCGCAGATTGTGTTTTTACTTAATTCTGATTTAGATAATCTTAACCTCTTCATGATGTTCCTGGAGTAAAGACAGTAATAAAACAGTTAGTTTTTCTATATTTATACATATTACCTGACAACTGTAACTTTTTTTGTATGTATTTAATACTTGTTTTTTTACCTTTAGACGAATAGTTTTTTGAGATTTTCATTTAATAAAGAGTGTCAAGTGTTTATTTTATATAAAATGTAAAGCTTTCATATTTGTGTTTATAATTATCCTATGTTTTGAATAAATATATCAAAAACTGCGTTTGTATTTTCAATGTAACTCTTACATGCATCAATAGGACAGGAATTATCAACCGACAATTAAGTATCGATACCGATTTTAAGGTTTCTGAAAATAATCGTTTTGATTTCGAAGAAGAATTTATAGGTTTATCCATAGTTCTTTCCAGAATATTACGAACCTGGATTCGAGCATCGGCCGAATCTTTCCCGTATACCGGGTGTCAACGAGATCATGTATCAGTCCGCCATTTATTTATTAGTTAAAATGAAACTTTGAAATTCCGGACCGTATATGAGTGATTGGTGGACTTCTTCAGGTGCACTCAGCTTTTTCTATAGCACTTCCGGTCCAACCGGAAGTGACGTTAATTTTTGAATTTTTTAAATACAACATGAATTATTTCTGTTCATATTCTGTTTCCTCTAAAAATTTGTCATCTAGTGCAGGTCAACTTTTTGACATTTCTCTCAAACATGGCTGTATCTGTTAAATTTATCCATTAAAGTGAAACTGCTTCGCAGCAATTGTCGAAATGTAACAACCATCAAAGTTAGCTTTGAAAACAATTAAGAAACGTATTTTTCACAGTTGCACGCAAAAATGACAGGTACTCGTTTTTTTAAATAGTAACACCTATTTTTTATTACAGTGCCATATTGGCATAATTTTTAGCTTTCAAATGATATAAAATATGCTGTGGTTTAGTGGTAGACAGGTAGTACAAAATATAAATGTTTTAAAAGAAGTCTAATTCCAAAGCAACAGAACAATTACATTTGAAATGAAAAAAACACAGTTTCCTGCGCCAATGCGTGTAAATGTGAAAAATACGTTTGTTAATTGTTTTCAAAGCTAACTTTGATGGTTGTTACATTTCAACAATTGCTGCGAAGCAGTTTCACTTTAATGGATAAATTTAACAGATACCGCCATCTTTGACAGAAATGTCAAAAGTTGACCTGCACTAGATGGTAAATTTTAGAAGAAGCAGAATATGAACAGAAATAATACATGTTATATTTAAAAATTCAAAATTAACTGCTATAGAAAAGCTGAGTGCACCTGAAGAAGTCCACCAATCACTCATATATACGGTCCGAATTTCAAAGTTTCATTTTAACTAATAAATAAATGGCGGGCTGATACATGATCTCGTTGACACCCGGTATAGTGACTCCTACAAACTCGCCGTCCAAAAATTGTCTTTCTAATTTTTTGCGTTGCAAAATTGATGTTCTGCTACACGATACACATACGATACAGTATAAGTAACAATGCAGTAGTGTAAACTTTCAGCAAATGTTAACAATTCTACCAAAACAGCAACAAAATCTTTGCTGTGGGTGTGTTGTAAAATTTTGATAAGATGTTACACAACATTTGTCATGAAACTGCTTTCTAAACTGTCATTTTGACATTAATAACTATTTATGTCATAAGTGAAGCACCTATAAACGATTTTGACACATTTGTCATAATAAATACGTCAAAATCGCGTGCTCGTCTACCAGCTACATAATTTTATAAATCGTTTGCTTGATTTTATTTTAATATGAGTAAGTTGAGAATTGGGCTTCATACACATATTTCGACAAATGTTTTATATCTATATATTCAATTTTGTCTATTAATATTTGATATTAACTTCACAATCTCTATTCCCTTTTACCTTTTTTTTTTTTTTTTTTTTTTTTAATGTGTGGTGGGTGCTTAGTTGCAGTGACTCCGTAAGCTGTATTACTTGTCTGGCTATCACTGCAACTCTTGCGGTGTAGTTTAGTGTGTGTAAGTTGTGTTTAAATGGCTTTGTGACAGCATCATATCGCCTTTTATGTGATGCCGCGCTGTTAATCACTTTGCTCCCAACAGCGAATGGCAAGTCGATCGAGATTAAACTCTCTGAAAAAAATGTCACCGTCCCTCCAGAGAATTGAACCCCGGCACCTATCGTCCTCTCACAACAATAGTCAGCCGCCTAACCACTGCGGCCATCGACCCGTTAATAAGAGAATAGAGATTATTCGACTAATTTTTAGATTTAATTACTGCAATTTCATACGAGCATTCAAAATACGTCTGCACATGTGCGTATGAAGCTCAATTTTATAATACGTTTTAAATAAATTATAAAGAACATTATGTTATGAAACAAGTTAAGTGCGGCAACATCGCTCGAGATGTTTATGTAAAATGTTTGACGTCTGCCATCGTGAATTATAGCTTGTTTATTAATCGATAAATGTTATTTTTACGATATGTTGTTTCACCAAAGTGATGGATTCACATTTTTCACAATTTCAAACGGAAAATAATCGCGCCATCTTTACTAGTCCAAAACCATGGAAATATTTTATTATTAACAGTTGGGGACAGTGTAGTAGGTTAGCTATACTGCTAGCTACCGAATGACTATTATAAAGGTTTGAAGTAAACGCGCCATTTCGACGTCACTGGTCTAAAACCGCGTGAATGTTTTGTTATTACTATACCTTACCTTATTTGAAAAAGAAAGAGACAAAATTCTGAACAAACCCAAATGACAGTTGTTTCTCCAGGGCAAAATCACATTATGCAACGTTCTGTTATTGCTGTCCATTGTCAAATATTCTGATATGGTTTATACCACAGCTGTATTTAAAGTTTTACTATCATTATTACATAAGTGAGAATGTCACATAAAATTTATTTTGAAAATTATCCCTCTCTTTTTGAAACGAAGTATAGTTGCAGACAGTGTGATATGTTAGTTAGACTGCATCATATGTCAAAACATGTACTGTGTACGCATTCGCATATAGACATATCCTATTTTCTGAGAAAGTACGCTGTTTTCAGTATTTTTTTTAGTAAGATTGACGACACTGCGTTTCATGTTTATTTGTTCATGCTTGAGTATTTTGACGTAAATACAAATATGTCAAAATCGTGTGCTCAAGCATTGGACAGTTTTAAATAGTGAACTCTGTTTTAAATTATACTTCAAGTTATGGCAGTTATCAGTGCGAAACCTAATTTGATTATTTGTGTGCATCAGAGAAAAATGTTAATCTATTTTTTGATAGAAATGCTCGATTTTTTCTTTTGGGATAATACTGATCATCGAATAGGTAGATAATCTCATAGTCCTCATAGTTTTAGCTTTTTCAAAAATTGAGCCACTATTTCTTCGTCTTGTACCAGTAGGCTACGAAAGAGTTCGTATTGTTTTTCATTTATTTTTTGATTTATAGGGTAAATTAAAAGTCACAGAGTCTCTTACTGCGTTCTCCATGGGATGTACTATTGATTTCATAATGATCTGGGACAGTAAAACTGACATAAAGTAGTTTTTTTAATAGTGTAAATGTGACTTTATTCGACAAACGTTTGAAAATGTCAATGTCATAGGTAAGTCAAAATTGTATTAGTGACTTCAGTGCAATTTAAAATAGAAAATCCATATTGTCCTAGATCATTATGAAATCAATAGTACATACATAAAAATTCGCGTTTTCTAGTTTCCGCAAGATTCCATTTTAATGTTTTTAGTCTTTGTACTTCAATATTTGGCCGTGTTTTTATAATGGCGCTGAAAAACGAAACTTTAAACTTTATATAAGTAATAAAGATATAGCAAAATAAAAAAATACGGGTCTATTTTTTTAGATTGATCTGCGATTATATATAATTTAAAAAATGTGAATGTTCCACATTCCGAAAGCAAAAAATTCGTGTCTTTTAAATTCGACTTTATTTAGGGTCATATTTATAGTTCGTGTTTGAAGTTGTGTTGATATTTGAGCACGCGATTTTGACACAAAAATCACGTGCTCAAGTATCGGCACTACAAATGTCACTAACGTCAATGCAATTATAATATTAAAGATTAGATTAGAAAAACGTTTTATATTTGTTTAATACGAATAAAAATAGTAATAGGTAGGTACTAACTAATTAATAGATGGTAATAGCCGTATTTATATCAAACTTTGTGGAATCTTTTGTGAATCAAATGTCAGCCTGTCAATTTTGACAGATTACAAAATATTGACAGGTAACGTTGAAGTTTCTTTTACACAAGATCATTTTAGGAAAGCCCGCGACAGAAAACTAGTAGTAAAAGACGCAATATTTCTGCGAGAGCTTATTTTTAAGAACCGAAGTAACACTGTTATCGCTATAAACGTATCTAGAAATTATTGACAAAAAAATAAAAATCAGCTGTTGAACAGGACATTGTTCACTCTCTCTTTGCATAATTATGTAATTTTAACAAATTTTTCATCAGCTTCAAAACTTTGCTATAAAGGTCAATTGTCATATTCAAACTTATAACATGAAATAATACGCACATTTAATTTTATTATTTCTAGGAATATTCCAATATGCAATCCAATTTTCGTCATAGAAAATCGTTTTAATAACAATTTCAATACAATATAAACAAACATTACTGTAATCTAATTGTCATATTACTCAGATGCGGTAGTACTTTTATCTTTAATTCTTAGACACATATTTCTTAGATAAGCATAGAAAAATAAATAATAAACGGATAAGTCTTATCTTGCATTCGATCGATAGTTGAATTTTGTACCCGAGATCTATTGTATTTGCATTGTACACGCGATTTTTACGAAATGAGATATATCCAACGTAGAATTATCTCGTGGCACGACTCAAGTTGGTGGGCAAACCCGTGTCTGTGGATAAACCGGTAATATCATCGTATTGTATATAAATGAGAAAAGTCGCACAGATTTGACGTCATTCGACGCAGTTCAAACCGAAAACTGATAAGGGAAATAATCGGTATAAATACTGGAGAACCACGCTTAGATAATCAGTAGACATCAAGTCTTGCTAGTAAACAACGCTACCGAAGATGCATCCTCAAGCCAAACCATTAGTCGGAGCCGCTACCAGGTATATTGCCGGTAGAAACGCCCTGCAAACCGTTTACTGGAGGTCCTCAGCCGATGAATCCAAATTCGTCAAAGTAAGCAAAACCTTCAACATGGGCAGAAGTATGCAAGCAGCTCCACCGCAACATGTCACAAACGGAAGTAGTATCCGATTTTGAGGTAGAGGGTGTTCGGTAATGGAATCTCATCTTTAATACCAACGTATTCTATATTCATCCCGCAAGAATAAGTACATCGTAAAGTTTTCATTGTCTTTGTTTTATTTAAGTTGTATTGTGTTCAAGTTTCATGGTGATTTTTTTTTACCGCCACTAATCACCTTTATTGTTTATATTCGGTATTATTAAATTAGTATGTGTGTATTTTTGAATGAATAAGTATTAATTATATTATTTGTTATTGTAATTAGAACCTGCACAGATAAATCTATGATGATATTATTGTATGTTTTGTGATAAATTAATTTAACGCTTTTAGTACATACATATATAATAAAATATTTCTTAATGCTAATTTACTTCTTATTTAATAGACAACATTTAAACGTAACATTACATTATATAATTGATTTAATAAAACAGAACGTTCGTAATAGTAAACTGGACATAAAACGGAATTATATTTAATGTTCTTTATTGCATGGGATACTGATGATCAAACTTTGAAGGTAATCAAAAAGAACGAAAATAAGTTGAATTTGCCACCAACTTTTATTTTTTTTAAATTGGCCAATCTGCTGTAAACTAAATAATTAGGAATGGGTGCTAAAGACCTCTAACAATAGGGTCTGTGTTCTTTAAATTATTAAACATTTTGACCAACCTAAGATAAAAAATATAAAGTGGGAATTCCAATTTGTCTTTGCCCCAGTGTGTAGATGTATTGTATACAGGTTGATTCATTTTCGACTCTTACCACCTGGATCTCGCTTAGAATTACAGCTAAAGGGCAGGTTTAAATTTGGCAGTTTCTAAATCTCGTGGTTGTTATCAAACTGAAGAAAAATTGAACCAATAATAAATTATATTCGAGATTGTTTGAAGAAATAGAAAAAGCTGATTTTTGAATTTTACCCCTATACCTTATTTCAAAAAGAAAGAGACAAAATTTTGAAGAGACCTCCAGCCCATTCTCTGATAAGTAAGGTGAAAGAGAACTACTCTACACCAAAAAATGGATAAACTAATGTAATAATTATAGTAAAACTTTAAATACACCTGTAGTACCTATAATAAACAATGTCAGAATGTATGATAATGAACAGAAATAACATAACGTTGCATAATGTGATTTTGCTCTTCTTTCAGTCAATAAGAAACAAGTGTCAGTTGGGTCTGTTCAGAATTTTGCCTCTCTCTTTTGGAAATAAGGTATAGCACCTTTACTTGATATTGCCGAAGGCCAATTTTTTATTTTATGGCTAATAGCATACTTTAAATTTACGCTTCAGTTCTTTCTAGTCATCATCAACTTTTTTATTGTTTATAGGAGCAATATTGGGTTTTTACACTGTTAGGAGCGATATGTGCGGCCGCGATTTTTGCCTCGACTATGCATGCCTCTAGGACTTGACGCCCCACGTGTCAGAGCTTGGTCTACCAGGCTAAATTCGAAAGAGGTTCTCCTCGAAATATCCAAGCAGTGAAATAAACTGATACCACTGTTGGGGTAGGTGCATCGCGGGGGTAGTGGTTGACAGTTTAATCGCAGATTAGGGAGCCCTTAGCTTGCTGGGTGAAGCAGAATATCTGCTCTGGCGCTGTCATAAGCCGGTATGGAATTAGGTAGTCCTCCCCTCCCTCCCTCCCACCCCTCTTATCTGGTGGGGTGTGCTGCGTACCCTATAGTCCAATGTATGACTGGTAGTTGCATCTCTTGAGGCAACGCGCTAATTGGATACAGAACTGCAAGGAAACTATGTTGAAAAATAAAATAAACAACTCTTTCGTTAAAAAGTCACTATCCCGTCAAACAACCCTCGTATTTAAAAGAATTCATGTTAGAAAGAATTGTTTTTCCAATCGTGCCTAATACGTTAACAGAAGTTTTTGATATTACGGTTTAATTGACAAAGAATGAGTTTTACGATTAAATAAGGTAGTTATGAAATGAGAAAAAATCTTTCAACAGTCACGAAGAGAGAGGAAAAAAGAAAATGAATTGACAAATACAAATGACAAAACTACAGGGAAAATCAAAGATTATCCTGTGAGGCACTAAAGTACTTTAAACAAAAGAAACCGAACAATAGGCTGTATATAAACAACCAGCTGGGCACCATAATAACAATTGAAGAAAAGATAATGGAAAGATGAAGAGAGTACTTTGAAGAACTAATGTACATTGATGTACAAACCCAAGAAGAAGAGAATGAATACAACAACGAGTCCATTCAATTTTCACGTGCTACAAGACCAGATCAAACCATTGATTGAATCATTTCTACACTGTATGTTCTTGGCCAAATCTTATAAACCTCTACTCGTTTTAAGGTATCTACGAAGTAGTGTTGGTTTCGAATTGCTATTCGTCGGGATGTTATTAGAAATTATACAAATTATTATGTTCATCTAGTTTTCCATTGTTTTGAGTTTGTTTTATGTTATATTGATAGCAAACGTATATTACATATAAGTATAATATACGTTATATAACAAAACATATGAGTATGGATGTGTGTAATATACACGATAGGTGGTAAATGGTTATTGTAAAATGAAAATCTGCAATCATTGAAAAAATATAACTTTATTAGATAACAATTTTCATCATAGAATACAAATAATTCAACATTGAAAATCATTCTTCCGTTGAGATATCCCGTAAGGTCCGTCGGAGAACTCGCACAATCCAATCTTACTAAAAAGGAAGCAATTCGATTTGGGATTCCCCCATCTTCCGAAATACCTCATCCAAACCTGAGGTTTATCGTAATCTTCGCGATAGATCTGAAGGTGTTTCCAAGTCTTCCACGGCGTACCATAATCGGTGATATCCGCAAGCTTGGGCAGCTTGAAGTAATAATATTTCCCCGGAGCTGACCAGAAACCGTGAGAACCTTTGGCGGCGAATAAAATCGGTCTCCCTTCTAAAGTGCGAACGACCGATGGAAATTCCGACGTCTGCGTGATCCCTTTTTGATTTAAATATCCACTGTTTATGAAAATTTTCGAAACTGGATCGTACGTGTAGTAAATACCAATATCATGTAAAGCTAAGAATAATTCTTGAGGCGCGAAGTTTTCGTCGAAGGCGAAGCTGATATGTTCGAAATCACCGATATGATTTCCGACAGGTTTTTGTTTACCTATACATTTATTAAATATTAAAGGGGCAGGGAGTTTGCCCAGGAAGCATAGTTTTTTTCCTTCGTTGTATGGGTAAAACATCCAATAAGTTATAAGGAAACTGGGTTTTTTGAGAGCTGCATTAGGTGCCATATCTTTAGCGTGGACTTTCGTAAATATACCTAATTTGTTCCATGAATATTTAAATGAGTTTAGGAATGGTGGCGTTGGTGAACGCGAGCAGTCAGAAATTGTTACATAAACCGGAACTGATGCATTCAGTGGGTTTCGGCCGTTTAGAAACGATGTATTATCTTTTAAGATGTCTGAAACAGATACACAAAGTTATTTAATACGATTTAGTAATTCATGCATTTCTATTTTACAACTGTATTCGTGAATATTAATGAATATACTTCCTACAACGATTCACTTTTCAAATGATGTAATTTTTATTTGCCAGACGTGACTAGATTTCCAATATTATTATTAATGTGAACTTTGTAGTCGTACGATTAGCAAAGAGTAGAAAGCCTTAAATTGTTGCAAATATGTATTTATTATTAAAGTCTGGAGTTATACAGGGATGTTTTTAACGCTTTAATACGAGTTTATATTTTTAAAACGCTATCAGTTTTGAAGAGATATTAAAGAAAATAAAAAAAAGATACTTACTCAAACCTTTTTTTGGAATCAGGTACAAGGATTTGGAAGTCCTTCCAACTGGTAGCATGTTTTCCCCCGATATTATTCTTCCATCTTTCTCAATCGGGTCGACATGCTGCAGAAATTCTTCGACTGAAAGAGGAAAGTACTTCTCGTCTGACGCTAACCATACTAACGGAGCCCATTTTTCTGCTAAGCTGTTAACTGCACAAAACAAATATATAAATAATACATTAGGTTGAATTAAAATGAAACAAGATCAGACTGTATATCAAAAAAAGCAAGAACTCAATATAGGGAGACCGGCTTAAAATGTTGACTTCCCGCATTAGTAATGGAGTCAAACTACAGAAAATCAAATTTATGGTTCGAGCATGGATTATGTTGTTTACTGAAACTAACTTAGCATTAAATGTTTTCAAATAACGTTTTTTAAACGTGGACATGTTTTATAGGCGAATAAAAAACGAGGAAAACGACGAATAGAAAGCAATAGAAGCACAGAGAAACTAGACAAGAGTCCAGAACAATCAAAAAAGGATAGGAAAGCTGTAGGACAACACAGCTGGAAGATGAAGATATTTGGACTCTAGCGGTAGCATGTAGTAAGAACGAGAACGCAGTAAAATACACAAAAAAAATCATTTTTCCAAGAGTTACAGTAACAAACAGGTAATGGGAATCAAGAATAGAGGTATAAAAGAATTTTGGGAGAAAAAGGGAGAAGAAACTATAAATAATAATAGGGAGAAAACTAACAATAAAAAATCAATTATCGATGACTACCTAATGATTATAGAAATAAATAAAAAGGAGTTAAAGATGTCCAAGTTAAAAGAGAAGTTGAGATATAATGTAACGTCTAATGACAACGGTAAGACAGCTGAAAACATGGAATGAAGAAAAAAAACAGACAAAAGAAGAACTTAAATGGAACAATAAAAAGCTTTAAACTCAAGCAGGAAAAACTATCGTAATAATTAAATAGAAGGAAAAGTGAAAAGCAAGAGAGTAATTGATAAAATTGTGAAACATACAAGGGGAAGAGGAGGGAAAGGGGAAATTCAGATGCAAAGCGAAGTCATGGGCGGTCATATTTTCGTTTCTTCCGTTTTTGCTAACCAGGTTTACCAATCTTGTCATTGTTTTTAGTTTGGTAAGAGGCGCTAAGCTCACTACAATTTCCAGTATTGGCATCCTGTACTTGTAACGCATGTCAGCTTGGTTATTTAGCTAGGTTAGAACCAGTGTTGCCAACCCTACCGATTTATCGGTAGATCTACCGATTTAGAAAGTAATCTACCGATATACCGATTTGGCACTTCATCTACCGATATTTTTGATGTTTTATATTTTAATCAGAAATTTAAGAATAAAAGAGATTGAGGGAGGAATTTTTTGTAAAATAGTAAATTGAGGAACTGTTACAGCATCATTTCTTTATAAATGACTTACATAATGCGGAAATAATTCAAAAAAAAATGCAACGTTCGTGCGATTAATAAACATCTATTTGAAAAAATTATATAGTAAAATTTATATAGTTCATCAAGCGAAGATTAGATACCACGTTTATTTTGAGTTGTTTTATTTTTTAAATTCTTATTTTATTTTTGCATTTGTTTTTTAATAAAAAGTATTTTTTCCGTAACATGTTTATCTTTATATTTCAAACCTACCGATTTTTCCCGATATCCACCGATTTTTTACGGTCGGTGCTACCGATTTTTGGTTTTCCAGGTTGGCAACACTGGTTAGAACATAAGTAGCTATCATACGTTTTGTTGATATTGAGTGACAGTTCTACTTAAATTTGAGCCAGAATTGTAAGAATTTGGTTACTTTTACTTTGCTAGTTTGTTTTAGTAAAGTTTACTTTTAAAATATATAAGGTGGCAGTATAACAAAGAAGGTATTGTCACAGAATAAACCAGAAAGGGCAATTATGAGTCATCACAATTCCCGCAAATTGAGGATGATGCCGGATGTACCCTCTAGAAAATATGGCTGTCTTTGTTATTGTTGTGTGTTGGAGGTTAGAGTTATATAGGTAGTCGGGATTATTTTTAGATAATGTATTTGTTTTTTGAACATGATTTTTATTATTTAACGTTCGTGCGGATATCTGTTAAATAAAACGTTGTTGGCTTGGAACTTACTTTGCGTATGATTAGAAATTTGTTGGAACAAATACATTGAAATTCGTGCCAAACATATTCAAGCCATGGCGGATCTATTCAAGGTCATCTAAATCTTTACCTGAAAGAACACAGGATTTGACATTTCCGTCTAAGAGGCCCGACTACCGTTTGACAGTTGGCGATGTTGCCATAGTTAAATTTTTTCATAATATAATGTTTTTATAATTTATTTAAAACGTATTTTAAAATCGGGCTTCATACACACATGTGTAGACGTATTTTGAATGGTTATAGCAAATTTCAGTAATTAAATCTAAAAATTAATAGAGTAATCTCGATTCCCGTATCAAGATAACGGCCAGTAACGAGAAAAGAGATTGTGAAGTTAATACTGAATATTAATAGACAAAATTGTATATGTAGATGTAAAATATTTGTAGAAATATGTGTATGAAGCCCAATTTTCAAATTATATTGAAATAAAATCAAGCAAACGATTTATAGAATTATGTAGATATGGCACCGCTGTAAAATAATCAGCTGGTAGACGACCCTCTAACATCTAATATTTATAATTACAAGTAGTTAAATAAACGAGCAATGTTTTATTTAAAACTTAAAACAATTTGTAGTTCGTGTTTTCTTTTTCAGTTATTAGCTACTCTGAAAATATATTCGAGACGAGAATTATGAAACTTTTTTGGTTAAATTTATAGAAGTTTAATTTGTGAACGCATGAGTAACAATAAAGATCGCAAATATGTTTCATAGATGCAAATTGTGATTAAACAATGTCTAAAATAAGTTGTTTTATTCAACTTTGTCCGAATACATCGACAAATACTAATAAAATATTTATTACTCTACCAAAGAATGAAGAAATTCGAAGAAAATGGTATGAAGTGATTATCATGCATATGAATTACTGTTTCACAAAGTTTTTCAATATAATCGTGAACATAACTTTGCAGTTGTGCATAAGTGCAGAACTCCTGTTTCTAATTAATTTGAAGTATCGAAGTAAAGTAAGTAATATGTAGTCGTCAATCTGACTATGCTTATAAATACTTAGAAAACAGCGCAGTTTAATCATTGGGAATTGGGATTTATGCTTATAAAAGTTGTTCCATTCTTTTGCACACAACTGTACGAGGTTTTATTACAAGCGAGTGTACAATCGTGGACAACTGATAGGGTGCGTTCGCAATGACGGTCGATAGAGCGAGCAGAGCACGAACAGAGTTTATGACGTCACGTACAGAGTACAAATGGTAGCTCGAACGCAAAGGTGCCTAATATGATTTGCTTCGACGATTCTTATTAACAATAATGTTTTCTTGGCCATCCAACGTCCACAATGTAAAAAACAACTCGTGATATACTTATCCTTTTTATTTTTAATCAAACAGACCATTATTTCTATTTACTTCTACTAATTCCATTTTATTCAAGAACATTAGACAAGTAAATATCAGACACAGATGACACATGTTATGCAGGGCGAGTTCGAGTTAAAGTCCGAGCAGAGCACGTGACGTCATAAACAGAGTTACATTTTAAATTGAACGCATCAGAGTATGTCTTCATAAACATAACCTCTAAATAATAAAAGTAAACATGGATGTACTGTCAATTCCAAATATTTCTATAGAGTTTGTTGCAATGCGCATGCGGACTCTGTAAACTCCATCTCCTGTTTCGGTGCATATAGAGCGTGCTCCGAGAACGCTCGCTTCACTTACTCGAACACAGCATTCCTTACTCCGAGCCTCTAATCGAACACAATTTTGAACGAACTCGCCCACAGTTTTATGTGAACAAAACCAAAAGTGCGCATGCGAAGCTACGAGCACCACTTTCGAATTCGAAGTAGACAGTGCACGCACTGAATAAACTCGGTGTTTCAACAAAAACGCAAGGCGTGTTCTGCACGCTCTGTGCGTCTATTCGAACGCACCCTTAATCGCGTAAATTTTACTGGTTACGATTTCAAATTGTCAAGGTAATGTCATTAATGTTACAACATATTGTAAATACTGTCAAAATGTGACAATTAAAGACACAGACACTTCAAAACTACTGTTTACATTCGGTAAATTTTGAAATATCGGCATACCAACATAGAAAACTGTGCACTTTTATTTGTTCACGATAGTACATATTCGTTATTGGTACAATGCGAGCATTCTCAAGTGAAGTGTAGTGGTAGCATAAGAATCCCTGATTCGCTTGATTTTTACATTCTACAGTTAGCTACATTGAGTAAATAGGTTATGTACTTTCATACTGTCATTTGGTTGTTTTCGTTTGCTGTCATTTTGTTGTTTTCATTTGTTGTCATTTTTGGTTGCATATTTGTAGATTACAGAATCTGTCAAAACAATGTATGTACAAGTTAGTTCGCGCTATCATTGCTGCCAATTACTCACTGTTCCCAATTGAAAATTTTGGATGACTCACCCTTCACTTGACTTTGTTCACCCTGTAACATATTATCAATTTTGATTTTTACATTCTACAGTTTGCTACACTGAATAGATATATGCTTTGTGTCATTTGGTTGTTTTCGGTTTGGTTGTTTTCGTTTGCTGTGATTTTGTTGTTATTTCTCTATTGCATTTATTACCGTCTATATACTGCTATTTACCTGCGGTTTTCACCGGGTTTCCGGCATATTTGTAGATTACTGATGTAGTATACATAACCTTAATAGAATCTGTCAAAACAATTTATATGCAAGTTAGTTCGCGCTATGATTGCTGCCAATAATTCAGTGTTCCCAACTGAAACCTTTAGATGATTCGTACCCTGTATGTCCCCAACTATTAATAAGAAACTTTTACAACGATTTTAGACTAGTGACACAAAAATTGCGCATTTATTTTTCCGTTTTTGAAGTAATAAAAAATGTTAACCCAACAGTTTTCTGAAATGAAATATTTGTGTCTAATATTGTCACTTTGCAGAAAAAAAAACAATAGTTTATTTCAAAATATGTTAAGAAATAAATTATGCATTTATATTTTCCGATAATCATTTTTTAAATTCTGTTGACAAAATATATACATGTTCGGATGCAACAGAGTTAAAATTCTAAGAAATGTTACAGTTATCCATTATTTTACTGTAGTGAAATGTTACTTTTGGAATGTTTTGTGAAGATTTTGACCTAAATTTAAACATAACTGCGGGTATAACGTTTCCTTTTTTATATCTCAATCAACTTTTAAATAAATGGCGTAAATCAAATTTGCAAACGTAATAATTAATCTAAAAACGCAAATTTTATTTTTATTTTAAAAACAAAATATCTTAATAACATCAATTATCTGAAATAAATCATACAAACATGATATATTTACGGAAATATGTAGGTAGAGTTTTATCATACGATAAATGGTCAAGTAACGGTAATAAAGCTAAGAACAACGAAATTACACGAGATTTCACTGCAATTTATAATCAAGTATGTTACATTTTCTGTGCTAAATAAATTTGTGTTATATACAAGCGTTCTAGTTTGATTGTTTACCTACCGGAATCCAGTTTATTTAAATATTACTCATCATATTCCCGCTTCTCACTGTGATATTTATATTAGGGCAGTTTAATTGAATGATAGATTTAAAACATATAAATTAGTTATCCTAATATAACAATTGAAAAGACAAAAAGTATTTCTCACTTACTTATATCGTTGGTGAGCTGTCCTGTAGTAATTTGAAGTGTAATTAATAGTAAAAATCCGACGTGTAAGAAATGTACCGGGCCTGTTTCACGGTTACCGTCAATCATTCGAATCGTATGGGAATTGAACGTGAAGGAAGGCCCACGTCGACGATCGTTGCTTGTCCACATTTAATCCGACATCATCCTTTCTTTTTTTGATATTGGAACTTTATATGGTACGATACGAGGATGGGGGAATACTTCGATTTCACTACGGTGGATCGTAGGCTGCGTTTTTATATTTTTTGAAAAATGGCGCGTTTATTAACGTTTTACGTAGGTAGATGTATTATCGATCGAGTTAATTCGTTTGTAAATAATTGTCAGTATTAAAAGTATTGATTTATAACGCTATTCAGAATATTACATTTATATACGATAAATAATAAATAGTAATAAATTTGTGCTTAGTTCTTCCTTTAATGCTTATGTAAATAACATATGCGAAGACATATGTTCTCTTTACAATTGCGATTCATTTTATTACTTCCGTTTACTTTTCAACCGTATAACCTTATTTGTATTTATTACGACACGGAAGTTGTAACACGGCAAACCAAAATGTACCCAAAAATTGAAAACATAGTTTATATTTAGAGCCAAGCTATGTTTGAAATTAAGAGGGAAAGAGGGGACTCCCGCACAATAACAGACTATAGCTTTAGGGGCACAAGCCCAACCCTGGATATGACAGGAAGCATTCAGCCGATAACAAAGTAAGAATTCAAAACTTTGCTTTGTTGCAACATCCCGTTGATCGTTGATAACAATTAATTATTTGTTTATTACATTATAAAATACAAACATTATTTCAAAAGAATGTAATCGGGGTATATAAATCAGGTATAAATAAAATCATAGCCACGTTCAATGGAACCAAACAGTTACCGGTGGATTGGTAGCACTTGGACGTGATTGCTCGCTCATAGTTTAAATTTCAACCAATCATACTAGAGTACTACCAATCCATCGGGAATTGTTCACTTTTGTAACTAACTTCACACTTTATCCTCTTTCTACACGGTGGCGGGAAATTCAAAAACATACGATAATCAAATTGAAAATAGGTACCTATAAACCTACCTATAATAAAATACGAAATGAGTTTATAATACCGTGAAAGTTAACATCGAAATGGAAAGGTTTGCTTCAATGGGGCTCACATCAGAAATAGTAATGACAGTTCTGCAATTTTCCATGTAGAAACAGTTGCTGTTAAGTTGTAATCTCAATGTTAACGGTGTTTTTGTGTGTTAAATAAAATATTATACAATTACGACATTATTTCATCAATTTAAGACTAGGACTGACAGTTTGAAATCAATGGCGTGTTTAAAAATTGCAGTGATTTCTACGTTAACGCATATATCTACATTGATGTCGTAATAGCGCCACCGTCAAATATCTCGGCATGACTCTGGACTCCAGGATTACACTCTGACATCACTTTGCTGAGACAGCGGCCAAATTTTTAACTGCGAAGTCAGCTGTGTCCCAGTTCCTATGCAGCAAAAGCTAGCTCAGGCTACAAATTAAACTTTTGTTTACACGATTTTCTTGAGGCCAATACTCACCCCAGCCGGCGGTATCTGATGGCATATTTTGCACAAATGGTTCCAGATATCGTCCAGGGGCATTTAGAGGGGTTTTTAGTGGGTAGGCTGGTTTGAGAGTCCCAACACAACCAAGCTCAGACAGACCAAAAAGCTTGGAGTGCATAAAGCATTTTCCCCTGGCGGAAAAAAAAACTCACCTATGGATCCCTGGTCTAGCACTGCACTCTCTCATAGGAAAAGGTTTAACACCCTTCCAAATAAGACCCTGAGTCAACGCACCTTGGTACGTCCGCAATGTTTAGATCCACCAGGACTTGAATATTCCTACTCTTCTTCAGCACGCAGCAGCGATGGCCGAGAAGACATTTGGTAGAGTGGAGAAGTGGTGGAGTTCCTCGCTCTGACAATCCCCTGGTAAGAGAACTTGCTCGCCTCGAGCCTGACAGACCCCCTCCTCAAGTGAGGGTTGCTCGGATCTTAACTACCACCGAAATGACCTAAGCCAACACATTGGACTGGTACTCCGCTTTAAACTGATTTATTTTAATCCGGTCTCTGTTTCTGTGAAGTCCCATATAAATTTTTATCTCTACCATATTGAGCATGTTTTATCTATACTTTTTGTTTGTTTTAACCACTTTTAACTTCCTACGTTTCCTTTTTTAGTCCCAAATTTCTGTTTTTTTTTCTATTGATGACATGTATAATTACTAGTAACAATCAACGGGGGAGGTCCCGTACTATTAGGAGGACTAAAGGGTGGTTTAAGGGCTAAAGTCCAACCCTAGGAAGGAGATGGAAGATCTTCGTCGTCAAAATCTCATGTTCAAGCATCGGCACAACCTCAAGCACGAACTGTAAATATGGTCCTTAGTTAGCTAATTAGCTACACTATAAGGTTTTGTTGGGATTTTGGTGCAGCCAACTTCCCTTCAGTTGAAATTGCTCACACGGTATATGGTTTTCTATTTTGCATACATAAATGATCGTATTAGTGGCTTTCGATTTGTGCACCGTACAGCTCGGGAGCTGTTCCGGGTCACCTATCTGTCGTTCTATTTTGCCATGTGATTCGCACTTGTACAACCCCGTTTTTGCTTCCCCTCACCCCTGGTGTACCAACCTTTCGGCTGGGGCGATATGCACCCGCATGCGCACTTGCGTTTGTTTACAAAATAGTGTTGACAATTTGAATGAATTGTAGACAAAACGAAAACTTGAAAGGTTATGTTACATCTGTGATTACATGGCCGCCACCCCACCACTCTTTATTTGTTTACAGTTTATCTGTACCTGAACTGTACTGAGTTTGTTCACTGTACACGCACACGAGTAGCTCCGGAGCTGTTCCCGAGTAACCCTTATGGACAAATCGAAAGCCACTATTATGTCACAATCTTGTGGCATCATGATCCTATTATGTCATTATAACTTTTCATAATTTAATGTTGGCTTTCTGATCAATTATTAATGTCATTTTTGTACTCGCTTATCAAAACCTGTCATTTCACGATTTGATTTGCGTGCGTTAAAAGTCACTTTAAGCACGAGTGCGTAAAAGTAAAGTTGGTATTTCCTGGAACTTGATTAATTTAGTGACATTTTAACATCATAAATCGCTAACCGTAATAATATGGTCATATATTATTAAGGTTAGGGATTTATGATTTTAAAATGTCACTAAATTAATCAAGTTCCAGTAAGTATCAACTTTACTTTTACGCACTCGTGCTTAAAGTGACTTTTTACGCACGCAAATCGAATCGTGAAATGACAGGTTTTGTTAAGCGAGTACAAAATAACGATTTTAATGTGCTACCGCAATAGTTACATGATAATATTGCAAGCTTATTTTAGTTTAAAAGTCCCGCCTCGATTGTCTAGGCTTTAACATTTAAGTTGGTAACAAATATAAAAATATGTATGTAACTAGAAATAATGTGAAATGTAACGGACAGTTGTTCTGATGTCACTTGTGCTGAATTGATTGATTAAACGTTGTGGTGATATAATACCGATTTTTTATCTGTAAGTTATGTAAAATTGTTCTAATGTTTTTAATAATATTGATATGTACAAAGAATTGGGGAAAGATGATAAATAAAACGACTAATCATACCATTAGTGATATATTTTTCAAATAGTATACACTAATTTTTTACAACAATTTGCAAAATATGTAAATAAAACCTCATCAATATAAATCTCTCTATCAAAACTAGTAATAGATAACCAAAAAAATATGGTAAAATATGACAGTTCCGTTGTTTACAGTAAAACCATAGTTGTTCTTCTTTAGAATATAATTTTTCTATTATATTTTACTCAAAGATAGTAAACAGTAAACAACACCTATAAATATGATTTGATATAATAGATATATATGTAATAGATACATTTACATAATATACCGTGTGGATACCATCTCTTACGATTTCTTTTTTATTTCAGTTTCTTTGTTTTTAAAAGTGGTTTAAAAAGTTTTTTTCCGTCAAATCAATTTTTTTTTCGGTTTTTTTTTTCAAAATTTATGTTTTTTATCTGTTTGGCTTGGAAAAGTTAGTTTTGACGATGTGAATCATCGCCAAAAATATGTCTTACTTCTTTTATTGCGATTAGCATGCTAGATCGCATGAGTCTAAAGGTTCAGATCTTAGCGAACTATTCAGTTCCAACAAATAACGAGTGGAATGGCGTGCTACCTCCTTGCATTCTATATCATCGTTGCACAGGTAGTCCGCTTTGTTTAAGAAAAGAACGTTACATTGACGTGTTGGTGGAAACCACGTGTTGTCACCCTGAAAACGTGAATAATGTACGATTAATTTTGATAAATATACCTTTCTACTTACACAAAGGAGACACATCTGGTGTAAGACGCAAGCGTTTTCTAACATTTTTTCGTATTGGCCTAAAATTGATGCTATTTCGGCGCAAGCTCTCTGCACTTTAGGACAATATCCTGAAATGGGTCTCAGTTAAAGATAAATAAAACATTTTGCGAGGGCATACGTACCAAAATTAATATTATCCAACAGGTCTTCAGGAGTTTTATAATTCTGTTCGACACAGTTTTCATCTGTATTAACGCATTTGATATTATTGTCGGCACTCACTACTTCAAGATCTCCAGCTGACTTCCTAGGAACTGATAATCTCTTCTCCTCAGCTTTTCGGTTATCATTACTTTTACCAGCTTTTAATGCTAAACGCTCCTTCTTGATGCTTTCTCGATATTCATTTAGAGCACGTCTCATCTTTTCCAACCTATAGGCTGTTGCTAACTGGGAAATTATACGATCTTTCATTTCTTGTTCCTCCTTCGTATCGAATTCGGTTTCGTCGGAAGCAGTGGACGCTTTTAAAGCCCTATCCACGATAGCGTATTCAATATTCTTCAATTTACTATCCATATCGTTGATTTTCTCGTCCGTTGTGGTTGAAGATTTAGTTTTGTTGCTCTTGTTATTATCATCGTCAATATTCTCCGGATTACGTTTCGAAGTCAAGGCAACCGCTTTGTGGTATCTTTCCATCAACCACTCATTGTCTAAATTATTATTGTCAGGTTTCTTACGTTTATCCAAACCAAAATAATCGCTCCAATCAATTGACTTCTTCTTGATTTGTATCGGCTTCTCCTTCTCACCGGTATTAGAATGCTCAGAAATATTTAATTTTAGGTTTGGTTTCTGAGTCGTTGCCATTTTAACAGTCGTCTCGGATGATTTCGACGTTTCCGTAGCATGCTCGGTTCTTTTAGGTTTAGAAACAACTTTATCTTCTTCCCCGTGTTTATTGTCAACTTTACGATTGGAATTATGACTAAAAATTGAACTCAAATCCTCTTCTACTTTAGGATCGGTTTGCATCAGTTTCTCATTTTTATTCAAGTGGGATGATCGCTTAAATTGTCGCGGCATTTCATCGGTGAAAGGTATCGGGTAATAATTACTACTTCTTTTAGCTACCGGGAACCTTTTAGCCATCAGATTAGGATACATTTGACTACTACGCATACCGGGTACGTTTAACAAATACATAGACGGATCTCCGGATTCACCGACCGGTTGATACGATGGTGTATTGCGTTTTCTCATACCGACAAGATTGAAACCCGCGTTATTGGAGAAGTGTCTGTTCTTCTTTCTAAGCTCGTTTTTCTCGTATAAATCGCCGTAATAGTCAGACGATTGGGGTTGCTCGTATTGGCCGTATTTCTGATATAACTCCTTAAGTAAATCAGCGTATTCTGAGCTATCTTTGCCGTGATTCAGAAGTATTTCGGCCAACTCTTGCTGTTCGCGTATACGATTCTCTTGTAGTTTCCTCTCGCGGAAAGCTGATTGTCTGTTGTTGAAATCAATATCTTCCAGATATTCCAATTGAGATCTCTCCCTGTTTCCTGAAAATGCGTTGAAATATCAATTTAATCAATATTATTTAAACGTCATAATAACGTTAAAAAATAAATGACGTCAATAATGTGACGTGCGTTATTTTTAGGCCACTTTTTTGAAAAAAACTGACGTAACTTTAGAATCACATCAAAAATACATCGTATTGAGGAGATTATTTTTTGTGTCATGAATACAATGTCAAAAACACGTCATAAAAAAATAAAATATTCTTAAATATTTTTAATTAGTCTTTGTCAAGACATATTTAGTTACTATTATGTTATTTGTGATTTATTTTATTTTTTTCTTAGGTGACGTTAATCTCAGTCTTTAAAATGATGTCGTAGAGCTGTGACATAATGTCCTCAGTTAAAAAAAAAGACGTCAAAATAACGTCATTTCGTTACATCAAGTCAAAAAAAGATAAAAGTTAAAACATATACAGTGCTTTCGAATAGTAACGAATAAATTTATTATTTCTAAAATTGAGAGTTTTTCGAAAAAATCCTCTGACACGTCGATTTTGTTTTAAAGAAAAGCACTTTTCGACATACGACCCATATTTGTGACGTAATTGTCATTCGAGATATGACGTCCTTGATCATTTTTTTAAATGGCAACACCCAATTTCGACCATGCGAATTGAAAGAGCGTATCATTCTACGTACACATCGTCAGAAATTACTGTCAGATAAAAACTTGAAATCGTACATTTTACTTTTTTTTTTTGCATTTCTTATCTTTCGTTTGGCAAAAACAGTATGTTTGAACTGTTTATTGAGTAATGACTTTGTAATTTTATTTGAAATGGTAAAATTAACTGAACGAGAACGAATGGAAGTTCTTTGCATGATCGGATTTGGAGGCAAGATGCGCACCCAACAAGAAGTAGTTGAATTGTTTAATGAAACTCATCCTGGTCTGGGACGCCGACCAGGCCAAAGCATGATAAGCAATATGGAGTCTAAATTGCGTAACTTTGGAGATGTTCGTGATTTACCTAAATCTGGTCGGCCCTCAAAATCAGAAGAAGATCAACTTAACGTTTTGTTGGCAATATAAGAAATTCATCACTCAACACTTAACCAAGTGGCTTCTGATTTCAATATGGCACCGTAAGCAGTTCACAAAATTGTGACAAAACCACAGTATCATCCTTATAGGATATGTCTTGTTAATGAGGTATCTGAAGACGAACTTTGATCGGCGAATTCAATTCTGCGAGCAAATGAAGAGCTATGTACCAATGATAATAATTTCGTAAGAAACGTAAGTTTTTCTGACGAGGCTACGTTTGCTTTGAACGGCCATGTTAATAAGCAAAACTGTCGTTATTGGGCTACCGAGAATCCCCGATGGATGATGGAGTATCGCACTCAGCATCCACAGAATGTGAATGTGTGGTGCGGCAATTCTCTTGAGAGACGGTGACATTTTTTCAGAGAGTTTAATCCCGGATCGACTTGCCATTCGCTGTTAGGAGCAAAGTGATTAACAGCGCGGCATCATAAAGGGCGATATTATGCTGTCACAAAGCCAATTGAACACAACATACACACACAAAAACTACACCGCGAGAGTTGCAGTGATAGCCAGACAAGCGATACAGTTTACGAAGTCGCTGCAACTAAGCACCCACCACATTAAAAAAAAATCGTGCATATTCGAAAGCACTGTAGAACTCTTAAAGTAAAACACAGGGAACGAAGTATAGGTAAACGTGAAACAAAGGACAAAGATAAGATTATTAAGTTAAAATGAAATCTCTAAATATGTAGACAGAATTTACTCGCGGGGTTTCTAAAACATAGCAATCAAAACGGGAGAGAGCTACGAATGGATAAAATGTACGGTGGAGGACAGCCAAAATACTAGTTCCAAGTTGCAGTCTATTCAGCCAAATCCAATATTCAGTTGGACAAAATTAATAAGAATCGCAGTTAGAACAAATATGGCATTGTAATAATGTAAAATTTTAAAATAAGAATGTCATAATAGGTACACCTCTAACGTTATAATAGTAATAATAAAAAATAATTACAACAGATAATACAATAATAATAATTAATATTTTGTAATTAATAATATAAATGTCATCCTCATCGTCGTCTTCGACTTCACGTTGTTGTCCCTCTACTTCTTCGTCATGTTTTGCGACTATACTGTAAGATATTATAAACTAATGTAATTCATTTTCAACTCCAAACGTCTAATTTTAAAAATATTTGGATGTGATGAGCAAATACAATATGAAACAAATCCCTAATTGTGTTTATTCTTGATGTCACCTTCACAGAATAACTTTTTTACTTTTCGTGTGTGTAAATTGCGTTCAAATGGCTTTGTGACGACATTATGCTGTCTTTTATAATGTCGCGCTGTTAATCACTTGCTCCCAATAGCGAATGGTAAGTCGATCCGGATTTCAAGTCTCTGAAAAAATGTCACCGTCGCTCCAGAGAATTGAAACCCGGCTCCTATCGTCCTGCCACAACGATAATCAGCCGCCTAACCACTGTGGCTATCGACCCTTGAAATGTTTGTTGTTGGTTCCTTTTGTTTTTTTAAGCTTCCAGTATATATCTCATTATTAGATGGACATTGGGATCTTAGTTGGTTCTACGAAACACCGGGAACACTTTGGTGATCACGCAACAATAGCTATCTAACGTATTTTTAACGAATTTCTACCGTGAATTCGGGTGACTTAAGACAATTTTCACATTCAGTCGAGGATATCTATGAAAAAATTTGTCAAATCTTTAAAGTATTGCTATCAGGTTTTGAGTTTTGACGTGTAGAGTATAGACTTAAGACATTAAATTCGACTCTTGACCTCGATACCTATTTTTTTTTAATTTTGACTGTTTCAAGTCACCCTCTATTCCGGGTGACTTGAGACAACGGTGTTTTAAGGGTCTTCACTCAAGTTAGAAACTGTTAGTGCGACAAATATGTTGACAAAAAATACAAAAATATAGCCGAGAGCAACACACCTTCCGGCTATTCAAACTGCACTGAATGGGTCGCAAGATCGGTAATCGTCACCAATAGCACAGAATAAACAGAAAGGACAAAAGCCTTAAAATTGATGTCATGGTTTTTGTGCGCATGACTGGCAGACACCATTTCTCAAATATATCCAAATATTCCTGGAATGTTGTTTAGATGTTTATTGTTTGTTTGATGATGTTTAGAGGTTAGTTCTTAGTTGTGAGTTTAAGTGATTTTGTGATGTGTACAGTCGAGGCCGTTTTTTTTTAAATTGTATGGTGTAAGTTTGTGTTTCGGTATGATCCGACATTTGACTTCTATGACAAACAGCTTAAGCTAAAGCTCGTCTTACAATAATAAAATTTCAAATTTTTGACATACATGAAATTTAAGGTTGTACTACATTTATCTGGCTACGACTGTACATTCCGAACATATCTAACCTAGATGCTTGAAATAAAATTCAAACTTTTGCGCCAACATTCTTGGACATATTTTTAAAATGGCATCAATAACATCAAGGTCACTCAGAATCGTCATTAAAACATCAAAGGTTCCGACAAATACGTGCTGACGCGCTTTCAAAACGGCCGTGAAAACATCAATGATTACGCCAGAGAGCATCGATAAAGTACATCATGTTCTCAAGATTTAGCCAAAATTATCGTTGCATTTTGTAGAAATGGAATTGGGAATGTCCAAAGATTCGATCTATCGCATTTTGACTGACGATTTGAGTTATCGAAAGATGTGTGCTCACCTTGTGCAGCACAAGTTGACTGACGATCAAAAATTGCTCAGATAATTGCAAGGACATCGTTAAAGAGGCCAAAAAGGACGTAAACTTCCTTTACAATATTGTTACTGGTGACGAAAAATGGTGCTTCTAATACAATCCGGAAACAAAACGTCAAAGTTCCGAATGGACAAGCCGGCAACCAAAAAATCTCGGTTTGAAAAGTCAAAAGTGAAGACAATGCTCATTTATTTTTACGATGCAAAGGGTATTGTTCATCATGAGTTCGTCCCACCGAGCATAAAGGTTAACGCATCATTTTATCTTGATGTTTTGAGGCGGTTGTTGCATCGAATTCGTCGCATTCGGCCAAAATATCGTGAGGAAGGGAGTCGGCGTTTGTTGCACGATAATACGCCGTCTCATTAATCGACACTCATCACCGATTTTTTGGCCAAAAATACATAGCCGATAAAAATAATCAATATATAAAGTCTTCTAGGTCAGGTCATCTTAATAGTCTGTTGATAGAGGAATAGATAGAGACATATTTCACAATTTAAGTCAGGTCACCAATATATGTACAATCAATATTGTATGATACTGAAAAACTTGTACCAGTTGAAACCACAATAAAATTAATCGATGCTGATGGGCGGAAGTCATCAATGAAATATGTAAATTCAAAACAATGCAAGACGCGAAATATTAAATCAATTAGTTATTGGCTATATCCTCCTGATGACTAATGCGTAGACAACAGTTTTCAACGACTGATGAAGAGCGATAATTTTTGCATTAATTTGTCATAATATCGCAAAAATAAGGGCATTAACCTTCGACGTCGCTTTCATACAAACTTGGCGATAACTAGATAATCAATACATTCCATATTACCATGCAACACAACAAAAATATCCAACAACAACAAAAATCATTGATCGATAGTATGAGATATGTGCACGATTAGAAAATGTGGATGTTTTCAATTTAAAAGCTTAGAAAAAAATAATTTTATCAACTAAATACCTGGTGATGGCCCCCTTACATCTGTTTGACCTAAAAATACCAAATTATTCTCGGGGACGCTGTAACGGGACACTCCGCTTTCCGAATAGAACTTCTCGAACTTGGGATAACCCATCAAATCCTGCTGTCTCCTCTCCATAACGTTGAATGCCCCCTGCAGTCCATCTTCGCACAAAACCCGATACCTCAAGATTAGAAGCATAAAGCTCATGCACCACTTTAGGACATTTCGTCCCATACTTCTGCCGAATAAAAATAATTTTTTGATGAAATATTGATTTTTTTTCTTGAATATTGGCAATTTAATTAGAAGAATTTGGTATATAATATAGTGATAGACTATCGATGATATCCTTTTTAATGGCTTATCTTTAATGTCCGCCATTTTAACGATTTACCAGGGTGGTTTTTATTATTTATTTATTAAGTTTTAAAATGAATTCTAGCTGCCATTAATGTGGATTTAATCTACTATAATGTTTTGTTCAAATTTAAATAATTTTACTAACAATTTATAATATTAAAGTAACATCATCAATTAACATTATTTGCAAGATCAATTTATTCCTAATTTAATATAATATTTATTCTTGTAAAAATACAACTTACAATTATTTTCGACCCACCAGTCTCTTGTTGAATTGTGTGTTGTAACCAGTACCCAAGATACCGGCAGACTGTGTCACTGGAACCTTCTCTCTAAGGTCAATAATTACTGAACCATTCTCTGTTTTGCTGCTGTAAAAATCTACATGACATTTAGGGCGGCGCAATCTCCGTAATGACCGTACTGTATATTGATTTTTCCACGCAAAATAGAGTATATGTTGTGGATATATATACAGACTGAACGTTTTACGAGACGTTTCAAATTTATAATCTTATCTACAGGTGTTTACTTCTGTTTGAAATGCTGATTTGGGCTGAATAATGATTTTCAAAATTAAATGTATTTAGAAGATATTCTAAGAATGGGTTTATCAATGTGAGGATAAATAAATTAACTTGCATATAAAATTTTATTCGTAAAGTAATTATAATGAACCATTTATTGAGTGTTAAATAGAAGTTATCTGCAAGATAAAGCATTATAGTTAATATCTGACAGTTACTTACCTAACACTTTTATCCTCACATTGATAAACCCACCCTAAATACTCTAAATTCAATATGAATGAGCGTAATAATACCTAGTATAAAAGCAATGAATTGCTACAGCAAAATACATCTAGTAATAGCTCTAAATAGTTAATATTTCAGTATGCGTCAAAGTAGGGAGATCTGTTGAGCATTAACCGGCTTTAGTGGCCGCAAATCCCGATTAAATTTCACCAAAGTGGCGGTGATTGATTATAGTCATTTTGATTGGAGTTTTCGGATTTCATCGGTAGACATATAGATAGCCTGTAGCCTAGGGAGTTCTTTTTTTAAAGACACCTGCATTGCAAACTACGTTAACGGATCCTTTATTAACCTTCCAGTAGTCGCGCGAAAGTTCAAGACATGAGTAGTCGCACCGGTGTCACAGACCGTATAACAAATATAGCCCAAAAAAAATTCATTGGAACATACTTTTTGGAAACAATATGACAATTTGGACATGGCAATTGGTTTACTAAAAAAAATATATTGACCCATTTGTCTAAATCTAGCTCCAAATTAAAAAAAAAAACAGTTTTTTTGAACATCATACTTTATTAAATTGAAATAAAAAAAAACAAACATTGAAAATGGAAATTAAAAAGTGTTTTTCAACAAAACAAAGGCTCTTCTACAACAAAACAGAAAACAAAATAATTTTGAAAATGGTTTAGAGCATTTCTCGGCACTCTTGGCAAATGCCAATTATATGCTCCAAACACATATGTATATTTTTTGTACTTATGACAATTAATCCGTGTTTTACGGTTTTTTTTCGCGGTACAGTAGAAACATCTACCCGGTACACCATTATCTGGGACTTCAGGTTCCACATTTACCCCCCATAGTTTTTTTAGCCTACATTTCAAACTTCGAGAAATGTTGTTCATAGTGGAACGCACTTGTAGATGAGGTCTCAGCAGTTCATTGGAGAGTTGTCTCAAATAATTCCTTCCCAAAATCGTGATGTCAGGATGGTTTGAAAGGTATATTATTTGCGAATTGATGCCAGCTATATTTAAAAGAGAATACAGAACGACCATTGGCCACCTGCGGATGTTTCTGGAACAATTGTAACTTGCACATAATTTATCCACAACATTTACACCCCCTTTAGTAGCGTTGTAAGACGTAATCATTACTGGTTTTCGCGTCTCCTGTTCCTGCATCGATTTCATCATCAAAGTGCATACTAGAAAATAGGACATTCTTCATTTTTTTGCTGGAATGTTCTGGTCGCGTAGCCGGTTGGTAAAATTCTAAGAGCAATTCTTTTTTGTTTTTTTCTGACAGTTCCAAGTACTGTGAGCTTATGGTCAATGAATAGTTTCTTTACGAAAGGTAGGGATGTGAACCAGTTGTCCATCGTTATATTACGACCTGATCTAACAATATGTTCACAAAGTCGTAGAACAACATCGTAAGGACTATTTGAAACCCTGTATGGTCCTTCTGGTTGTGTTCCGACGTACACTTCTTCCTTGTATAAACCATTGTTGCATCACATAATGCTAGAATTTTTATCCCGTATTTGTTTGGTGTAGAAGGAATAAATTGGCGAAAACTGCACCTCCCACGAAATCCTGGAAGCATCTCGTCCAGTCTGACAATTAGCAACGAATTGGTCAAAAATAGCACGTATAGGTGCCAATTTATCTGATGCTCTTCGAATTGCTCGAGTTTCTTTGCTATCAAATCTTAGACAACGAAGTAGAAATCTAAATCTTCGCGGACTCACGGTGAGGCGAAATATTTCTACACCAGACCCATCGGTAGCCCACAAATCTTCTCCATTTAGACGATTTCCATGATATATACCAGCCATACAAAGTAGTCCAAACAGAGCACGAATCTCAATTGGATTGGTTGGCTGTGCATCTCTGCTGTGAGCAAAATTGTTGGCAACAGATTCAATGTACTCATTGGTACATTGCACAATGATATTGATCATCTCGTCATTGAAGAAATGTTCCCATATCTCGAGAGGTCCGTCTAAGTTTTTTGTAGCCAATGTGGAACCAGGCAAACGTTTGACGATATTCTTTTGCCGTGTTCGAGCTGTTTTTGGTTGTGACACAAATTTTCTCCAATGCGTAATTTTGTCTTTTCCGATGAATGACAATGTGTGGCTGTTGCTGTCTTCTCGTTGTTCATGATCAGAAATTTCTTGTTCAGAATCACTATTTTCAAGTTGTTGCTCTTCATGGTCCGATTCATCCGTATCTGATTGTTCTTGATCCGAATGATTGTCACATGCGATTTCTTGATCTTCATTTCTCATAACTTTATCCCACAGATTTTGCAAGTATTGCTGTTCTTTTTCGTAAGACCCCATGGCTAAAAAACAATAACGCTAGATTTTCTTTGTATAATTCAACATAAAATAACGCAAAACTAACCTGATTGAAATAGCTCAAAAAAAAACAGGAATAGTCGCGTCGGTCTCTGACACCGTGGGCGGGTCTAACTATGCACAACCACCACCTGCAACACTGTCACTAGTACTGCACCTCCGTAGCATGTTATTGGGAAGATACATAGAGGGCGGAGTTGCTGCGTCTTAGTATTTCAAAATGCGGCGCAAAATATTGTGTGGTCTCACAGACCGGGCGCGACTACTGGAAGGTTAAAAGAATCCTTTAGTTTGACAAGTGCGCTTGCGCATTTCATTAAAATTTAAAAGTATGCCATTATTAAAATACAGGCCGCATGTATTTAATTTAAATAAGGGAACTCGGAACTTTATTTAAAGTTGCCTTTACTTTGACAGCAGAACCTACCATTTTGAATAGTTGAGGTTAAGTGACTCTTACATTGCATGTAAACCTAACCTTCTGGCTCCTCTCTTGTGTTGGAAGAGCTCCTTGAACTTAAGGATTAAGCTCATGATTTATACGCTGTTTCTCCGACCGATTCTGACATATGGTGTCCTGACCTGGTCCAGCGCCATTATATCGCAAGTTAAAAGGCTGAACATCCTCCAGAACCGGGTGCTGCGAATCATCGTGGCGACGCCTTGGTTCGTGAGCAATGCCCAAATCCATAGAGATTTGAACATCCCGCCGCTGAGCGCATACGCGATGGCGCTGGCCAGGGGAACTCTTTTGAGGGCCTCTCGGTTGATCCAGCACTTGGGAGAACTAGATCCCGACAGACCTCCTCCTCGTGTGGGGACTAGGAGGATCTTATCGATGGCAGACTAACATCCGGCCGCGATTTGGTCGTCCAGTTGCAGATCCAAAATTTCCCTTGATTGTTATAGACCCTGCGGTTAGAGGCGCCGCGATCGTAAGAAGAATAAAAGGCTAACGGGCCTTTCGTCAAGCCTTAGATAAAACAGAAGCCCTATGATGATGTAAACCTAACCTCAAACGCAACTGTCAATTTAAAGGAACTCTCATTAATGATGGCGCGGTTGCAATAACTCTCTTTATTATGACAACATTTAAATCCTTTATTAATGTATCCTTAATTAATATTAATATTAATTAATATTATAAGCTTATTTTGTGACTAAATAAAAGGTTTATTGAAGATACTGTTCACTGTTACTCTAGGGGGTTGACACGTCAAGTTACTGTAATCTCCTTATATCCCCTACTTTTTGTTCCTGAAGAAGCCATTTAAATTACTGGCGAAACGTCGAGTTAGTAGATAACTTAAAAACCATAACAGTTAGAATAGTGTTCTCACAGACTTTTTTGAAGAAGATTTCATGCTGTGCAAAAAAAGTTTTTTGATATCTTCTGTCGTTAAGGCTACGTCTGAAAAGACAGGGACAATTAGGGTTATTTTTGCGATATTTTACCTTTTTTTGCGAATCCAGCTTTAACCGTATAAAACTTTTTGTAGAGCATGAAATTTTCTACAAAATGTCGAGGAGAGCACTATTCTAATTGTTATGGTTTTCAAGTTCTCGAGCTAATTTTGTTCGTGACTAAGCCAAGCACCGACCATACGTGTATGATTTGTACAGTATATATTATTGTCCTCTACCTTGGCGTCATTTTAGATCAGAGGTTAACGTTCAGTCAACATTTCTAGAATACCTCCGCTTCTGTGCTCAAAGAGTACTATGTCTCTCAAGCTTAAGGTACAGCTTTATACTTTTTTTCTCCGCCCAGTTATAACGTATGGGGCCTTCTCGTGGTCCAACTTCGCAAAGTCCCACTTAAACAAACTAGAAGTCTTACAGAACAACATTCTCGGAATAATGACTGAAACACTTTGGTTCGATAGAAACGACCAGCTGCGTACGAATCTACAAATCCTTTCAATCTAGGACTACATCGCAAGCTTAGTCCGAAGGACGTTGGATAGAACTACAACTTACCCTCATCCCCACCCAGGGTGAGGGTGATGAGAATTTCCACATCCGCCACCCTCCACATCTTAATCCCCCAAGGCTAGAAAGGCCTACACAGTAGAATAGAGGTACTAAGAATCTGGAGTCCATCCTTGAAAGGGACGAGATGAATCATTGGATATATATTATACTCTATGACACAGTCAAAACTCTTACAATAGAAACTTGGATCAAAATATTCCGTATGAAGTATACATGCAAGAGAAAATTGAAGCGGTTTTATTTTATGGAGAAGCTGGCAGGAATATTGAAAGTAATGCTGTTCATTTCTGCGCTTAAGATTTTTCGGTATTCTGAAACAATTTACTATTGATAATGAAGTGTCTAACGTCGAAAAAAAGGGACATTTGAACAACAGTCGCCGGTGAAAATAATGAAATTGCTGTCTTAATTGATAGTCACGTTAATGCACATGGTGTTAATTTCCAAACTTGAGAAATCTTTTGTCAGTGAGCATGTAAATAAAACCACAGGCATCTTTTAAAAACGACAGAACAGTTAATCGACACAATATGCATTACTGGAGTGTTGGGACATCCGCACTAGAAGCAGCAGTTTGAATATCAACGTCTCAAGTGTATATTTTAAAGGATTTTCAACAGAGAATGTGGCAACTATCTTCACGTTGAAGCGTCATCATTAGGCTATTGAAACGTTCTATTGGCGGTCATTGCCATCATCATAACCGATGTGCTAGTTTTGCTTCAATCTTTTATTACAACCGGATGCTTGGCTCCTCGTTTGCATAATATTTTAATCTTTCCCGGATCGTAAGTAAAATTCGTCTCATCATAATTAATAACGGGTCGATGGCCGCAGTGGTTAGGCGGCTGACTATTGTTGTGCGAGGACGATAGGCGCCGGGGTTCAATTCTCTGGAGCGACGGTGACATTTTTTCAGAGAGTTTAATCCCGGATCGACTTGCCATTCGCTGTTGGGAGCAAAGTGATTAACAGCGCGGCATCATAAAAGGCGATATGATGCTGTCACAAAGCCATTTAAACACAATTTACACACACCAAAACTACACCGCTAGAGTTGCAGTGATAGCCAGACAAGCGATACAGTTTACGGAGTCTCAGGATGCACATTTTCCAGTAATATTTGTAGCTGATTGAAATAGGCGTTAATGGTTTCTGCGTTAACTTCTGCTCGAACGCGCTTTGTGTTTTGTCCAAACCGTTCGCTTAGTTCTTGATGATGTAAAAATCCGCGAATATATTCATCACCTGGAAGATTGTTCTTAAATTCCACACCTATCTAAATAGTCCTTTATTAACAGTTTTAAATCAACTTTAATTAGAGAAAACCTCCATTCTGCACAAAATTTAAGGCTTCTGAAATTGTCTTTTCTGCTACCTCACTTAACACGGTTTGCCCTCTATATTTTCCTGATTTTAATCCTAAGTTTTCTTTTCAACGTTACGCGTAGAATTCGATATTTTTCACTAATTTTTCTTATTGATATAGTACCTTTTCTAAGCTCTTTTAGAGCTTCTTGTAGTCTTTGATAGGTGTAGTGATAGTGACGCCGCCCTCCAGGCGTAGGTTTATAAACACGCGGTATTTCTAAGGTGGTCCACTTCACCACAGAAAAATCAGTTTTTCAGTTATTGTTCTCTAAAACATTAAGAAGAGTTTCTTGCAAAATATTTATTGTAAACACACGTTCTTCAATAATTTACCTTCTAATACAGGGAGAATCAGATTATATCACTTTTTCGTAGTATGTGGAACAGAGGAGGTTTGATAGTTAACACACTACTATGGAAAATTTAGCCAAACGTACTGCACGCGCCAGATACCATGGCGAGCGGTGGGGATGCGCCGTAGACGTCTTTAAAACGTGGCACGCCCACCTAAACGTAGCTAAATTTACTTGATATTTGTCAGTGGCGGACCATAATGTCGTTGGTAGGAGACCGTAAAGTGATACATGCTCAAACGCGTGAAGTTGTGTTTAATGTTTATAATTATTTTTATAAACATAAAAGTGAATCACAGCCATTAAGTGAAATAAAAAAATCTGTGCATGAAGCAACTGGTGTATCAGTGCGAACAATAGAAAGGATCATTCAAGAGGGAAATACAGCATCAAGCAATGATGGCAAAAAATTTACAAGTCCTGGTAAGAAGAGACAAAGAAAAAAAGTGTCATAAGTTTACCGGAGTTTGAAATAAGATTACTGCGGGATATGATCTATAATTTTCATAGAACTGACGAGCAACGCGTTACAATTTCGGCTCTACGCCAAAAGATGCACGATGAATTACAGTGGAATGGATCAAACACATCATTAAGAAGAATTCTAACTGATTTGGGATTCAAGTTTCGATGTACACAAAATAATAGGAAGGTATTGATAGAACAATTACATATACGAGCATTAAGAATTGATTATTTGCAAAAGATAAAACATTTTTGTGACATAAATCGACCCATTGTTTATATTGATGAGACTTACATTCACAGTAGTCATACATCTTCAAAAATGTGGACTGATGAAAGTACAAAGGGATTGTTTAAAAACATTTCTAAAGGACCCAGGCTAATAGTAGTGCATGCAGGAGGCAACATGGGCTTTATTCCTAACGGTCTATTGATTTTTAAGTCCGGCACAAAAACAGGTGATTATCATTCTGATATGAACGCTGAAAATTATGGCAGATGGATAGAAGAAAAGCTTATACCAAACTTACCCTCAAACTCCGTTGTCGTAATAGATAATGCGCCGTATCACAATACACAAGCAAATCGTGCTCCGACAAGTAATAGTAAAAAAATGAAATGATTGGATGGTTAACTTCAAAAAATATTCCTTTTGATAATATAATGTTAAAGCCACAACTATACCAGATAATTAAACGCTATAAAGATCAATATGTCACGTACAAATTTGACGAAATTCTACGGCGCCATGGACACACAGTATTGAGACTTCCACCGTATCACCCTGATCTCAATCCAATTGAGTTGATCTGGGCCACTGTCAAAAACAATGTTGCTGCCAAAAATGTAAATTTTAAGTTAGAAGATGTTCGTAAAATTGCGGAAGAAGAATTTTCAAAAATTTCCCAGGAAGATTGGCAACGACGTTGTAAACA
Source organism: Holotrichia oblita (assembly GCA_023690525.1). Classification (NCBI taxonomy): domain Eukaryota; kingdom Metazoa; phylum Arthropoda; class Insecta; order Coleoptera; family Scarabaeidae; genus Holotrichia; species Holotrichia oblita. The sequence goes on along the minus strand of CM043021.1, from coordinate 85,296,314 downwards.
TGTTGTTGATATTGAAAATAAATATTTAGAATCAGAAATATTGGTAGATGAATCAACAGAAACCTTAATTATTCAAGTAGATAATGAGAGTGATACTGATGACAATGATTTCAATTCGGAAGAGGAATAATAATAACTGCAATGTATATTACAAATTGTTCTAAGAAATATTTTCATTAATACACTATAATGTATTGTATCGTAAAGTAATTGAAAACTAATTAAACTTTATATGTACGTAAGCAATTAGATTGTTAATATATATGTATATAAATATATACTTATAATGTTCAACAACTTGTTTGTACATTATAATCTCCTTTCTTATGTAAACTATTTAATTGTGCGTAACATTAAATTGTATTTTATTATCATTAAGTACATATATGACGTCATTTGCTAATGAATGTGCAGATGTACACACTTGTATGTGTGTTTATATTTCACATAATTTCATAATAAATCTATACTGTTTCAAAAATAAAGGGTATATGCATTTGGGGGCTGGTGGCTTAGTGGGTTGCACACTTGACTAGCAGTCCGGCAGTACCGGGTTCGAAGCCCGGTGCTTCCTTTCTGAGTTTGGTTTTCTGTAGTTTTCCAAATTCCACGGCAAATGCGGAAAGGTAACATCTTAAGTCGGTCTACAGCCGCAGGCGTAATAATAACTCATGGCCAGCCGATGCCCCCTGTAATTGGCGCAAGCTGTTGGGGGATTTATGAAGTTATCGATCATATGTTGCGCCGCCTATGGTTTCCAACAAATTTAATAAATCCCCATTTCAACAGCTTCCCACTATTTCTAATACTGCGCGAACTTACTCCCACCGCTCGCCATGGTATCTGGCGCGTGCTGTACGAAGTGCGTAAACAACCAATTTTAGCTATTTATTTATTGTAATACTGGCCTACATTACTAATGCTATCTATATTTATGATACTCGAGCAGATTTCGTTATTGAGTACTAGGTGGCACCTAGATGGAACACTACCGACAAAAACTCATCAAATTAAAGCATTTGAGCATTGAATCAAAAATGGCCGGAATGGACGAACATAAATATGTTGTGCAATCTCTTAAAACTTACTTGGAAAGTAGGGGATGGGAAGTCTTACCACCCCTACCGTATAGGCCAGGCATTTCATTTTCTGACTACCACTTGTTGAGTAGAGTTTTGCTTAGGGAATATTTTGCATGATTCTTGACATAAAAAAAGCACAAACCAGTATATTTTCTTAGAATTTATTTTTGCATTTCCATAAAATTTGATATCTAATTTAAAAAAAATCACATATGCCTCTAAATAAAGAAAATTCAAAAAGATACTTAAAGCTAAATATATATCTAGATACAAACAAAAAGATCGAGACTTAAAATGATACATAGATTTATAAAAAGAGGAAGGAAGAGCTGCATATAATGACACTTATCTATATATAAGGATATAATAATTATAACATTGATCGCATAGCATCATTACAATCACGATAATATAAAAATTCTTAAAAAAATTATATACAACTTATGGTGACAAGGATTTGTACAATATTGTTCTTACAGATAATACACATCCTAACTTAGATTAGAGCAATAAAAGAAGTTAGTGCGTTATATATACCCATCGTTCACAGTTACACAGATATGTATAAAAAATATTAATAGTTGTTATTACCATATTATAACACTAGTTACTAAGTAATTGACAATTTTTGAGCCAGAAATATCACAGGGTCCCTATTATTATATTCATTTTATGTTACTTGATTTTTAACAAGTTTGCCCTTTTTTGTGGATTAAAAAAAAAGCAAAAAGTGATTCAATTTATTGTAATTAAGCCGTGATTTCTTAGCACAATTATCACTGTGATATTTTCATTTAATAGTTTGTAAATTTAAGCAAAAAATACAACGAGATCAACTCCTTAGCTACCATAAAACGGTGACATAACGAAGTTTGTTTTTCCATCTTGGAATTCCTCAACACTATTTAACCAAAATTTTAGATCTTATAATATATGTGATGTTATCTATTTACTGTATACTTCATAAGAATATATCACAAAGTTCGCCTTCTATTCAAGATAACGTAAAATATATTATACAAGGTAGGTTTAAATTACGAGAAAGTATTTTTCACCGCACCCTGTATACATATATTATGATTCACTAACACGTCATCGAAGTGACAAGTCCAGATTCCGCAGGTGGTGTTTGTGCATTCGAATTATTTTTGAAATCTAAAGAGTTGCCTTTAATCAATAAAGGATCTAACGATACCGCGGGTGGTGTCCCTAAATTCGGCGTCACCGACGAATTAATCAGATCCATCTTATCGATAGTCACCATGATATTTTCCATCTTTTTATTTTTCAATTTACGCCTCGAATTACCTTCAACGTTATTGTTATCTTCGTCCTTCCTGTGCGGCAATACGTATCTCAATTTCTTCCAGAACCACGGGTCACCCCACTTGACGTAAGTGTTAGTGGAGAGATAAGCGCGAAGATCTTCGTCTTCCACGTTGTTCGGATCTATATCTCCGTAGAGGATTACGATCAGGCGATTTCTACCTTCTTTCATGGCTTGTGTGTGAGCCGTTCTAAATTCCATCGTCGCCCATTCGCTTTTCAAGAAATGCGGCGATAATATTATGATCGTACGACGAGATTGATCGACCGAATCCATAATTTGTTTCGTGATAAACTCGCCTACCACCCAATCCCTGACGTGTATACATAGTTTGTAAGGATTGCGGCAATGTTCCAATTGAGGAAGGAGTTCGTTGATAACGAATTCTTCGTCTTTATGGGAATAACTGAGGAAAGCGTCGTATAGTTTATCTTTATCCAATTCTTCTTCAACAACGAACCACATAAATATAGGTTTACTGTAAAGCCAAACTTTAACTGAGTATTCGTATCTGTAGTAGAGGATTAAAGCAATGCATATTGTTATTAGGAACATGAAGAAACTAGCACCGATTGCGATTAAGGCCACTTGATTTTCAATACCGCATAGATTTGCTTCTACTAATCCAACGATTTTCTTCTTGTCGGAGCATAAAAGCGTGTCCTCAAAAGGTATCTGGAAGGAAAATAACGCTGAGATTAATACAAATCATAAGATTTCATTATATTTGCCGCCCCCACTTCGAAGTGTTCTGAGTTGGCTACACTGATTTTAAAAGTATTAATATCCAGGAAATTAAGCACAGATGGGAAGAGGATTTAAGTAATGTGGAGAAAGGTTTACGATATAAATCGGCTACAAGTGCTCAAATGCGCAAGCCTTGGTTTCCGGAAAAAAGATGTATTATGGAAGAAAATTCAGAACAACTATTTGCCGTTTAACATTTCATCATAACCACTTGAATGTGCATCTATATCGGCTGAAGCTTGTAGAAAGAAGAAGAGGTGAATCATGTATTCATTGGGTGTACGATGAGGGAGACCCAAGCAGCGGAGTGGCAGACTGAGTTGAGGAAACTTGGACAACGTCCACCATATAATATTAGCAGCTTGCTAGCTACTGAAGACGTAAAAATTTTACGACTCCTATACAAATTCATCAATTCAAACGGAATCAGAATATGACAGGGCAAAATCGAATCTCTATTCCAAATTCTGCAGTATATAATGTGCATTTAGGCACATTGTAAAAATGGAGATATGGACGTGTTCCAGGCGAGCTTTGTTGTTCAAGTTCTAAGAGTTGTAGATGGTTGAATCGATCAACTGAAGATCACGGTGCCAACCAAAGAAGAAGAAGAATGTTTATTTAGTTTGGTGGTTAGGTTTAGTATTAAATTGTGACAGATGTCAATGAAGTCCGTCCTTTTATAACAGGCCTGTTCGTTTGCGTTGCTGGAAGTGCTCAATATCACTTTTGTCAATTACCGTGTGTTCGTTTGAAATTTAGCTGCTGACAGGTGTTTTAAACACTCGTTCGTTTGCATTCAGCAAATTGCTATATGTCAGAAGTAGCCAGCTATATTTGCTCACGCTTCAAGTGTTGAGCAATAATAGCTGATGAAATCAGATTTATCCGCTCAAGCATCTATTTGCTGATTGGCTACACTTGCTATTTCTGGCAAAACTTACCAAAGTTAGCAATTCAAACGAACAGGCCTAATGTTCACAGCGAAAGTACGCCATTTTAACGTATCCTGTTGTAAAGTACAAGGGACTATAGCAATACAATACGTACAAATAATAGATAAGTGTTGACAGATATTGACACTATGGTTTTGATATATCCTAGTTTTTAATAAACCAACTCAGAACAGTTCAAAATGACCATATCGTACATTAGAACGGTTACAACAGCCACATGACAGTACATAAAAATGTATTAAAGCCAATTCAAGTTGAATCCAGTGGAAAAACCAAGTATTTCATCGAATTCTGATTCCTGTAGTCGAAGAATGAAGTTTTAGAGAAAACCATTACCATAGTCAGTCGACCGTGTATCATTGGACAGTGATACCAGATTTTTAAGTGAACATTTTAATCTAATTCTCTGAAAGAAAATGGTATCCCCAAAGGATTAACGATTTCTGACAAGATGGGATTGTAGAATACAAGAAGACGTCGATCTTTTGGACACCGTTAAATATTTATTGCTGCAATAAGAATTATCTTCTTCTTTTTGGGCTAGAGTCGTAAATGTATTGAATTATAGAAATTAAAGAAACCGCTGCTCAATAAAAAGTCTTGTTGCAATTACCCCAGTGCAGAATTTGGGGATGAAGTAAACAGAGAGCTTACGAGAGGAGAGTTTGAGCCCAGAGCCAACGAAGAGATGTTTATGAATCTTGCAGAAGAATTAAAAAGCTGTCGCGTTTGGGTGCCAAACAAACATAAAAATTGAAATCTCTAGAGCGTACTATGGAATATTAGATACTAATGAAAATAAGACAGAAGACGTACTGGAACGACTCAAAGCAAGACTTGGGCAGGTCACCAGAAAATGCCTCAAACTGGTAGGAACTAGATCCAAAGAAATAAAGGTGGACGAAACTGGTTCAATTGACGCAGATGATTTGACATTGACAATTAGAAGTTTCTCTGAAACAAGCCAGCTGAATGGTACAAAACAATAGTGGAAGAAGTTAAAATTAAAAAAAAACGCATAGGAGCTCTTGCAAAAGCCTAAAGACAAACAAATAATAGGAAGTCGAATAGTGCGGAGAGACAAGTACATATAATGCGGATGGAACTTTGGAAAAATAGCATAAGGATTACCACAAAAGTCAGAAATCCAATTAAATAAGTCGCGATCTAAAATGTATAACAGACAGAAAGAAATGTTGGAGAATCATAATCAATACTGAAGACAATTCAGACATTGGGAAGGGTGGCAAGAGAATATAATTCTTGAAGGAGGCAAACATGGTGTGTAGACTAAATGTCATTGCATTTTTCGTAAAAAAAATTTAATTCAAAAGATTTGGGCGAAGTCGGTTACTGTTTAGCAATAGAATTCAAGAGATCTGATCCGGAATGTGATATGCGACAGTCAGATGATTTTTTTTAAGATGGCATATCATGAGCGATTACAAACTAGCTCGAATTCTTTTGAAAGGTAACCCCAAACACGTCAAACCTGATAGGAACTCTACTAAAAATCTAGAATAATATGCTTCCTACGACGAAATAGTTGGAGCACCAATCTCATGAGATGTAACAAAAAATAATGAGGCCTGAATATATGGCTTTAACCGAAGCAGCTAAGAAAGCTAGCAAAAGTTAAAACTAAGAGAATTGGTAGACATAACGATTATTGGCGACAATAAGGGATTCCCAAAGTTTGCAGAGATACCCAAACGCATAGATACCATTTTGCACGAGATACAATCCAAAAGAAGTTGGTAAAAAAGGCATTTATTTCTATTGCAGACATGGTGGCGGATATATTGACCAAGAGCCTGCCCAAGAGAAATCAAAACATTCCGAGTGCTGACCCATTTTTTGTGTTTGAGAAGAACGATGGAAATAATGCAAAAGTATCCGACCAAAGCAAGTTTTATTTTATGGTTATTTATGACTCATCAATCGTGCATGTATAGATACTAAATTTGGAAATCCGATGTTTTTTATTAATTAGAAAAGCTGCTCTTGTGAGAAGAAAACAAGAAAAAATGACTGTAATGATAGTAAAAACGTAAAGTTGATCGGAGTTGTTTCTCACTTGTAGGAACTGATATTTTAACAAAAATTTGTGGTACAATAAATAAGAGAAATCTGATCTAATCTTTTGGAGGACAAACATCGTTTATAAGCTTGGAAACTTGTTTACGTTACTTTCATCGATCTCATATCCAATGCGATTATGATCATACTTTAAATCCACTGCTTAATCTGAAATCGATGCATGACTAACGCTGTAACTCTTGCTATGTAAATTATGTATGTTAAATGTGTTCAATGGCCTTGTTACAGCACTACTTTGTTGTTTATAATGCTGCGATGTTAATCACTTTGCACCAAACAGCAATATGGTAGATTGATCGGAAAATTGATCAAGTTCACCAGAATAAAGAGATATTGTTGGCCGTTTTCCTGGACATTGAAACAGCTTGTAATACCAAATGTTTCTTATCGCAATCATTCTGTACAGACATAAAAAACAAGTTTAAGGATATGATTTCACAACGAATTCAGTTTTCGGAATTAGAAATCTGTTCAGAAACAGTGAACTCTTCTCCAACCTTTAACTTTTCTAAATGAATCGGCTGGGTTTCAGAAAATTACCCAATATTGGAGACTAACGATTTGGCGAGAATCCGGGCAAAAAATTTACCACCTATGAGAGAAGTCTTATTATAAAAATCATTTTGCTTACCTTAGAATGTATCTCCTTGACTAATTTCGTAAAATTGAGCAATTTACAATCGCACTTCCACGGGTTATTGTGCAGAGCAATTTCTCGCAGCGTTTTCGAATTGTTCAGAGTCGAAATCGCCGCATAGTCCAAATTTTCCAGATTATTATCGTTCAAAGCCAATTCTGTGAGATGAGGAGGTAACCAAGAAACTAGATTTAATTGGTTATTTGATAGATACAATTCTGAAGCGTTAATATAGCTGGAATCTTTCTCCGTGAAGTTGGTAATCGAATTGTTCCTCAGATCGATGATAAGTTTGGAAATGGTGTATATAGAACTGTTCGTGTCATCACGTTCATTATGAGGTACAAAGTTTGGAATAACAGGAGCTTTGCGTAGATTTCTATTACTGCAACTAACGTTGAATGATTCAGACTTAGGATACATCGTGCAAGTACAATCATCCGGGCAATTGTATATTTTGCTGTAGTCGCAAGTAAACGTGTCACTTTTCATGCTTTGAACATTAATACCGATCATGTTTTGTGGACTATGGCATTCCATATCACCTTCTATTGAGAATTTATTATATATTCGTTCGTTTATATAGCTTCCGTCAAAATATTGTACTAACGGCAAAACGCGACAGTCACAACTAATAGCGTTATTGGCTAATTTCACATTAGTTGTGCGCACTTCTTGTATTACTTTCTTGTCAAGCATCAAATTCATTAAAGCGAAGCTTACACGTGTGATTTCATTATTAGTTAAATCGACGGAGTCTAGATTCTGTAGCCGGTAAAGCTGAAATAAAGAAAGTCACAATTACTATAATATTATTTCTGTTTCAAAAAGCAATATCTTCTTCTATATTGGAAGAAACGTCATTGCATACGTTTAGTCGGCTTTTATTTTGGGAAATACCACTAAGATTAATATTCATCAATCAAAATTCAAATCATACTCGTATCTTGCAGAGAATATAGTTTTTGTTTTTGCCCTGAGGGAGACATTAATATTCGCATGTATTAACATTTTTATAAAATTATATTTCTAATTTCTAATATTAATGATAAATTAATTTAAAGGTTTCTCAGAACGCTTCACTAGCAATTAAAGTAGCGTTAAAACATTTGTCAGGATTAAAATAGCCAATGGAACATTTTTTTGTAGAATATATAAACATATACGTCATATAAGAACACAATAAGCTCCCGACCCCTGCCAGATTAAAATTAGATTTCACCAGTAAATCTACGCATATGTACAAAATTTTGGCCATATAGAGCAACTAGAAATCTTGAGCAATGGTCATTCCGAACTCCATATGATATTGACATTTTTATGTTATTCATTTCTACCTACTATTGAACTGAAATTTTGGGTATATATAGGGTGTTTCATAATATATGCGCAGGACTTCAGGATGTGATACCTTGTCAAAAAATTTGAAAAAAAGTTTTTATTAACTTCCCCTCTAAAATGCACCATTTGCGAGATACAGGGTGTTGAAATTTAATTTAAAAAATTCGTTTTTTGGAAATATCTCCGGAATCGTTTATCGCAAAGAAAACAGCTTTTGTAACCTTTTTCTACTTATAATAATCTAAGTTGTGTGCGAGAAATTTTTTCTTTGTAAGTCTTAATTGGTGAAGATTTTGAAGGGGTAGTGGTTGTTTTTTTCCCCAAGTTCTACGCCACTGGAAAAAGTACGATTTTGAGACGCCCATTTGAACCGCCAATGTTTTCTACACAAAAAAGGTACTGTTGGTCATAAGCTCTAAAGTTGACCGTTTTCGAGAAAAATCAACTATGTTGAAAAACATGGTAAATTTTTGAAATAAAAGTTTTATTTTACTAAAACATTAGAACAAGTAAGAAAAGCAAATGTTAACATAAAAGTTGATTTTTCTCGAAAAGAGTCAACTTTAGAGCTCATGTACCTTTTTCGTGTAGAAAACATGGCGGTTCAAATGGGCGTCTGAAAACCGATTCGATCAGACTCTCTAATATTGCATCCGTGCATTGTTCCGGTTTTTAGCATTTTTCGGGCCTAAGGAGCCACATTTCTAATACAAAGTATACATATTCTGAAAGCTGAGAAAATTTGTACAGGCGAGATTTCAGCCGTTTTTGCCTTGAGAAGGCGCTCAGAAATGGATGATCCAGTTTTTATACCATTTCTTGTCTCAATAGATCACATCCAAGGTCTGAGCGGCCGAAATTCTGCGACAATTCCTCTATCCGATAGCAAATTTTCTCAGCTTTCAGAATATGTATACTTTGTATTAAAAAATGTGACTCCTTCGGGCCGAAAAATGCAAAAAACCGAAACACCGCACAAGTGCAGTATTAGAGCGCTTGATTTCCTAATTATTGCTCGATCGCAGAAAATGAGTGGGCTGAGGGTGGCGGACGGATGGGGTGGGGTGGGGTAGGGTGTCTTTTCCAACTTTCTTTGAAAGTCTCTTTGTCTTTTTCTCTCTAAAAACGTGGCCCTTTCGGTTCGAAAGATGGCAAAAACTGGATGTGGTATTAGAGGGGGTGGGGGTGCGACTTTTAAGTGTCTCCATGCATATAATCCCAAAACAAGTTCCGATTTTGGAGATAACATTGAAAAATCCACTGAGATCGGTTTTGATGCCTTCTAATTCAGCCTGAATTTAATGATTGATTAAATTTGAATTCAAATATACCGACTGGTTACAAAAGCTGTATTCTTTACGATAAACGGTTCCGGAGGTATTGCCAAAAAACCAATTTTTTTAATTAAATTTCAACTATCTAGAAAATGGTGCATTTTAGAGGGTAAGTTGATAAAAACTTTCTATCACATCCTGAAGTCCTGCGCATATATTAAGAAACACCCTGTATATAGGGTGGCCAGCTAAAAATGCAAAGTCTCTGAAACTATTCGTCGTAGAGACTTGCAGTAAAAAAATTTATTACTAAAGTGGGCAAAAGAAGACCGTAGAAAATATTTTTAGATTTCCAAGATGGTCGCCAGGGGGCGTGACTGGCATCTTACTCGCATTTTTCTGTGATATTTCAGGCTACGAATAAGATATCGAAATACGGTTTTCACAAGCCTATTGGGGTGCGTACCACTTCGCTCCATTTTTATGAAAAAAAAGTGATATTGCATTTAATTTTTTAGATAATTTTACAATTTTGTTATTATATCAAAAAAACGCGCTCTAGCGGCATCATTACGAAATAGACGTATCACAGCTATGATAGTTTTGATGGAACAATAAATGCTTTTTCCAATGAGACCAAGTTTCTTAAAATCAGTTCAGTCGTTTAGGAGTTACAGCTGTTTATTTAAAAAAAAACATTGAATTACTCCCTCCCTCCCCCACTACTTTATTTTGATAGATACGTCAAAAATTACTCGAGTAAAGCTTAGCTTTAAAAGCGTATATTTTTTGGTAACATTTATTGGGTGGATTTCAGTGAAAAATCACTTTAAAAGTTCAAGATGGTTACGCCCTGTGGCGACCATCTTGGAAATCTGAAAGTATTTTCCACGTTCTTCTTTTGCCCACTGTAGTAATAATGTTTTTTACCGCAAATCTCTACGACGAATAGTTTCAGAGATACAATACTTTGCATTCTTATCTGGCATGGAGTTTCATACAAGAGAAATTACACCGCTGGAGTACGAAGATTTCGCACAAAAATTTGAAAGAACAGGGTCTGTAATTAATGTACCAAGATCAGGAAGACCAAGAATTTCAAGTTGCACAACTTCTTTTGAAAATCAGGACAGCCAGAGGTAATTCACTAGCAATCAGCAAAATCCTAAAATACTATCCATATAAACTGAAAATGCTGTTTGAATTAAAGGAGGCAGATTTGATTACTAGATACGATTTCTCTTTGCGAGTAATGGCTCAGATGGAAATTGAACCCGAATGCTTATCCAGTATGTTATGGACAGATGAGACACATTTTACTCTGAATGGCTGAGTGAATACTCAAAACTGTAGAATCTGGTCTGCAGAAAATCCACAAGAAATCGTTCAACAAGGTCTTCATGACTAGAAAGTCATCGTTTGGTGCGGTTTTACAGCTGATTTTATCATTGGTCTCTATTTCTACGAGGAAATGCAGAATGGAGAAGCCCTATCTGTAACTGTAAGTGGTGAACGAGACTTGCAAATGTTAAGAAATTATGTTATTCCACAAAACGAGCACCACGAAATTGACAAGATCATTTTTATGCAGGATGGATCAACCCCCCACATTTTCCGATCAGTCAAAGAATTAACGAAATTAACTAACGTTTTTCAAGGTCGTGTGTTAAGCAGACATTTCGCAAATTCATGGCCACCAAGATCACCTGATTTTAACCCAGCGGATTACTGGCTGTGGTTATTTTAAAAAGTTTAGTGTTTAGAAGACGACCAACAACACTACAAGAATTAAAAGACAATATGGAGCAAATTCGTGTAATTCAATCAGAAATGTTATGGAATGCTGTGTACAATTTGAAGCAATCTTACAACAACAAAATGGGGGTCATATTTAGCAATTGCTATTATCCTATAGATTTCATTTCGTTCTAATTTAGTGTAAATTATTTCTTGTGGAACAAGAAGTACCGATTACACAGGTGTCACCGAGAAACAAATGGAAACCACCGAGAAGACTAGATATTGAAAGGGGCTACTATCCTTCCAATTCTACACGATGGTTACTGCCTTTAATAATCACTTCAAGGACAAAGTCAGTAATTGTGGAAGCGAACCTTTTACCTTCAGAAATCTCCGTTCAATCGGTTTTGCCAGATTTAGACGAATCGAGTCCTGATCATAGCCTATGCTGACAATTCTCCAGTATATCAGTTTATCACCTTCTTCAGTTAAATTATTTCGATCATATTTGAGTGAGACTTTAATTCTATTTGGTCGGGGGCTTCCGCAAGGGTTCATTTTAGGCTCTCTGCTATTTACAATATGTACACATTTTATAGAAGCTTAATCCCCCCATCCAATGTTAGACCAAGTTACTTAATAGAGCTGGACATTGTGTTTTGCTTTTATTAAGTTTTAGATTAATTGCTTGGAACCATTGTTGTGTTACTTCTTGCTTGATAGATCGTTTATGTATACTGTAAACAATAAGGGACCCAATATTGACACCTGTGGTACTCCCGGTAATACGGGTTTCATTACGGATGTTTAATAAGAAGTGCAACCATTTTGGCTTCCGATGCCATAATAGTAATGTTTATCAAGCAGCCTTCCAACAGCAGTTCTAGAATTTCTGTACTGGTTGATTTCTTCTTTCTATATTCACCTTGCTTACCTGTTAGGTAGACCTTTTGCTCGAAATATGTTGCCCCAGACGGGTCAAAATAATTTGATTCCAACTTTTAACCTTTGAACTGGCCAAAATTGGAGTGTATTTTATTTTAAAGGAATTTAGCTTTATCTGAATTAATTTTAAGCAATTTTAATTATATTCTTCTCAAAATATAATACAACTTACCTCCAGAACTTTGATTTTATTATACGACATATCCAGATTTGTCACCCTCCCCATTATGTCAGGAGTAGTATTGAAGAAATTATGACTGAAATCTAACTTCGAAGCCCTTTTTATTCCAGAATAATACATTATTTTATCAATGGCATGTAACCTATTCGAACTCAAATCCAATTCATCTAATTCCAAGGAGTTGAAAGCACCGGTGTCTATTTCCGATATATTATTGCTGCTCAAATCTAATTTTATCAATTTTTCTATATAATCGGCAAAGTTAGATTTAATCACTCTGAACTTGTTCTTTCTTAAATCCAACGTTCTCAAGTTTGGTAGAAATCTCGTTAAGCAATTCCAATCATCCAACTGATTGTTATATAAGTTCAGAAGCATTAGGGATTGCAATTTTCCGAATAAACCTTTGGGAAAAGTCTTAAAGCGATTATCATGTAAATATAGCTGGAGCAGATTTGTTTGACTTGCTAGGAGATCCTTCGGTAACGTTTCCAAAGAAGTACCATGCAATATTAACGTGGTTAAATTAGAAAGGTTGTGGAATGCATCTTCAGGAATAGATGTCATATCGGCAGAGGATAAAACGATTTTAGTTAACTCTGTATTTGTTTTAAAGAAATTCTTTGGTAACTCGATTAAATCAGTCAAACTTACTTCTGTTAATTTCGTTAATGGATGTAGTAATTTTTCAGGTAGATACTTAATCTGATTATTCTTTAATTCCAATATTTTTAACGACGTTGCATTAATGAAACAGGTCTCGTTTATCGTGGTGATATTATTTTTCCATAGGATTAACGAACGTAGTGAAGGCACATCCAGGAAGTCGGGTAAATGTGTGATTTGATTCGATCCAAAATCTATAGAACGCAAACGCTGCAACCCGGTTAAATTAGGTAATTGACTGATCTTATTCCATGTCAAACTCAAGATTTCTAAACTGGTAAAATCTTGAAACATATCCTCTTCGATTCCGATAATATTACTGTACTGTATAACTACAGCAGTAACCACGGATACGTTTACATTATCGAAATATTTCCGTTGTAAGACGAAATCTTTATCCGAAAAATTGTGGAGATAAAATTTCTCAACGCCCGTGATCTCCCATTTCGAAAAGATTAACGGTAATTGATCGATCAAATTGCATTTTTTGCTGCCGAATCCGGTTACTTCCCCGACATCTATCGTATAATCGCTTAATTTGACATCCTCTCCGTTGCAAATGACCTGGACATCTCTTCTGTATCTTATCGTCATTTGGACCTTTTCATGGTCGTAGTGAGGGCAATGTAGGGTCTGTTCTTCGTGTGAAACTCTTGTTGTGGCTATGCATCCCGAATTCTTGTTGCGGTCGTATAAACCACCTTCGAGCTTGTCCGATTCCGGTATTACGAACATGCTATCGAAGAAAGCTAATGATTGGTGATAGACCAGAAGTGTTAGGAACAAAACTAGAACTTTTGTGATGTGTGTGGGAGCCATTTCTTGTTAAAATCTGAAACAATGGAAAATATCGTTAATTATTATTGAAAAACAACAAAAAATGTATGTAATGGGCGCATAATCGCAGGAATCACTCTACTAGCAAGAGCAATATGAACGGTTCAAGCATTAGGGACAGTCCTTCTGACACAATCAGTGACGCCTTTGAAGAAATGCAGTGCATTAGAGCACTTGAATTTTTAACGATAGATAACAATTTACCATGTTATGCAATTATTCAAGGTATTCAATAAAAACGTCAAATATTAGATGAGGATAGTGACTCTGATGATGAAAATCTACCGGTGCCAGTTACTAACCAAGAAGCAAGAAAATGCATCGCCATGCTGCAAAGTTTTTTATACAGGAAGGCAATGATGAAAGTCCTATGTCCGTACTGCGATTTTGTGCAAAAACAGTCATACAAACACAAAAGGCAAACCACACTTCATGAAGTCTTTAATAATTAAAGTTTAGTTGTTTTTACATGTAAAAAAAGTGTATTTATTTTAGTTATTGCCTATATTTAAATGTTTATTTATATTCTTATTATATTCCCAGACATCCTAGCAAAAATGTGTTTTTATTTAATGTGAAATTGAACTACAGGAAAAAAACACCTTTCTGTAGAACTTTCCCGATGTTTCCCGATTAAGTGGAATTGATTGTAATTCTAAAGAGCCAAGCACTGTTTGAATGATCCTAAGATTGAATCGGAACATTTTTTTTTAAGTTGGAACTCTGGAACCGCAGTTCTAAACTTAGAACTGATTGATTTCGAACTATAAAACCGAACTATTCATTTAAAAGACAAATTTGTAACCGAACTGTTCTCTGGTGGAAACTGGAGAAGCCAGAATTCTTCGGGACATACCATAATAGAGACCGAAATCACAAACCTTATCTTTAAAATGGGCTGTGATACGATGATTCCCAAACTTTCCTTCGACAAACCCTTCAAGATCGTGCTAGATTGGGATGAGTGGAGAGTAAAACAGAAACCTGGGATTCTAAATCAAATCTAGTTACACAGATGGGTCAAAAAGAATTATAGGCTCTTGAGCAGATACATATAATGAAACCCTAAATTATAAAGAATATTGTAACGTTAAGGCCATATATCACTGCACACCAGACGGAAATACTAGCAAAGGGCACTAAAGAAGCAATCTAAGTGTCATCTGATCTAATATCCTATGCTAAGAACCCTGACCATACACAACAAGATCACTTTGGTGTGAGCACTATGGCATAAGGCCTTCCTAGGCAACGAAATAGCAAACAAGCTGGCAAGAAAGGGTTCTGAAACAATATTCACTCGACCTAAACCGGGTCTCAACCGAGTACAGATTAGAACAGTGATGAGTCTGTTAACAGGACACGGTTGTCTAAGAAAATACCTGCCCAGAATTGACATCTTTAAGGATGAATCTATTTGTAGACTGCAATGAGGAGAAAGAGACAGCCTATCACATTATCTTTGATTATACGTTCCATTGAAATGACGGAGACAAAATCCCACTGACAGGACTGCCGGCAAAAGATTTACCAAACCTAGTTGAGTCCCTACCTAGTTTATCTAAAGAAGGCTAGCACGAAATAATACAACAGGCCATAGGCCGTAGCGTTTTAATAGACGCTCATGACATAATTGCAGGAATCACCCTACTAGCCACAACAATAAGAATAGATCAAGCATAAGCACCCCTCCTCCCCGCTCCGATTTCAATCAGAGGCTCTCTCTTCGAAATTTTAAAAGTTGTTCCAGGTTGTTCTGAATATTGTTTCAAAACTTTTAGACCCGATATAGTTCATGAAATACTCGAGAAAAACAGAGATAAGAGGTAGTAAATTTAGTTTTTGTACTCGCTTATCAAAACCTGTCATTTCACGATTCGATTTGCGTGCGTAAAAAGTCACTTTAAGCACGAGTGCGTACAAGTAAAGTTGGTACTTCCTGAAACTTGATTAATTTAGTGACATTTTAAAATCATAAATCCCTAACCTTAATAATATGGTCAAAAACGATAACGTATTTAACAATACGTATTATTATTATAGTTCTCGTACAAAAAATATTGTACAAACTTCGTGCGTGAAACATTTCGCGAATTCGTGTCCATAAAGCGCTCGCCTTCGCGAAATATGATTTCACGCACTTGGTTCGTAAATAACTATTTTCTCAATTATTTCATGAATAGAAAATGAACATTTTCTATCTCTATTATTTCGTAAAATAATTGAGAAAAGTAAAATGTTGCTTGTGCCCACTCTTTTGAAAATTAAATTTTCAAGCGGTTGCCGGTTATTTTAGGTTTCTTCTATCCTGTACCAAAATTTTAAGATTCTAACATGCATGGTTGCCAAGTATCTGAGAAAAAACATTTAGCTAACCTCCCTTACCCTTTTTGAAATTCAAACTTTTGACAGTTTTTAACAACTTCACACAAACAGAATTTGTTGTTTCTTATTTCTGTTTCATGGTAGAAAGTTAAACTATTGAAGGATGTTAAGAAAAATTTCGAACAAGTCTCGATTTTTGAATAAAATTTCCAAACTTTGAATTTTCTACTAAGAATATTTTATGAAATAGCTGACATATGTTGTAAACTGTTTTAGGTTCATACTATACTTATTCCTCAATGTTTGCGTTTAATATAGATTAAAGCTCCTCACAACACAGTAATACATGCAATGTTTTCCAATCTAAAGGAAATTTCTGTTGTCTTGGAAATAAACCTTCCGACACAATAAGTATTTATAAATGTGTTTTTTTTTTCTTTAAATCATATTGACAAGTATTGAAGATAATAAGAAAACCCAACCAGTTCAACGACATTAAATCTCCTCCGGTCTAAACAATAATTACTTCTACAGTAAGCAAAATTAATATTTAAATATCTAGAGATGTTGACAATACTGTCATGTTGAATAGTCAGGTTTTCCCCGACGAAAAATATTATTGAAACTTACGTAATCCTGTATATTTTTAATTGCAAGGTTGTGGTTAAATCTAGTTTGTATCCAAAATATACTCCTACTGCATGCATTAATTTCAAATTATGACATAGCTAAATATTTGGTAATAGACTTGCTTTATTAAGCTATGAACTGGAACTTTGTAAATATGATAAAATGACTAATCCGTAAATTAATCAGCCTCTACATCTTTCAAAAAGACATTTTTATCTTGCTTTGCAAATCAGGCCCGTACAGCTTTGATGCAATTTCAATGTAAATTTTTTTTTAGTTATTGGCTACCATGAAAATATATCTAACGTGACAATCTATGATGACAATTATGACATTATTTATCTAATTTTCTAAAACAATATTCACTCGACCTAAACCGGGTCTCAACCGAGTACAGATTAGAACAGTGATGAGTCTGTTAACAGGACACGGTTGTCTAAGAAAATACCTGCCCAGAATTGACATCTTTAAGGATGAATCTATTTGTAGATTGCAATGAGGAGAAAGAGACAGCCTATCACATTATCTTTGATTATACGTTCCATTGAAATGATGGAGACAAAATCCCACTGACAGGACTGCCGGGAAAAGATTTACCAAACCTAGTTGAGTCCCTACCTAGTTTATCTAAAGAAGGCTAGCACGAAATAATACAACAGGTCATAGGCCGTAGCGTTTTAATAGACGCTCATGACATAATTGCAGGAATCACCCTACTAGCCACAACAATAAGAATAGATCAAGCATAAGAGGTGGACTACGTAGTTTCGTCCTTTCCGGCCTCAGCAGCGTTCCTCATCTTAAATTCTTAAAAATTCATCTTATTAAAAAATTGTTAAAAAATAAAGTACACACTTATATGTAATGAAAACTGTATATAAACATTGTTTCATTGGTGTAATAATAATCGATAAGGTGTTTTAGCAAGTAAGAAAATCATTCCAGTATAAAAATAAAAAATAATTACTGATAATAAAGGTTACAGATTAGAAAATTATATTAAACCAAACTTGAATTGAATCAGAAACTATTTCTATCTTATCATATGCATTATGTATACACCTACTACCTTTTTTTGTAGAATGAATCACTTCAGGTTAATTCAGAATTCCTTCCAGAATACAATAAAACCAACCAATATACCCTACTTATATTCTTAAAATTTCCAGCAATTAACTTGCATGTGCAAGTCGGAAACATATACTTATAATCCTGCGGGTAAAATAACAATTATCTTGGGTCCTACAATCCGATAATTACTACTCCAATACGAAGATATCTTGTGGAAAATCCTTTACTATTCAGTGTATAAGTATTATTTACGGTTTTTTAAAACTGTTTCTTCGCGTCATTAATATTTACTGACATGACAAGTTGCGGTTTAATAGAGGAAAACCCACTTTTTGTTGTGAGTTCGATTTTTCAGCGGATTTGCTAATTGATCCACGCAATTTAAATACTAGTAATTAAATAACTTTTATATAATAGATAAACTGCGGCTTTTAAAGGTCGTCGATTTATTTGGGTTATACAGTGCATTCCTGGTTCTAATGAATTTGCAGATAATTGTCTAAAAGTTTCAGATCTCGTTTGTGCGATAGAAGGGTTCGAAATCGGTCGATAAGCTTTCCGTTAAAGCAAATTTTTAATCAGGGAGAACATACCTCTCTTCGGGATGATGGCATCCCAGCTCTCAGAGAAAGAAGCCGAATTTTTGCCCCAGTTTGTGAATCATTACATCGGTTTGTTTCCCCAGATTCCGAAACTTTCTTATACTCAACATTGTATTTAGAAGCACAACTAGCAAGATAGATATTTACAGAACTTGCAAATAAACGCTTCAGAGCGTTATTGCCAATATTGATTGTATCGACTTCTTCCAGACTGATCGTAGGAAGGAGATCACCATGCTCGTTAGGAACGATATCAAGGGATACCATTGCACATGTGTCTGACATAATAGATATTGAACAGATGAACAAACATTAATCAAAATAGACCAAGACAAACACAACAGTGATTAGGGACCGAAAGACGTTTATTTTAACGAGAATAGTTGTGCCCGACAAATTGAGAGAGTAAGTTTGTCTACTGATCTAAGCCAGATTTCATTAATCAAGAAAGTATGAACAGTATCATGTAGACATGTCAATTTTCTCCGATATTCAAGCAGCCATAACGGCGCTGAGTTCTAACACCATCAGCTCGAAATTAGTCTGGGAATGTCTTAACAGATTAAATAACCTAGGCAAGGAAAACAGAGTTGCATTATGCTGGGCACCAGGATATACTGGAATCAGATGCAATGAAGAAGCTAATTTATTAGCAAGGAAGGCCGCCACAACTCAGTTTGTAGGACCGGAATCGTTCTGTGGTATAGGGATGAGCTAATACAAAAAAGAACTTAAAGATAGAGAAGAGAGGCTCAGAGCATCCCTCTGGAGGAATCTCCTTGGTCTGAGACACTCCAATATATTCATTGGAAGCTACAACAAGTAGAGAGCAAACATTTTGCTAGAACTAAGTAGAAATAGATTGCTCACAGGTTTTCTTACAGGGAATTGTCACCTTGGTGAACACATAACAAGGATAGGTCTAAAACAGAATAGCGGCTGCAGGTTCTGCGGGGTTGAGGATGAAAATCCGGAACACCTAACAAACCTGGCAAACACGTGATAGACGATGGGCATACCCTAGCAGCTTCCAGTTCATGCAACAAGTTTTAAATTCTGATAAAGCTGGCCTGGTTAAAAAAAAAACTGCCAAACGAGACTAATATCACACATTTTCAGGGCACATGAAGGCCAATGAAGAACAGGCTAACTCTCTTGTTCTGTGGAAACGCTACAGAGAATTGCAAAATAAAGCCAGAAACAGGGTCAGTTGTCTGTGATGTCAAATAGTTCAACCAACTAGTAGTATAATGCTTCTGGTCAGCTATCAGGCTTCAAGGATCATATCTACAATTAGCGATAATAACTTGTTCAAATCAAATTTGCTTGAACTCAACATATAAGGAGGTTAAAATTCAAAGTTGTTTCTTTGCGACCAAAGTTATTACTTTCAATGCTTCAAACTTTTATTTTTTTGAAGAGAACTGTATACGATTAAATGCGTAATAAAAAATTATATAGGTCGTGAAAAAAAACAATACATCCGCAATTCGCTATTATTCTTACAAAAAAAAAAACTCATTCTCATTCTGAATACCACATTTTACAAACAAATACAAGTTGGAAATTTCAAATATATCGTATTTGACTCACGTAATCATCTATGTAGCTTTGCTAGAGTTACTATCGCGGATTACATTACAGAAGACAATAGTAACGCTAAACGTTACACCTACAGAATTAATAATTATTCACCGTCGAAAATAGTTACATAAATTACAGGTAAGCATTTCGCTGAATGAGTTTCAATGACTTGAGAAGCTGCCAAAAGAATGTAAACGCACTACATACAACGTAAAGCTTAGAAATTTTCAATAAATTATCAGGAGAGGTTTAGAATGTTTGCAAACATATAATTTTCTAAGGTATGAAGTCAGACTGTTATCTGTATAATTTGTACAATAAATACAAGCTACGTAACGATAATAATATGCAAACAGTCAGTAGAAATGTACCAGAAACATATAATATTAATCATTGTTAGATATATAGTTTATGAATTTATCCAGATTTCTGTGAATCAGCAATGTATACAGTACATACACGTTCCGTTATATATTAGTATAAAAAAATTCTTATCTTGTCTAGCGTGTGGATAATGTACATATATGTACTTCTTTAAATAACCTTCAAGATTGCATAGCTAGTATTATTAGTGAACCAATAATTTCTGGGTATTATTAATTCTTGCTATAATTATTTTATATTAAACTTAACTACGTGAGCTAGAAGATTATTTAAGCGTCATTAAACTACTTAAGTAATCTTACGTGCATATGCAGAGGCACTCATACTGAACAGGTTTAATTTAAACTTGTTTTTATTTGGATGATTTTTTTTCCTATTTACTGTTAATTCCAAAATTACCTGAGATAATGATTATAAGGTATTCAATGTAAAAATGCACGTATAAATCACGCCATACGTGTGTATAGTATACCAAGAATATATGTAGTATCTAATGATTAGATTAATATACGTGAGTAACAAAGTCTGGAATAAAAATCATAATAAAATAAACAGTTATTTGATCGAAGTTGTTTCAGGTTGTTCTAAACATTCTTTGGAAATTGTTTTTAAAGTTTTAGTTCAGTATCTGTATCAACTCCGTAAACTATAATTGAAAAAAGCAAAATCCCGTCTATGTAAAGCAGAAGCAGCAAGTTGATAAATCTAAATTACTGATTACACAACTACACATTAATGAAACGAAAAAGAGATGCAAAAAATTTTAAATATCAATTTGAAAAACAGGCTTTAATTACAAAACTACAGTAATGTCAAAATCGTAATAAAAACCCGTTTTTTGACGCGGACAGTATTTTAAATTTTGTTATCTTGAAATCGAATTTTTGATAACTCTTTCAGGCTGTGCTAGGTTTATTCTATGTTTTTCTAACATTTTCTACCATAATTCTCTTCTAATATAATTCTCTAAATAGTTGATAGGCGTTTGAGTTTGATCTTTTTCAATTCAATGGATCAATGTAAAGAAAAATTTCGAAAAAGTTCCGAAGTAATATGGATATTGAGGAAGACGCCTATATGAAGTTAGTGCCCACCCCCTCCTCCTTTTTGAAAGTTGAATGATGGGGGGAAGAGGGGGCGTAGTGAATCTAAAACACCCCTCCTCCCCGCTCCGATTTCAATCAGAGGCTCTCTCTTCGAAATTTTAAAAGTTGTTCCAGGTTGTTCTGAATATTGTTTCAAAACTTTTAGACCCGGTATAGTTCATGAAATACTCGAGAAAAACAGAGATAAGAGGTAGTAAATTTAGTTTTTGTACTCGCTTATCAAAACCTGTCATTTCACGATTCGATTTGCGTGCGTAAAAAGTCACTTTAAGCACGAGTGCGTAAAAGTAAAGTTGGTACTTCTTGAAACTTGATTAATTTAGTGACATTTTAAAATCATAAATCCCTAACCTTAATAATATGGTCAAAAACGATAACGTATTTAACAATACGTATTATTATTATAGTTCTCGTACAAAAAATATTGTACAAACTTCGTGCGTGAAACATTTCGCGAATTTCGTGTCCATAAACCTTCGCGAAATATGATTTCACGCACTTGGTTCGTAAATAACTATTTTCTCAATTATTTCATGAATAGAAAATGAACATTTTCTATCTCTATTATTTCGTAAAATAATTGAGAAAAGTAAAATGTTGCTTGTGCCCACTTCCTCTTTTGAAAATTAAATTTTCAAGCGGTTGCCGGTTATTTTAGGTTTCTTCTATCCTGTACCAAATTTTAAGATTCTAACATGCATGGTTGCCAAGTATCTGAGAGAAAAACATTTAGCTAACCTCCCTTACCCTTTTTGAAATTCAAACTTTTGACAGTTTTTAACAACTTCACACAAACAGAATTTGTTGTTTCTTATTTCTGTTTCATGGTAGAAAGTTAAACTATTGAAGGATGTTAAGAAAAATTTCGAACAAGTCTCGATTTTTGAATAAAATTTCCAAACTTTGAATTTTCTACTAAGAATATTTTATGAAATAGCTGACATATGTTGTAAACTGTTTTAGGTTCATACTATACTTATTCCTCAATGTTTGCGTTTAATATAGATTAAAGCTCCTCACAACACAGTAATACATGCAATGTTTTCCAATCTAAAGGAAATTTCTGTTATCTTGGAAATAAACCTTCCGACACAATAAGTATTTATAAATGTGTTTTTTTTTCTTTAAATCATATTGACAAGTATTGAAGATAATAAGAAAACCCAACCAGTTCAACGACATTAAATCTCCTCCGGTCTAAACAATAATTACTTCTACAGTAAGCTAGAGATGTTGACAATACTGTCATGTTGAATAGTCAGGTTTTCCCCGACGAAAAATATTATTGAAACTTACGTAATCCTGTATATTTTTAATTGCAAGGTTGTGGTTAAATCTAGTTTGTATCCAAAATATACTCCTATTTGCATTAATTTCAAATTATGACATAGCTAAATATTTGGTAATAGACTTGCTTTATTAAGCTATGAACTGGAACTTTGTAAATGTGATAAAATGACTAATCCGTCAATTAATCAGTATTACATCTTTCAAAAAGACATTTTTATCTTGCCTTGCAAATCAGGCCCGTACAGCTTTGATGCAATTTTAATGTAAATTTTTTTTAGTTATTGGCTACCATGAAAATATATCTGACGTGACAATCTATGATGACAATTATGACATCTAATTTTCGACCAATTTTAAGTTTGTCAGTGACAGCTGCCACAATTTGAAGTGAATACAATTTAAATCTATCGCAGTGTCGTCAATCTTGCTAAAGAAAATACTTTAAAATTTTATGTTGACATGCCTGATTTTTTAATTCAAATTTGACAGGGTAAAAGTCATGAATATTGATTAATTTAAGCAATTCTAACCTAAAAGTTTTTCAGAGTTGCCAAACTAAATCCTAACTTCAAACCTTTATACACCGTGTCCGTAAATGTTTGAAGTTGGCGTCTGTCAAAATGTATGCAATAGCTTAAAGTTTACCACCCTGATAATGGCAGTTGATTTATTCCTCTATGGCCATTGTAGATTTGTAGATTTGAAATGAGGGTGATATTGCGCTGCGACCTATTGATCTATTGTGCCCCCTTGCGTGAGTTGTAAGCTGCTGGGGGTATGCCCGCTCCTACAGTTCCCCATCCCGTCCAAGAGCTTTGATAAACTGCATTAGCTGTGATGGTTTCAGGGAAGGTATGTCTTCTTCGTCTATAACGTCTTTACCGAGATGGCTGGCTCGGGTTTCTATGGCGGTGCAGTAAGATGTCAGGTGTTCCGGATTTTCATCTTCAGCCCCGCAGAACCTGCAATCGCTATTCTGTTTTAGTTTATCCTTGCCATGTGTTCACCAAGGTGACAGTGCCCTGTAAGGAAGTGAGGATTTAAATCTATTCTGCTAAGTTCAGTCAAAGTTTTTGCTCTAAAGAAAATAATTTCCAAGGAAGATCTTGGAGTGTAAAAGACCAGGAAGATTCTCCCAGAGGGATGCTCTGAGGCTCTCTTCCCGATCTTTAAGATTTTTGTAGGTGCTCGTCCCTATACCACAGAACGGTTCAGGTCCCACAAACGGAGTTGTAGCGGCCTTTCTTGCTAGTGAATTAGCTCTGATTCCAGTGTAACGTCAGTAAAATGCAACTCTATTATTCTTGCCCAGGTTGTTTAATCTATCAAGACATTCCCATACTAATTTCGAGCTGACCGTGTTAGAGCTCAGCGCCTATGGCCATAGTCGCACGTCTGTAATTTCGTTGGGTTTGTTTTTTTGTCATTGCAATGGTTTTATGGTTGTAATTTTTTATAATTATTATTTTAATTAGCAATAAGCGTTCCCAAAAGGTAGCATATTGTGTTTGATTTTAAGAAACAATTTTAATAATTATGCCGAAATTAACTACCGCGTGGGACGCTAATGTTAATTCTTGCCATCGAAATCAGATGTAGTGTGACAAACTTAATCAAAATTGACAGTAGCTGTCAGGTTCAAACATTTACGGACACGGGATAGTTACACTGTGGACCACACTGTTCCCAACTGTTAATAAAATATTTCCATGGTTTTGGACTGGTGACGTAAAAATGGCGCGATGATTCTTCCGTTTGAAATTGTGAAATTTTTCTTTTAACGGAGAAATACAATTTACTGATTAATAGATGAGCTATTGCCTATAATTCACTATGGTGTGATCACATTTTCATTTTGCAACATATGTCCTGGTTGGTTCCCTATTGTTATTTTCAATAATTTTATATTCTTTAAAACACTAGTTTATTATCAATTTTTTCAAATCTCAATAAAAAAATTAGTAATCTTTAAACGAGGAAAATCCCACGTTTACAATTTCGTTTGTAAAATTATATATCCAACTTGTTCATCGATTTTAAATAAAACAATAATAAAACGTATCAATACGGATTTCACACTAATTATCTATCGAATATTTTAGCATATCAATTAACAGTATCCTCATATGATTTGCATATGTCAACAAAAAAAAAAAACAAGTTTCATATAGTAAGTCAATATTTCCAATCCTCTCATTTCTAGATGGTTGGAAATACCCACGAGAAAAACCTCAAATTTACTTTAAAATTTACTACTCATTTACGATCATATATGTCACTTAAATTGTAATTTCTACATAGCTTCGAATTTGAATACAATGTCTACGCGTCTGTCTAGCGTTAAAGTATTTTCGTTTTATAATTCATTTACGTAATTAATTTTTTATAGCCTAAATTTAGTTCTGTTTATTTCTTTTTCAATCCACACAATCTAAACTATTTCACAGATTTATTTAACAGATAATGAATAGAGGATGTCAATCCTATTTTAAACGTGGAAAAAAAAACATAATGTACGCAAATTGGAAATGTCTCTCTTGTAAAAACACATGTAATCAAGACGTATTAACAGTTAGTATAGAGTGACATCATCTTCATAAACTTTGATATGAGTATTCCAGTAAAATTACTTCATTAATGCAATTGTTTCATTGTACAACTCAATTTTTAAGTTGTTTTCTACTTTGTAGACTTTCCAGAAACAATAATTTGATTTAAAAAACCGCAACCGGTAGTATCTCTTTAATTACAATACAATAACGGTGCAATATGTGTTTGTAGGAGCCAAACTCGTTAAAATATATTACATTGTACTTATACCTATCTATATAATTGTTCCTAGAATTGCCATTACTTCAAACGTAAACTCACATTAACACTTCTGCAAATTATGACAAGTCTACTATGTACCATTCGATCTTCACAGATGCTTCAAAGATGTTTGTGGGTGTCATAATATTACTTTCATCTAATATACATATATACAATTCTTGAAAGCAATGATGTCATTCTAATATAATTAAGTCGGGATTGAACTCATTTAAAACAATTCAATTTTTTGTCTTTCTTTACAATGTCTATAAATAAATTATTCCGAAAATGCTAAAGCGTTTCGAAGATGTGCAAAATTCTGTAACGTTTATAAATACATACACAATTCAATAGGTTTAAAATAATAAGCCGTTCTAGTTTCTTGGGAGTCAGTGATGCATGTATAATAACATTAATAACATCAGCCAAACATGAGGAAATTCGTAAATATAACTGTTTGTAGTTTGTACCTGATTCAGTGGCGTATCAATACGGTGTAAATTCTTAAGAGAGAAATACGAATTTAGTTTTGATATTAATGAGAGCTGCTAGTATCTATAGAACATGTATAGAACTCTGAATGGGTTTTATCTCCTTTAAAAGCATCGAAATATGAAAAAGTTATGTGCAAGATGGTTAAATGCCGATCAAAACCAAACAAGACAACGAATTCCTCAGTAATCTTTTAACGTGTCGTTATAAAAAGAATTCAACCGATTTTATGCGCTCGTTAGTCACCATGGATAAAACGTGGATCCACCACTTCACGCCTGAGATGAAACAGCAGTCAAAGCAGTGGATGGAAGTCGATAGTTCTGCCCCCCAAAAAAAGCAATATTAATTTCATCTGTTGGAAAGGTCATGGCTAGTGTTGTCTGAACATCCACCCTATTATAAGAAGACAGTTATCTAAAACCAATAATAGAAGAATTGAAAATCTAAGATTTTATTTTTTATTACTATAGTTCTTTCCACGATATAGAGACCCAACTAAACTTATTTTTCTATACAGTCCTGCTTCTGGATCGATCTGTTTTCCTTTTGCTGTATACAATAGACGCCCAATTAACTTTTGCAAAGATTGGAAAAAGGTCCTAATATGCAATAAAATATCGGGTCGCTATATAGTGAAACGAACTATACATCCACTACATATTTTTTTACAATCTCACACTTAAGGCTGCAGAAAATAATACTAAAGAGTAAGAGAGTGAATTATAAACTGTTAGGGTTAAATACTTCTGGCAAGTGGCATTAAAGAAGAAATAATGAATGATATCGAAGGCTTTCACGGTCCGCATCTCTGTTATGAGAGCTTTCGAGAGCAAAATAAAATAAGAATACAAAATATGTACAAAAACTTGCCACTAATGTAAGTGGCTTCTTCACGAGCAAAAAAACTGGGTGAGGAGCGCCAGAAAATCACGCTAACTCGACGTGTCAACCACGTTAGAGGCGAAAATTTTCTAAGAAGGAAAAGATCAACGTGCTGCGGTATACATACAACTCTCAAAAGAAACGAATCATTGAGCACGGGGCAATGAAGTGGGAACAACATTTTGCAAATACTGGAGAGTGAGTAGCCATCATGACAGTTGAGATTCTAGGGATGTCTCTGGATCTCGATAGCTTCCTTTACCTTTCGTAGAAAATAGTTTTGAGACTTGTTTACAACAGATACCTGATTACACATTAAACATACATAGCGAAACCCGGAAAAAGATTCTATTACAAGTGACACCGGCCGTGAAAGCCTACGTAATTACAATAATAGTGGTTTTATTTTGTTTTTGTTTTGTTTTTGCGTTTAAAATGCGGAAGCCTTCATAACAAAGAAATAATGAAAACCATCAACTCCAAATTTATATTACATAGCACACTCTGATCGCTTTGAAGATGTAATAAATGAGGAGAGGAGAAAGTTTGCAGATCGCAGTTTAATTTTTATTGCCCTAGGGATTAGAAAACCAAGATAGAAAGCCTATTTATATCGTGAGTAAAATAAAGCAACTGATTAATTAAAAACAGAATGTTTTTACGAAACACCCTGTATATTTGTTCGGTATTCTTAAGGAAGTAAAGAGAAGAAGACTGTCATTTTAGACAAAGAAAGGATAATTAAGCAATTATACTTCATTATTTTTTATATGTTTGCACATTTTTAGATAAATTAAAATTGTCATTAAATTATGTGTTTTTTTTTTATTATTATTACCTGTTAGATAATCATGACAATTGTTAGATAGCTTAATTACTTTTTATTTGCTTGTTTTCAAGTTAAAATACCATCAACTTGCTAATTTAAACAATTCCATAGCTGCAATTAACTTTGGACACCAGTATACTGCGACTTTGTTGTAGATGAGATAGATATCATGCCAACTTTCGACCCACCACCTTCATTGTAGGACCTAACAAATATTATGTTATGCATTATGATCTGAAATTTGTATGGAAAGCTGAAAGACAACGGGAAATGAAATGAGAAAATGTTAAATTGTATGAACCTTGAACAAGATTTTAAAACATTGTCTGTGTATGATAAATTGACCTACAAACATGTAGGATTAATAATATAGAATGAATAAAATGAAGGTGAAGCTGGCAGCACAAGTATAATTTTGCAAGGTTAGGTATTTTATTCTTCGATTACTATGTACTGATGATTTTTTCTTTGCAGACTATTTTTGTTTGATAGCGTTTAATGATGATTCAATAATTTCTTCAAAACATCATAATATAAAAAAAAGATATGTATATATATATATCATTATCTTTGCTACAACAAAAAAAACTTGATTACAACATTGACAGCTAATCAGTATTTGCGGGGGGAAGAAATCATGCTGATTGGACTGCACTAGAGCAAAACTAAGATAAGATCTTGTGCAACGTCCTCGAGTTTTTCTCAGTTCTTATATCCATGCAGAAATTGCGTTTTTCTAAGCATAAGCCAAAATATATCCTACATCTACATAATAAATTTAGAACTTTTAACCGCACATTCCAAACTGTTGCTTCCTTCCTTCTTTTTATACAAACTTTATTTGCTTATTTTTATTAGGGTGGTAAAAACCACTAATAATTCCTAACCTTAATATAAATAAACTTACATAATTAAACATTCAACTTGGATATGACAAATAGACCTTCCAGGAATCTCAACAGTAATAAATGAATATAGACTTATAAATGAAAGATTACAAAAGCATCAGGTAGATATTAGGTATACACCTATACATAATCTCTATAATTCTATAAAGGATTATTACTCAGTAGATAACTAATTACAGGAGTCGATAAATTAGGGTAGTAAACGAACAGGTTTGATGCAGTACCACGAAATATTTAATTTAACATTATACAAACAATTGAAATGGAATCTTAAAACTGACTTGAGGTAATCCTGGGTTTCCAGAAATATTACAACTTTCAACTAGTTCAAAAATAAATGTTTATACTCGTAATTTGCAACTACCGTTCGTTATACAATGACCGCCAGAAAGTTCGGGACAAATGAAAAAAGTTTTTCAGCACCCCTATTGAAGTACAAAGACTACTGACGTCAGCAATACCATAAGGTTTTTTGTGTTGGCTCGATTGCAATTTCGATGTATATTTCTTTTTCAGTTATTGGCTACCATGAAAATATATCTGACTAATTTTCGAACTTTTTGCGTTGTTGGATAAATAATCGAATTTAAGCTTCTCTAATTTAGGTTTCTCAGAATTTGAAGTACAATTTAAAACATATCTGATCTTTAAATGCAAATGTGTCAAAAATTTGACAGGGTAAAAGTAATTAATTCATTTAAGCAATTCTAACCTAAAAATTTTTCGAGGTTGCCGAACTAAATACAATGCGAGCATTCTCAAGTGAAGTGTAGTGGTAGCATAAAAATCCCTGGTTCGTTTGATTTTTATATTCTACAGTTAGCTACATTGAATACATTGTTTTCGTTTGCTGTCATTTTGTCGTTTCCGGTTGCACATTTACAGAATCTGTCAAAACAATTTATGCACAAGTTAGTTCACGCTATCATAGATCTGTGAAATTGGTACCACAAAGTGGTCAAAAATCGACAAAAATATAGACATTTTGTTCATCGGATACGATTGACCATCGTTTGACCACCCTTCACATTTTCAAAAATTTTTTTTTTACTACAAAGACTGAAATTTTGTTGCAGTATAGGATTGACCAACGTTTAACCATGATTGACCACCAAATATTTTTGTTGAAAACTTGGCTAAATGTCATTTCATTGGAGATATGAACTTGTTTTTTCATATTTTTCGAATATTGGTAAGTTTTCAAAAAAAATATTTGGTGGTCAATCATGGTTAAACGTTGGTCAATCCTATACTGCAACAAAATTTTAGTGTTTGTAGTAAAAAAAAAATGGAAAAAAATTGTTTTTTGAAAATTTTGAAAATGTGAAGGGTGGTCAAACGATGGTCAATCGTATCTAATGAATAAAATGTCTATATTGGCTAATTTTTGCTTTTTCGCCATTAGACCCCAAAATATGGGTATAGTGGCTGTGGCCTAAACAAAAGGTGGTCAATCGAAATCGCTACTGGTCAATAAATGGTCAATCCTTCCTAGCATTTTTGTCGATTTTTGACCACTTTGTGGTGCCAACATCGAGGACCTCGCTATCGTTGCTGCCAATTATTCACTGTTCCCAATTGAAAATTTTAGATGACTTCTCGGCGGTGACACTCGGCACCTACCAGTTTAGCTAACCTACCACACTGTCACCAACTGTTAATAATAAAATATTCCTATGATTTTGTAACATATGTCCTGTTCAGCATTAAATAATTAGGTACTTTGTTCGAAATTTTCAAAAAACTCTTAGATACATAATAGAGTAGTTGCTCCCAAAATGTTACTTTCTAAGTAACCAAAAAACATCTGTAATAGACGCTCGTGGTGTATGTTAGAAATCACCCGGCAAACAAGTGCAATGAAAATAGATCAAGCATTAGAAGCGGAGTACGTGGTTTCGACCTTCCAGGTCTCGTCAGCACAACTCCGACAATTGACTAATTCCAACCCCATGCCATCTAGTGTACATATAAGGTGGGAAATAACAAACTACATTACATGGGTAACATATGGTAAATAGTTCCAATATACGAAGAAAAACAGATAGAAAATATTACTTCGCTAGTGTATTATATTGTTTGAGCTTTAGAGTTTTTATTAATATTACACAATTATCGTTTTCCAATGTTTCTACATGAATTTTTTCACGAAAATAACATGTTAATGCGGAAGCATTACAAATAGAATTATCTTCAAATATTAGCGACAATGACCACAGGAAATTTTTATCGTTATGACATTAAGATTATCGTTTTTGAATGTTGACATTAAGATTATCGTTTTAAATGTTACACCCAACACTGGTCGGCTGATATGTATAGAAAAAGTATTTTGAAAACTATGTAAGCTAGTAAAAAAGCAATTAATGATGGTTCTAGGATTGAATTTTTTTACAAACTCTGAGAGATCAAATGATGATTTTCAAACGTAGTGTTTGAAAACGTAGTGTGAGTTTCAATACGAGTCAAAAACTAAACGTCAGAGTGTGACATGGAAGTCACCACAACAGCCAAAACAGAAAAAAAAAACGCTTTCAGAAAAGCTAAATTAAGACAATGCTAGCCGTTTTCTTCGATTCAAAGGGAATTGCTCACAGCGAATTCCTTCCAGAAGGTTAGACGATGAACGCAGAATATTATCTGGGTGTTCTACAACGATTGTGGGCTAGAATTCGACAGAAATATCGAGATCCAGGCAGTTGTTTTTTATTGCACGACAATGCACTATCGCACAAAGCCACGCGAATTCTTGACCAAAAAAAGGACGTCATTGTTATCGATCATCATGGGAAAATATTAAATCTTTGTTGTTCAACATGATTAACAGTTATCACTTTAACAAAAGTCAATATACATATCTACCTAAATAAATACGAGTTCGTCCGGTCAAAATTTGCTTTGCAGGTATAAGAGAAAACGTTATATGATCTTTATTTGCATGACGCGTTTAAGGTTCACCTTAAGCAGAGCCATCTATATAATAAATTTTGCATCAAAATAGATTCCTGTGGAACCCCTATTTTTATTTCATAGTTACGCCACTGCACTGTTTAGTGTTTGTAATAAATCTAGGAATTCGTTAGTAATTTGCACAGAAATCCGATTATAACCATTTATAATTTACAGGCAGGCTTTGCATGATATTTTAATAAATTTCTACTCACAATAAGAATTAATGACAGATATTTACAATCATACACAATCGTAACATAACAGTATATGGATACAATACCATAATATAGGTCTGAATAATTTATTTAGTGTAAACAAATTATTGTCACTTAACAAATTAAAATAAAAATAATTATTCTCACCTTAAGATATCTATCAGGTACGAGTTTTACGTAAAATTAAACACTGACCATTTACGCAAACAAACATTCACATTTAACGAAGTATAGATTCACACTGCGAAATTATCCGTCATTTTAAGCTTTATAAAGTTCGTAGGGGCATTAAATGTAACAAAAAATAATTTTTGAAGAATTACGACGATAAAAACATAATTTTATTATTCACGAACGAACTATAACCTAACGCTAACACAATTTCACTGCGTTTTGGGACGATGCGTCATCAACAGATATCTCGCGTGAATTCCAATGGTGGGGGAAGTGGTTTTCACATTTCTCTGTATACGTAATACCAGATGAGTTCAGCCAGAATTTTTTGCGCTTCGGTTAACTATTTAAAAAAAAAGAAATATCCCGATGGCGCCAGATGAACTGGATCGAATAACATTGTATTTAATAAGAAAAAATAAAAAATAACATGGAATTTCTATGTGACCATACTACGAAAAAGCAATAAAAAACAACAAAATAATAAGATTAATGGTTGCAGCATGTTTATTTCGCCTTTTAGATTTACTTAAAGCGTAATTAGTAATTACATATGTTTACCACTTTGCCAGAACATTTTTTTTTATCTTATAAACGACAGAAAGTCCGCTTTACGCTCTTTATTATTATTTTTTTTTATAGTTAGGGGAAATAAACTTGTTATGAACCCACTTAAACGTAACAATTGCCTACACGAAAACATGAGCTACTAGTTACATCATACAAAAATGTGCAAAAATATATATAAAAATATGGAAAAACCTAAATAATAGCCTGAAATTTTTGAATTTTCAAATCTGGCGGTTGTTCTAGTTGGCCTAATTTTTGCTGTAGGTTGCACTGCTTGTCGTGAATATTTTTGCAACAAATTACGGTCCTACCTTTCGTAATAATGAAGATATCGCGAAAAAAACAAAATACTAGCCCAGAATTTTTGAATGTTCAAATCTGGCGGTTGTTCCAGGTTGTTCTAGTTGGCCTAAATTTTGCTGCAGGTTACTCTGGTTGTCGAGAATATTTTTGCAAGAAATTACGGTCCTACCTTTCGTAATAATGAAGATATCGTGAAAACAAATCCAAAATACTAGTCCAGAATTTTTGAATGTTCAAATCTGGCGGTTGTTCCAGGTTGTTCTAGTTGGCTTAATTTTTGCTGCAGGTTGCTCTGAAATATACTTCGAAATTGCAATAAAGCCAACATAAAAAAAATGGTATTGCGTGATATAGCAAAATATAAAAAATACGGGTCCATTTTTTTAATTCATCTATGTGATTATATACAGGGTGAACAAAGTCAAGTGAAGGGTGAATCATTTAAAATTTTCGGTTGGGAACACTGAGTAATTGGAAGTAATCATAGCGCGAACTAACTTGCATATAAATTGTTTTGACATATTCTATAAACTACGTCAATAATCTACAAAATGACAGCAAACGAACAACCAAATGACAGAAAGCACATATTTGTAGTGATGGGTTGTTATTTAACGATCTGTTATTTTGCTACTGTTGTATACTCATAACAGTGTGCAACTGTTATGGTTCTACAAAAATAACAGGTTCGGCGACGCAACTGCTTTATGTTGCTCTGTTGCTCATGTCTCTCGTATTACAATAAATAGGTAGAAAAACGCTGCGGCGGTGCAGTCTCTTGTAACAGGGTCGAGTAATAGATTAATAAATTATAAATTTATATAATAAATATGAAGTTTTTCAACGGGTATTTTAATATTTTACACTAAAATAAAACCGTTCAAACTAATACTCTTCAAAGCGATTTTTTATCGATATAAAAAGACTAAACCGTTGACTAAACTATTAAAAACAGAATAACAGAGGAACAGATAAATTATAACTACTACAAATAAATAATATTTCAAAAATCTACGAAAATAAGATTATACTACATTTTTAAATTCTTATAAATTTCCATCAACCACGGTCAGAACTTAGTCGTCCACTTTTGGAGAACATTCTTTCATTCTTTTTGATTCTCGGAAAGTATTCCCGGCAATTAATATATGATTACTGGATATTTTATCTAAAGGACCTCATTATGCGTAAAAAATATCGGAAATGACAGTTTCCCGTTATTTTTAACTGTTATTTTTTTATAACAGCAACAGTTGCAACTGTTATTTGGAAATAACAAGTTGGACCCATACCTACCAGATTTGTGAATGAATTTGAGAATGCTCGCATTGTACAATCTCAAGTGAAGTGCAGTGGTAGCATAAAAATCCCTGGTTCGCTTGATTTTTACATTCTACAGTTAGCTACACTGGACAAATATGTGCTTTGTGTCATTTGGTTGTTTTCGTTTGCTGTCAGTTTGTTGTTATTTCTCTATTGCATTTATTACCGTCTATAAACTGCGATTTACCTGCGGTTTTCATCGGGTTTCGGCCATATTACTGACGTAGATTATTATGTACGTCAGTACATAACCTACCCTTTATAGAATCAATTTATATGCAAGTTAGGTCGCACTGTGATTGCTGCCAATTACTCAGTGTTTCCAACAAAAAATTTTAGATGATTCATCACTCACTTAACTTTGTTCACCCTGTATAATTTGAAAAATGTTCCTGTTCCCCATTGTTGTTTCTCTTTTTTGAAGAGCTCCCGTAACGTCTACAATCAATTATTACTTTAAATTAAGGTCAATATGACCTATCTGTGCTGTTTAGCTCTGTAAATAGTCCCAAATATTTTCGTTAAGGTTGTTCCACACTGAAGTATAGATGTCGCCGATAGTAGAACGTTGAGGATGCATATGACCAGACAAATATTGGCTGTCGATTGTGGCTGTCAATTAATTTCAAATTGACGAGACATCTGACAGGTGTCATAGAAGCAATAATTTGTCTGGTCCGCTGCTTGTTTACGAACGTCCCTTGCCCCTCTACTTTAAAACTCTCACCGTTCTGAATATACTGTGGCGCGTTCTCTGTTTCAGTAATGGAACTAACACATCTTGTCATCCGTAAAACTACCTATCCACAATACATGGTTTACCAATCACAGCAATGTATATCAAATGTCAAATAGCAAATACAAATACAAAACATCTGATGGAGGCTAGATCACAGTTTAGAATGAATAATAAGAAATTAATAATTACTGCTGCTTATATAATTAAAATAAATAAGAATGTACCTATTTATTGTTTTAAAATATATATTATTTAACTTAAATTTACAATTTTGACAATGTTATCATATTTCAATATAATTAATGCTGTATAAAAACTTGTATCACATTATAAATGGCTGTTTTAAATTACTGCACTTTCATATTTACGATCTTTACTTCCTAACGTCTTGAATGGTAACTTAATTGTCATCACATTCATTACAAGTACGTTTAATGTAATATGGCACTTTCTCATCTAAAATTTTTAAAAATATCACTCAAGAAACATCAATAACACCGGCTTTGATATCTTTACTTTCTGTGTTATGTTCTGGTTTCCTAGTTTTATCAACATTTCGCGTTGGCATCGCTTGCTTTAATTTCTTCCAAAACCACGGATCCCCCCACTTAAGATAAGTTTGAGTATTGAGATACATCTTCAGTTCCTGATTGGTAATACCGTTTAAGTCTATGTCTTCGTATAATATGATAATCAGTCTATTTTTCTTATCTACCAACGATTGAGAATAGGCAGTCTTGAATTCCATATTCGCCCATTCGCTATCTAAGAAATTCTTAGATAAAACT
Source organism: Holotrichia oblita (assembly GCA_023690525.1). Classification (NCBI taxonomy): domain Eukaryota; kingdom Metazoa; phylum Arthropoda; class Insecta; order Coleoptera; family Scarabaeidae; genus Holotrichia; species Holotrichia oblita. The sequence goes on along the minus strand of CM043021.1, from coordinate 85,260,500 downwards.
ATAACAGTTCTTCGCGAATTATGCACAGAATCTATAATCTGTTTCGAGATTAATTCTCCTACAATCCAATCTCGTTCGTGTAGGCACAGATGGTATTTTTCTTTACGTTCCATTTCCGGTTGCAGATGTTCAATTATGAAATCTTGATCTTTATTCGAATAACTTACAAAGGCATCGTATTTTTTGTCTTTGTCGATATCTCCGTCGGCCCAGATCCATAAGAACAATTTATGCTTGTATAACCAAAGTTTGATGTAATCTTGGAAGTAAACGTATAGGATAATTAATATAATAAATGTTACGGTTATGATTGTTGCAATCACGACAAAAACTATATAGATTTCTTTAAGGTTACATGTAGATTCATCTAGGTCCATAAGATTTGATCCACCGTGGCATGTAAGTGTATGGTTTGGTATCTGAAAGAAAAAGATAATATTTTATTACATTTATCAACACAAAGACTTAGTCAGGAAGTGATAGAACTAGGTTGGACTAGGTTGTATGAAAAGTGAGTTACTTTTAAAGCTGTTGAAACACAGCAGACATCACCTTGCTTACTTGAATGATCATCAAGTATATTAATATTGATGGACAACCACTTCAGCAACGTGAGTTATTTTGTGGGCATCAAATTTTTCAGGAAAGTTTGTATCAGACTATTGTCATTCCCGCAAGGTCTTCAACTATACTTGATGTGATAGCTCATTTAAGGACTATATGGAAGTAGTCGTCAGTGACTGGATGATATCAATTACTATTGCAGATATTGCCATCGTATGCGCTAAAGTGTATCTGCCAACTTTTGCTCCAAAAAATATCGAATCTGGATTTAGTACCTATACCTTTACAATGGTTAAATTTAGTAACACGAGTTGTTAGGAACCAATTCCATGGCGAGGGAGATGGAAATGTTTTGGCAAAAAATATGAAGTCCCATGAATGAAGAAATCCAATTTTATCAGGAAATATCAAAAGTATCAAGCGAAGAGGAGATTTTTAAATTCATTCTGGAGTTTCAATTTCTTCCAGTGGTTTCTATTTTCACATTCATGCCGCCTCCTCCATTTTCTTTGCTCGAGTTTGTCCGGAAGCTGTTCCAGAGGAACCAACCTCCCGTTATTGGACTTATCTTGCAAGTTGGATTTTGGAAACACCAACGAAATGAATATTGACTCCCTGTTTGGCCAGTTCATCTGTTTTGGCATTTCCTTTGGAACCTACATCAGGGATTTGCCAATTGTGTTTCTAAACCAGTTTAGACCCAAAGCTATAAGAAGCTAACGTTTTTAGAGCGACCTAGTTATCGATTCAAATACAGATTTTTGTTCCTTTCATACCTCTATTCAGGCATTCTCGGATGCAGAGATCTATGCTCTGAAGTTCCAGGAAAATCATCGGAAGAGATTGCAATTTCTCAAAACCTCGTCCCCTTCCCACCCCACCCTCTATGGGCGCAGGAATGGAGTTCTGGTAGACTAAAATTTAAAAATGACTCACTTATCTGATAGACACACGGATCAAAGACGGGTAAATGTGTAGGTGTTGGAGTTCATGGTTCCAACACCTGGAAAATCCTCTGGGGGAGAGGGAGAGGGGAGGTGAATTTCAACACCTACACCTTCATCCGTCTTGGATCCGCCTGTCTCCATTCCTCGCCCTGAGTCGTCATTCTCTCAGCTTGACGTTTTGTGAAAGTCTCCTAGAATCTATCTGGTGATATCACAATCTTTGAAATGATGCAATAGTCTCAATCACTGTCCTCTAAAAATGATAGTTCTTTTGAGTAGCATCTGTATTGGTGTTACCATTAGTAGCACTTGTATTGAGGTAGACAAGTCGTTGCAACCTTTACAACTCGATTTGTATCGTCTTTTCGTCAAATTTTGATCACCATACTAGAGTAGCGTAGATGATCATTATACAGTATCACCTTCCACATCTGCTTCAGGTTTTTCAAAAAGCCTTTAGCATGTCCACAAAGCTGTTGTGGCATTTTTGAGAACCCTATCTAAGTAACTGTTCCACCTCAGGATTGGTCAAGGATTGTTCCCAGATATTTGACTTGTATTCTAAGATCTCTCAAAAACTAATAGCTAAGACTAAGACTAAAAGTCCAATGTTGGACACACCTAAAAAATCTCTTCTTTTGATTTACAATGCAATCAAGAACAAAAGGTTGGTCTTTGGAATATTAAAAAAACTCAGAAGATCTACAAACTAGAGGCTTTTCTAAGCTTGTAGTAAATTTTTTTTTTTTTTTTTTTAATATGTGGTGGGTGCTTAGTTGCAGTGACTCCGTAAACTGTATCGCTTGTCTGGCTATCACTGCAACTCTCGCGGTGTAGTTTTTGTGTGTGTAAGTTGTGTTCAATGGCTTTGTGACAGCATCATATCGCCTTTTATGATGCCGCGCTGTTAATCACTTTGCTCCCAACAGCGAATGGCAAGTCGATCCGGGATTAAACTCTCTGAAAAAATGTCACCGTCCCTCCAGAGAATTGAACCCCGGCACCTATCGTCCTCTCACAACAATAGTCAGCCGCCTAACCACTGCGGCCATCGACCCGTTGATGATCGTGATGATATTGTTATGTTTCTATTTCAAATCAACAAGATATAATACTTACCACCGACAGCATATGAGTTCGCAATGTTTTTGCAAAATGTACCAGCCCACAACCACAATCCCAGGGATTTCTATGAAAAGTCACCTTCTTCAATGATTGGGATTTGTTTAACATTTTAACAACATTTTCATCAATCGTCGAAAACTCGTTATTATGTAGATGCAGCATCTAAATCAAAACATCGATAATAAAAAAACAAATCAAACAGGATGATAATTACCCTACCTGTATACCCGGTGGAATCCATTTCATTCCATGCAATTTGTTGTAAGACAAATCTAAAACGCTAACGTTTTTGTAACTGTAATCCTCTACAAATTCCGATATAGAATTTCCTGTTAAATTCATCCAAATACTCTTCAACACAATTCCAAGTTCCGAAGGCATCGCATTCAAATTCGGTATTATTGGTAATCGAGTGAAACCAGCGTAGGAACAATTTATTTCCAAAATTCCATCGAATGGATGAATTTGACAGTTGCAATTTCTCGGACAGTGGTACAAACTGGCGTCTTCGCAAGTGAAATTATGCAAACCGATGTTTTTAAAATTGGTTCCGTTCCATTTTGCCGGGTAGGCACACTTTTCTGCACCTGACAGCTCGATCGGTTTGCTATCATTATTCTTTGTTTTCTCAAGATATTTCAGCGTCGCGAAGAATTGACAATCGCAAGCTATGGGATTTGAACGAAGATAAAGTTTCTTTTTTGTGGTTTGATTTGATGAATCTGGCATCTATAAACAAGAAATATGTCGAAATAAAGTCAAAACTATTGTTTTTGTGATATACAGGGTGTATCTTAAGTACGAGCCGTAATTTCAAGGTCTACTTGCTTACTAGAGTTTATAAAAAGAAATTTATATTATGAGCATATGGATGGAAATGCTTACATTGCTATGTACAGGATGTATAAAATTGAAAATTGTTTTCGGTATGTGCTTCTCTTTAAAATATACAAGGTGTAAAAAAAGATGGCTAAACTTCCATATATCTGTATTGCTGTCAATTACTCAGTGTTCCCAACTGAAAATTTTAGATGATTCACCCTTCACTTGACTTTGTTCAGCCTGTATTTACTTCGTTTATATATCAAAAATTGGGCTAAACTTCCGAATGTCGAACACTGAATTGGCAATTTATAGGCAATTTAACGGAAAGTACAGATTTTACTGAGTTAAAAACCGACCCCCTTTTTTGCGGAGATCGGTCTAAGACATCTAAAAAAACGATCTAAAAAGTGCTATTTCTAGGTTATGTTTCGCTAGTTTTTTGACATTTCTGTGAGGATTTTCAGTTGAAATCCAGTCAAAATTACGAAATATCAAGCGGCAATATTTTAAAACGTCGTTCATGAATATAAAAATAATTATCACTTTTTATTTTGCAGTATCTTTTAATACAATTATAATAGGTATACTTCAGTAACTAAAAAACATATCTTCTTTTTTGTTTTATTAAATTTACAAAGTGAAATTTGTTTTTAAAACAATTATTTACGTATGATACACAATAATTAAATAAAGTTAATATTAAGAAGAGAATTACGAATATTTAGAAACCATTCCGACTAAATTTGAAGACAATTTTTAATGTTAAATTTAACATCTCGTCAAACGTCTCTTAAATGTTATTAATTGCAATAACAACTAAACTAATACGTTTCTATTTTATATATCTATGTATGTATTTGCACCGAATTTAATAAAATATAAGGAAATATGATTTTTTAGTTACTGATATCTATGTATCAAAAATATAAACGATTATTTTTCATTACTGAACGAAATTTTAAAATTGCCGCTTGATATTTCGTAATTCTGACTGGATATCAACTGAAAATCCTCACAGATATGTCAAAACATGAAATAGTACTCTTAAGATCGATTTTTAGATATCTTAGACTGATCTCCGCAAACAAAAGGCCGTGAATCTTACCAAAAAGATTGTTGGATATATTAGCCAAAAGCCTTAAAACATCGGTTTCTCTCTATTTACATAAATCAAAATATTTTTGACAGCTATCAAATTTGTAAATTCGTTTATATTTCAGATTTGACAGTTGCACATGTGTTAATCCTTTTGACAGTTATATCTGTCAAAATAGGACTGGCCGTGTCACTTTATTGTGATTATATTTAATAATAATAATAAGAGGTGTGATTTACACGTCGAATTATCAACTTTTTGCTCCTGAAGAAGCCACATACATTAATGGTAAACGTCGAGTTAATAAGCTCTCATAATAGGGACTCGATGCATGATGAAAGCCTTCGATATCATGTAATAACATTGTTATTATGCGTACAGTTTCAATAACCGTGCACCTTTGAATATTTTTGATAAAAAGAAGTAACGGGTTACGTACAATTGGAAGTTAAGACTACAAAAAAGTTATTTCGACTATTTCCACTTCTCATGACAGCTGTCAAATTATTAAATTATATATACTTTTACTAATTTGATACTACTGACAGTCATTAGGCTATAATTTTGGCTGTAATTATTATAACAGTTGTAACTACCAGACGTTCGCGTTCTGAAAACTGTTGGTCATTAAAAGTAATAACTTCCTACTTCAGACAGCTGTCAAACTTCTGTTAAACTGTCACAATATGTTTACACGTCCGAATATTTTTGAAAACTTGAAAGTTTGTAAATGCGTGGAATTTTTATTTGAAACGGTTTTTGATTGGACGAGGAAACTCCGTTTTTAAAGATACAACTGGCTGCTGCATGTCTAGAGAGGTTGAAGCGTGGTAGTAGAGTGTGGAGAGTTATTGTGTCTAAGATTCAATTTAGTAGCTAACGGGAAGCAAAACAAACCTTGCGTGTGCAATCGCAGAGTATTCTAAGTGTGAAGTGAGTACTGTTATTCGATTGTTCCGAGCCAGCGCGAAATTAATCGCAGGTTAGAGGATGTTTTTTGGTCTGACGGTCTTAAACCAAAATGAAGTCAGCATTTGGTGTAAAAAATTAAAGACCGCAAGAATTGGTCCAGTGCCTATCGTACGATTAAATATGTGTGTAGTGAAATATGTAGTTTGTACGCAGTCATCGTACGGTACTGTTGGATGATCATGCATTGCAAAAGTACGCGTATCTATAATTCGGTTGCAACGCATTTAAAATGTCTAAATTTCGACACAGTTCAACGTGTTTGTTTCTCTCTCTTAAATAACGCCCATTTTTATTACGGTAAAGCCGAAGTAGTTACGCCCCTACTGCCGGACCACACTTGCGGTCTTTATTGATGATCCGGAGAAGAACAGAGGCAGACCAAGAACCTCACAGACTGAAGTAGGTAAACTATAGGCGTATGAGACTAGTCACTCGACGTGGAAAACCGACTGTGCAAAACCACCAAATTGTCATAATTATGACAGTTTGACAGGTTTTAGCTGTCAAAATACGGCTTATACAGCGTGTCCACGTCGAGTGACTGGTCCCATACGTCTGTAGTTCACCTACTCACCGATGAAATCTGCTCAATAGTTGAAGGTTTGATTATGGAAGATCGTCGCCTTTAAGTGAAAATGCTCTCCTTTTCGAATGAGTGTGTCACCTCAACATTTCACGTGATACCAGCAGGAAGGGGATTCTTTAATTGGGAGCATCGTTACCGGAGATGAAACCTGGGTTTATGAGTTCACCCCAGAGTTATCTCAACTCAATCAAACTCATTCATCTGTCCGACAGACATTGTGAAACTCTACAGAAATTGCATACAGCCATTAGAAGGAGAAGACCGGGATGATTACGACAAGGAGTTAAACTTTTGGACGATGGCGTAAGACCGGCGCTCACCTCAAATCAAACCAAGGAGTGGTTGAAACAGCCGCGGAAGTGGGAGGTCCTCTAACATCCCACAAGACTCAGTTGTGGACTACTTTAATTGACTTGATAGGTAACACTACCATGAAGAGACGTTCAGTATTTAGTTAAGTAAAAAAAATACTTACGTTAATATGAGAAATATTGTTATTGGAAAGTTTTACGTTGAGCCTCTTTTCTGAGTTCCCAATTCGTATCGTTGTAATGGCGTCTAAAGTTATCAAATTATTATTGTACAGGATTAGTTTGGTAAGTTGTGTTAAATCTGCAAATGCTGTCACATCTATTACGGATATGTTATTATAACCTAAATCCAACTCCTTCAGTTTTTCCAGTCCAGCGAAAGCATGTGCCTCAATCTTAGTGAAGAAATTGTTACTCAGAATTAATTCCACTAATTTATGAAGATCTTGATGATAACTACGCGACCATTCCGTTAAGTTATTGTGAAAAAGATACAGATGCTGTAATTCAAACAATCCTTTAAAAGTATCATCGGATATGTTATAAAGTTTATTAACGCTCAGATCCAAAATCTTCAATATGCTCATGTTCAAAAACATATTCTGCGGTAATCTGCTTAACGAATTTTTCCCTAATTTTAAAGTTTCCAAATTCGAACAGTTTGGAAACATATTCTCGGGAATTTCGGTTAAATAGGCATTCGTTAATATAACGTCTTTTAATTCGAAATTATTTTTGAAGAATCCCATCGGGATCTCATGAAAATCATTCGAATCTAAATTAATAATTTTTAAATACTTTAAAGGATGTAGAAGTTTAGGTGGTAATTGGACAATCTTGTTATTGCTCAGATCTATGTAGACTAAATTAGGACAATTTTCAAATGCTGATTCGTTCACGTAATTAATACTATTATTTTTTAAATTTAACCAGAACAATCTCACAAATTTCGATCCTTCTGTTAAAGATTCAATCGAATTATTTGACAAATCTAAGTATCTTAAATAATGCGATTGTAGCTTGGGAAAGGTCGTCAAATTATTTATCGTCAATGAAATCCAATACGTTTTCGAGTTTTTTATAGCATCGAATAGGCGAATCACATCATTGTCGTCCAGTGAGGCATTCATCACGTCCACTTTTTTCAACTTAGGAACGGTGCTCAAACGGTTAAATAATATCTGATTGTTGTATTTACAATTTTTTATTTGTACCGTTGTCATATTTTCCATAGTCAAATTTAACGATGTAAAATCGTACGTAAAATTGTAGCATGTTATATGCATGCTTCTGCCTTCATATTTTATTACAACTTCTCCATTTCCTTTAGAGGGGCAATGCACCTGTGTATTTTTCATATATGGAACGCATTCACATTCTTGAGGAGCATGTTCGCAGGTGAATTCTTGTTTTGAGCACAAAATCGGTGATAATGTTAAGAATAATGGAAGAATATAATAAATGGAATCCATTATTACCTGTAATAAAAAAAATTGTTATAAAATGTGTGTAACATTTTTTGAGTTGCGATCTACAGACTGATTCGTTTTCGAGTTTCACTACGGGGATTTTTAATTTTGGCAAAGTTTCTAAATATTGTGGCTGTTATCAAACTGACATTAGAGATTTTTTCAAAATATGAAAAAAAAGTTGATTTTTCTACTTTTATCACTAGAGCACCTTTACTTGGCCTTGGAAGGGAAACCTAAGAAAACACGTTCTCAAAGCCACTTTTTATTTTTGAATTACAGTGCCTATAGTAAGGTGTATACAGGCTGTTCCAATAGTGCGATGAAGAAACATTTTTTTATAGAAACTTTGCGACCCTGTGTTACCCCGTTAGGGGTTGAATTTGAAAAATAAAACGCTAAAACACGTGTTTCAATATTCGTTTCATCCCCATTGCGATTGAATTTCAAAAAGTGACGAAACATGAGTTTCATGGATTGCGTCAAAGTACATTAGTACCAAGGTTCAAGTAAATTTGTTGCCGAAAAATGCTATTTAGATACAAACTTTGCCACCCCTTGTCATCGTTTTAGAGGTGGAATTATTTCTTAAATGACGCCTACAATACGTCAACACCGACCCCAAATTGCTAATTTTTACACTTAGGGTTATATTTATAGTTCGTGCTTGAGGTTTTGCCAATGCTCGAGCACGCGATTTTGACGTAATATGTAATAACATTTATGTCAAAATTACGTGCTCGAGGATCGACACAATCTCAAGCGCGGACTATAAATATGACCCTTATATAGCGATTTGGACTAAGCGTTGATGTGTCAGTCGGGACAAAGCCTTTTATATACAGGGTTTCCACGGCCAAGTGGGACATAGGGAGAATACATATAAAATCGGTTTTAGGTGAATATTATCTCCCTAATACTACTTCATTCAAAATTAAGGGCCGCATATTATAACTGGGTTAACAATGAACATCTCCACAATCTTAGTACAAAGAAAGTCATTTTAATAAAGCCAAAAAATGATTATTTTTAAATCTATTGTTCGTGAATTCCTAAAAAGGCTTTTAATACCTCAGTTAGAGCAAGCATCCGTGGCGTAATGGTTCGTGCGACGGCTTAATAACGCAAATGCACGGATTCTTTAGGGTTCGAATCCAGGCAGATTAGTTTTATTTTTTATTTCCAACAATAATGCTACAAATTCAATAACACTACAAAAATCAGAGATTTTGAAGACTATAAAATCGATTTTTTGAGGATTAAGGTAAATAATGAATAATTTTTACAATAACAAAAATGATCACGTGCTATTATATTATTCGATTTTTAATTGTTACTAACGACGAATCATTTGTCAAAATAAACAACAAAACTTAATCAAGATTTTAAAAAAATATTAAAAAAAAATTTATTATTAAAATTCAATTATTAAGGCGTCGCGTGAACGTCTGCGCCACGGCCGCTTGCACTGCAACTTACGTGTTAAAAGCCTTATTAGGAATTCAAGTACAATAGGTTTAAAAATAATATTTTTTTTGGCTTTATTAAAATGACTTTCTTTGTACTATGATTGTGGAAATGTTCATTGTTAATCCAGTTATAATATTCGGCACTTAAATTTGGATGAAGTAGTATTAGGGAGATAATATTCACCGAAAACCGATTTTACATGTATTCTCCCTACGTCCCACTCGGCCGTGGAAACCCTGTATACTAAGTGCCCAAGGTCAAGTGCACCAGGTTGGCAACGCCAGATTTAATTTGGTAAGACTGAAATATTGCCTGGCTTGACTGGGTGACTTCATTGTTATTATGTTTAGTTGTCAAAAATGAATATGTCAAGATTATGTTACCATGGTTTGTATTTATAACCTTTATCATTAAATTTCATGTATTGTATTCAATTCCATTACTGAATTATCATTAAATTTACTAAATAAACGCAAAAGCTGATAGAATCACTAACAAAAATGTAAATACAATAATGACAGTGAAAACTGACAGCAGTAGGAGGGGTTAATTTAAACCTGTCCAACATATAAAAATAAAACTGAAAACTATTTTTCATCGAAGCAGGGATTTTTGTGTTGCCAATCCGGTGCACTTCGAGTTCGACACTGTAGTGACTTTACTGTAGATATAACAGGTGTGCCATCTAATGTTTGGAATTTGAAACAGGTATAAAAAAACATTATTCAAATGATTGCCATGGCTACAGTACGCCATCCGATCAACCCAATTATCAAGTGCTTTTTCGACTGTTTGACTTTAATTTCATGAATAGTAACTTCGTGTTTCAAATCTTTAATCGTCTCTGGATGGTTAGTGTAACATTTATCCTTAATGACTCCCCACAAAAATAGTCCAATGGGTTTAAATCGCATACAAACGGTGCCCAATTGTTACGCTGGCTATGTGATCTTTTGAAGACAAATGGTCAAATGATGCGACTGTGCCCACCCAAACAGTGACTTGTTTTGGGTGCATCGGCTTCTCTCAGACCGAAATGCGACAATCTCGCTTATTGACATAGCCTCCGAGATGACAATGGGCTTCATCTGAAAAGTGAATGGTAAAAATACTCATCTTTGCCCAAGCGATCTCCACCCCATTGCACGAGCAGAAAACGCATCGGATGGTCATGAGGCTTCAGTTCTAGGACTAATTGAGATTTGTAAGTCTTCATACCGACGTCTGTATGCAAAATTTACCCCAGTGAAGTGCGAGAAATGTTCAGTTGCTAATAACGATGACGAATTGATAGATTTTCAGGGACACTCTGGGCAGCAGCAACAATGTTTTAGGCTGAGCACACTGGACAAAAACATGAATAGGTTGTTTTGTCCAATAACGAATACAAACTGAGCTGAAGACCTATCATTTATTCCAAATCTAACTACTAGTAACTTTTCAATACTTCCCATTTTTCTTCATTTTGCAAATGTCAAACACAAAACTAGTTTTCTATCAATTCGTAAATGTCATTCTACCTGTCAAAATCTTAATAGCTGATAGTTCAGATGTCTAACGTTAGATGATTTGCCCAACCTGTATAAAGCAAGGGAAAAATTCACTATTTCACAAACCGTCACAAAAAAATTTCTTGTTTTGGTGAAAGTAATCATCTCATTTTTAGATTTTAATATCGACTTTTTATACGATTACTACAAAATATAGTCATTATCTGTCAGTTATTTGAAACGTAACCATGAACATTTTAGAACACATTTCATTATGCACGCGTTGCCTTAGCAACTTGCAAAGCAACCGGTGCGAAATGAAAAATTTCGATTCAATTCGTTTGCTGGATCTTATTAATATGACATTTGATGTATGCTGATAGCTGATACAACAAACGTCACAATTTGACGGACGGTACATATCTACTGACCACAGATCACTTACAAATAGATAATAGATGCCCAGCTTTATAGGAAGTATTTGGTGTATTTTAAGGGGAAATGTGTCCCCACGAGGCAAGGGGAGTTATGTAGAATAGGCAACCCAAATAAGCGAGAGTATTATAATTTGCCTATCTTAAGTAATTTCTGTTCTGACAGATCCTACATATTTGCACACAATTCTATTATTAACGTGGCAGCAGATATCCGTATAAAAAGTATAGTATGCTACTTGCACGAAATGCTTATTTTACACTTGTATGAATTATATTATAAAATAAGCTTCATTTCGTGCTTGTTGCATAAACTATTATTTTATTTTCTAAATGTTTTTGGCTAATGTCACGATGACATTTGGTTAAAAGAAAGATGAAAATAATAAGAATTATGTTGTAATCACGAAAGATGATCCCTGCGTCACTTACATAGAACTCAATCAACGACACTCAAAGAATAATTTTCATATCCAAATATCTATTTGTATGACAAGGACAGCCTGGATGACAGGTTGTATTTCGAAACTTTGCCTAGCACAGACGTACGGCTCGTGCAATTCACTTAAATAAGACAAAGACGAGATTAGTTCGTTGTCTGCGCTTAAGCTATATATTTCCGCTTCTTCACTTAAAAATTTGACATACATTTGACAATGCAGCTCCGTAGACATTTGATGGAACTGTCATTGATTTCGTCCTTACAAATACGTATTCGTTTAACCATATTTTGAAGTAATTTTTTAAAACTATAATGGCAATACATAGTAGAACATTACGGTAGGTACAATTGCAACAACTTGTTTTAAATTCTTAGGGTCTGTCAATAAATCCCCACGCAGTTAACCCAAAAATGAAAAATGTCACAGCTACCATGCTGCCATATTCATTTTGAAATTTACAGTATTTAACATGACGCCGAAGTACTGATTTGATTCATACAAATCTAATTGATGACGCAGGGATCATCTTTCGTGATTACAACTAGATTTGAAATTTTGTAGGTAATACTTTTGGGTATAATTTTATTTTCCGTTTAAAATAATTTTAGATGTCTGCTTCGTTCGGTTACACCGGATGTGCGTATCAACTTCCTCATTTTTAAATAGAATTAACCTAATTTGTATTACAAGACAATTAAATCTCTATAGTCACAGTTTATCTGATAAGCCTTGCTTTCTAAGCTTGTCTTTTTATAGTTATTTACGAACCAAGTGCGTGAAATCATATTTCGCGAATGAGTGACCAGTTTAAAGCGCGATTTAAGGGATCGAGAATTCGCCAAATGTTTCACGCACGAAGTTTGTACAATATTTTTTTGTACGAGAACTATAATAATAATACATATTGTTAAATACGTTATCGTTTATGACCATATTATTAAGGTTAGGGATTTATGATTTTTTAGTATGCATGCATCATAAACCAATTAAAACACACTCATAAGCGTGCATAATCGGGCCTTTATCGCACGGCGTGCGTAAAAAGGTTGCTTGGTAACAGCCAATCCCAAGCGTTTAATAGTCCAGTGAAATGTCAGGAAATGTCAAATGACATATAGGTACATGTCATGTATTGAAATTATTGATTTGATTTCTTCTAATTAAAATTATTGTTGCATTTATACTAAAAAATATCGTACGACACTCGTGCATAATTATTTTTTAAAGCACTCGTAACGTTAAAGCACGTTAAATCCGCTTCGCGTCGTGGCTTTAAACTTGTTACTCGTGCTTTAAAAGCTTGATTATGCACAGTGTCATAATATACTATTAAAATGTCACTAAATTAATCAAGTTCCAGGAAGTACCAACTTTACTTTTACGCACTCGTGCTTAAACTAACTTTTTACGCACGCAAATCGAATCGTGAAATGACAGATTTTGATAAGCGACTACAAAATAGTATATTAAAGAACGAGTTTTAAGGCATGATTTTGTCGCACGAGTTCAAGTTTAGAAAACGAGCCGCAGGCGAGTTTTCTAATAAACGAGTGCGACAAAAAGCCTTATGAAACGAGTCCTTTATACTATTTTTTCTATTTTGCATTATAAATAATAAATACTTAATAAAAATCTCATTAAAAATGTTGAGTTTTATTTTTATATAAGTTGGTCACATTGACATTTGATGAATTCAAAATTCAAATTCGGCTATTTAAATTGTTTAAACAATATATTTCATAATATAGTTTCTGTAAACTGTAAAAAATGAGTGATACTGAGACAAATTTATCTTGTACGCCACCACAACTGCGTGAAATTGCGGATAACGCCGTCATAAATTTATTACCGAAAAAATCAAAAGCATTTTATGAAAAATGCATTAAACGTCAACTTTGCTTTCTGTCATAATGTATTCAATACAGCCAACCTAAAGAAATGAAAAAAGGCGTATCACAATGAAGCACTTTTCGATACGCAAAAGCGTGTTACAATAGCGTTTTTATGAACGCAAAATAGAAAAAATTATTTAAATTTGTGCAAAAAAAAACTACATTTAAAAAATTTTTTTATTTATCGAAAAAAATTTCAATATATGTTGGCCATATATCCTTTGGGCTAAAATAATGGGACTTTTCTTATGTTACCGTTTATTTGAAGGCTTTTTCTTCAATATACAAGATGTCAAATTAAAATTTTTAAAATGCATATTTATGGATATTTCAAGTGCGTTTTCAAATTTGGTGCAGATTTTATTATCTCCACTAACAAAAAAGTCCCTAACTTGGTCAAGAGTTAATTGACTTACTCCGGCATCATCTAATCGGACAACCCCAAAGTATAATCACCTCATCCCCCTTGTCCACTGTTGGGCAGTTTAGCAAGGTGATGGACTGGAGTTTCCTAAACACTCCCACAATTTCTGTAGAGAGGAGAATTGACTATGTCTATGGGATACCTACATGTGTTTACGACCGGTTAAGATCGCTGAGACTAACCTCAGCCTGTATCCTGATCATAAAGACCACTTGCTAAGTCTTTTCTGATTTGGGCGAATCGCGAGAGTTTTACAGTGTCTCACATCGGCAAGTGGATTCCAGTAAGACCAATGCCCAGCAGCGAATTCAGATCTGACGATAAATCTCTTGCTAACTTGTTAACTATTTCATTGCCTCTGATTCCAGAGTGTCTTGGCATTCATCTCAGCGTAGTGCTGTGATGTTTTGCCAGTTCAAGCTTCATATGGGAGTCAGTTCTTTAAGTTTAGACAAAGAACTGACAGGGTGGCATTGCCAAAATGTATCTTCTTAAAAGAAGATTATTACATACAGTATTAAAATTAGCAATGTTGTCAATAAGTGAGTTGTCTTCAATAGAAAATAAATGATAAAATGAAAATAATCGCCAATATATACATATCTACTTCAAGGCCTAACACTTCAATACTAAATTGTATAATAAAACAACATTAGTACCTACTTGTTTTAAAAATCTTATCAAAACTGACAAAGATTCCACTTCACACTTGTACATGTAAGCAATAAAGTAACATTTATATCACGTTATTACAAACATCCAATCGAATTGTAAATTTTCAGCTGTTAATCAATGGACGTAACACTTATATCTACCATATTGGATATGTTAAAAAGTGTTTCTTGTGCCGAAGTCAGATAGAGGATTTTTTTCAAAATAAAATGTATCGTACGTACAATTATTTAATTATAATTCTTATTATTATTAACGACAACATTTATTCCTAACTAATATGTTATTATTCAAATCATGTGTTGTTAAAAATTATACTCTTGCTAATTTATCTGTTGAAAATTGTATATAGAGATATAGACGCATATTATTTATCTTTACATAAATTCTATATATACATACATACAGAGATATCTACATATTGCCACATTACATACGTGTGAAAAAGATTAGAACTGTTATATTTTATCGTGGTTTTGCTAGGAGAACAAAATAGGAAATACGTCATCAATCGCAAGTTCCAATGCCTTGTTTTTCATATAAATTAACGACAATAATTCTATGCTAATAATAATAAATTTTATAACAATATTTTTTTCCTTTTTATATCAAATACGAACAACACAATATTTCTAAAAATTTAATTTAATTTTTCTACATAGTCTCCACACTTCTCCTAGAGATCCTCCTATCTCTTCAACCCGTCCAAATATGATTAGGCGTCTTTCTCTGCAAAATACCTGTTTACGAAGGTGATGGCCTCCTCATTTGACGAAACTTTCTGTCCTCTGAACGCAATTTTTAGATTAGGGAACCAAACAAAAGTCGTTTGGGGCTAAATATGGTGACTAAGGAGGGTGGTTAAGCAGTTCAATTCGTAATTTGTGAATTTTGGCGATGGCGATTGGTTAAGACAACTCCATGACTATCCAAAAAAAAAAAAAACTGTCGTCATCACTTTCCCAGCCGAAAAAACAGGTTTTGTTTTTTTTGGGCCCAATTTCCTCTATCGCAGTTCCAAGTTTCATCTGCCTACAGTAATTAATCGGCGCCAAAACTCCGATTTATTGCACCTAAACTGCACTAACAGAGCGTTGGAATTATTCATTTGAACACGTTTTTAGTCTAACGTGAGCAAATACGGCACCCAACGCGCGTACGTTCTCATGTCTAAATCTTGATTCAATATTTGACAAACACGTTGTTTAGACATGTTCATAACCTCTGCTATCTCGTCTCATTTTAATTCAACTATCGTTTAGCACTATTTAGTGAATTTTAGCGATGTTATCATCAGTGATTACAGTTCTTGGACGTCCTGAACGCTTTTCGTCTCCTAAGCTCCCCGCATCCAACTCATCTTTAATTTGCGTTAGCATATTGCCTTTCAAAGACAAGTATTTAATGACTGATGCTTCAACAAATGCTGGATTTTGTCCATTGTGACAAAAAGACTCATTGACATTGACTCACTTAAACGATTATCAAACGACTGAGCGTCCAAAATGGCTGAGTGCCTCTCAATAGATGCGCAACCACATTATCCAGCTTTTGCTGTTGGACCTGTGTCTTTAATATTCCTCAAACTTTAGTTTTGTACTTCTAATCGTTGATACTGCCTCTTGTTTTGGACAGGCAATCTATTGATATTTTGATCTACTCTCAAGAAATTGCAGTTAAAGCCACTCCTGTTAGACAGTGTTGATTTTTCATTGTTTTGATATCTGTTAACTAAAAATCTAACTAAGAAAACACTAAACTGCAGGGATTATTTTTTTTTTCACCAGGTAGTTCAGGTATCAGGCACGGACTTTTGGTGGTATGTCGAGTACATTTAGAACTTTTTCGCTTATATTAAAACGCTTACGGTTTTGCCAGAAATTCCATTAAATTAGTTTAAATTTATTTCAAATAGAACCGCCTGCATACTTTTGCATTCTTGAATTCTACAGCATTTTTAATTACAAGAGTTTTTGGTCAAATTACTATAATACAAGAAGACCTTAGATTCGTATTTTTCCTAGTGTGGTCACAGCACCCTAGACTAAAAGACGAAAATTGTACAACAATTGTAGCTCACAGAACAGATTAAGCAGAGATGTTAACCACATAACACAAAATCAGAATTGACGAAAGCCAAAACCACTATAGGCTTGTTATTTAACAATATCCTTGTTGTTGATCCATGATCCAACGATACAATATGACACTGCAGAATTATCAATCAGATTTACAACGCACAAGGATGCATACGAGGAGATATTGATATTAGCCTAGACTGTTTCCGTAGATAAAGAAAATATTGCAATACCATAGCAACGAAGAATAACATATTAGAAGTATCAGTGTAAAGTTTCACGTCAAAAAGTCAAACCAAAATTACACGATAAAGTATTGGAGTATCGAGCCATCATTATCAATTTTCCAATGAAGATGAACACCGATAGGGAAGACCAGTTTCTGTGTCTGTCTCCGAAAACGTTGATGCAGTTCATGACATGATTTTGTCAGACTGTCGAATTGGGCTAAAACGAATATCTGAGGCAGTGAACGCGTCCATCACATAGTTCACGTCGCTTTGGCCATGAGAAAAATGTCTGCAAAATAGATACCTAAATGTCTGTATGTTGACTAGAAGCATGCAAGGGTAAAAGCATCATATTCGATCTGTGCTCCGTTTGAGAATGATGTAGACTTCTTAAGCCGTATTGTTACTATGGATGCTCCAGGATGATGCCAACCTGACGCACTAGTAATTGGACACGATGCTGAATGATTGGAGCCCTCGAACGTATTAATTGGCATTTTGGAATTTGGATCTACTGTATGAACTGTCAATTACACCTAATTTATATCAAAATCTATATCGAATCTTATCTTAATTTGATTTGTATTAATTTGTGTGAAGTGTCTTGAGGAAGATATTCATGGAATTGCAGCTCCATATTTTTCATGTGAAATTACCGGTAGGTCAAATGACCGGTAGGTCGCATGACCTTCAAATTTGTTATATTTTTTTTTATGTAATAACAAATTACTCAACCTACTTAGATAAGATTGTGCGACTTAATTCAATAAAAATTGATAAAAATGTGATTTTTTTTCACTTCTAAAACAAAACAGTTTATCTACGTTGGGTTTTTCCAGTCAGATATTTTGAAATTAGTCTTTCGCAAATAAATAACGGCTTTGTTACCGGAATGTGCCAGTGTCTGAATAAGGTAACAAAATCCTGCAAAGTACTGATTCCCAAAAATTTTGAATATTTTTATTTTTAATATAAATATGGTGAAATAAAAAGTTCCAAATACCTTAAATTTAGATAGCTATGTGCATTATATTGCAAGTTGTGGAAAGTCCTTCTCGTTCAGTTCTCTAACGAATCGACTGTTTGGTTTACTTCTCAATTTATTGACTTATTCTGCAAATTTGGTCTCAACATTTTGTTCGTTGCTAATTCCCAATGCCTAGACGTAAATTAACATCTGACGAAGCATATAGAGCAATTAGTTTGCTACAGGCTGGTCAAGTTAGCCAAAGTGTAATTTGTAGACTTTTTAACCGTTTTCAAGAAACTGGATCTGTTGAAGAAAGACTTAGAATTGGGCGCCCATCAATAATAACTTTTCTATACGCCAAGAACCTTTAAGCACATGTCGAATGTTGAGTAGAAGACTCGTAGAAACAACAGGAACATCAATATCAGCTGAAACTGTCTGAAGACGTTTATGGTATGTAAATTTACGTTCTATATTTTAGAGGTGTACCATTGACTCGTGAATATAGACAATAAAGATTAGAATGGGCAAGAAATCGTGTCGATTGGACAGAAGAGATAACGGTGATCAGTACAAGAAGTTCACCCTTTTTTGTGTATGGGGGAGGCATTTGTTATGATCACCGTACTGACTTGCTGGTTATACCGGTAAACATGAATTCAGAAGTATATTTGAATGAGGTGATCAACAACATTGTGCCAGAGTTTAATGCTGCTGTGGGTCCTGGTTTCCTTTTTTTTTTTTGACGATAACGCTCATCCACACCGAGCCATGGCAGTTATGGATGCAATTGAAACCATTGAATGAATTCCTCATTTAGCTATCAGTTGCAGAGAGCTTTGGATCATCATAATCTCCAACCACAAATAATGAAACAATTGAGAAATTTGCTTCGACAACTCTGGCAACAGATTCCGCAAGAAAACTTTAATAATCTCATAACCAGCATGCAAAGATACTGCCAAGCTGTCATTGAAGCCCACGGAGGACATACTCGTTATTGTTGAAAGGGAAATTAAGAAGAAATTTGTGTTCATTTTCTCTATTTTTTTGATTAATTTGAAATTAAGTTATTGGTCACTTTCACATAATTCCCATTTTTTCTTATCTTTTTGTTTAAAATTTGTAATCTTTTTTATTATAAGAAACAAGCATTTAAAAACTAAATGAATAGCTTAAAATCGTCTTTGAAAAATGTTTTTCTTTTGAAAAAAAATTGGGAAATCTTTGATAGGCATCCCTATAATGTAAATTGCGCGTCATAATTGTTTTTATAATAAAAAGGAATGCTACTGAAGCAAATTTCCAGGAAAATATTATCTAGTGGTAGGATTTGATAGAAACGAAACCACAATGTTTTCATAAGATAGGCTATAGAACAAACAAAAATATATTTATTTATCGGTATTTAATAGTTGTTTACAAATTAGATTGAGTATTTCTTCTGTTGTAAACTTGTGGTATGTTTTTAGTAACCGTAATATTAATTGCAAAATTTGTTTGTTTTGAATAGGAACCATTTCTTGAAAATTGTAGATGTTGGACGAAGCAAAGTTTTTGTTTAATAGTGACTGAATTATTTCATTAAAAGTTGAACTCTATGACTCTTTTGAAACGTCCAGATAAGATTCGGCGAACCATTTGGTTCTTCTATCTACTGCAACAGTTAAAAAAACAATTCATTTATATGAACGGTAATATTAGTCCTCACCGAACAAATATTACGAAGAATTGGTTTGATAATGTTGGTATAGAGGTAATGAACTTGTAATTTTGTATTTTCGCTTTTAACGATACACAACATCAACTGACTTTACGATACGATCTTCTGAACACTGATTGGTTAGTTTTAGATAGCCTGAGCAACAATATTAAAGAGACCATTGCAAACCAAGCGCATTGATTGATATAGAAGGCGTTTTTGATATCACTGTGCCCATACTTTGATTTTTGGTCATTGATGATTGCTCAAACAGGTGCATCACGAAGGCTCATAATATCCAAGAATACACAGATAATTTGGTAGCTATGATAAGGGACAAGTCTGAGAAGGCTATACCAAAATGCAAACAAATCAACAGTTATTCCATTACATATTCTTTAGATGCATTATTCGAGATATCTAAGAGTAATCCTTCACCAATTTGACTCAACTGAAACAATTACGAGGTGCAGTTGTTTTCTAAACACACCAAGAGCTCTTTTGGGAAAATCTGAAGTTTCCTAGGTTACTCTAATGCGGAGACCAAAAACCAACGAAGAAACGGTAAAAATCGTCTTAAAAACACTTCCAAAAGAGGTAGAATTATTAGATAAATTAGCAGACAGCACGTCTATTAAATTGAACTATGAACCACCATTTATAATGCTATTTTAATTGCGTGAAGAATGGATTTGTAGTGAACCAAAATTTGAGGTATCTCCAATATGGATTCTAGGTCACTACAATGCTAAAGAAAATGTCAAAGCAGATAAACTCGTTAAAGATAAATCTAATATGCATTCCGTTGAAGTGGAAGCTATACCCATTTATACAGGGTGAGTCACGAATATTCCCTCGGTCTCTTGTGTCTAAACGCTAAAAGATATGAGTTTCAAATTTTAATCAAATATGTAGGAGGATAAGAAGCACATTTTAAAATGTTTGCAAGTATGCAGGGTGATTCAAAAAAAGTACAGCGACTGAAAAACCGGGCCTAAAAGTAATAACTTCAGACAGCTGTCAAACTTCAAAAGAGCTACCTTTAATATTTTTCTATTCAAAATTATTAAAATACTTCTGATGTCTGTGAAACTGTCACAATATGTATACACATCCGAATATTTTTGACAGTTTGAAAGTTTGTAAACTGCGTACAATTTTTATTTGATGTGGTTTTTGATTGTACGAGGGTAGTCCGTTTTTAAAGATACAACTGGCTGCTGCATGTCTAGATAGGTTGAAGCGTGATAGTAGAGTGTGGAGAGTTATTTTGTCTAAGATTCAATTTAGTAGCTAACGAGCAGCAAAACGAACCTTGCGTGTGTAATCGAAGACTAACATGTGAAGTGAGTGCTGTTATTCGATTTTTGCAAGCCAGAGCGAAATTAATCGCAGATTAGAGGATGGTTTTGGTCTGACGGTCTTAAACCAAAGTAAAGTCAGCATTTGGTGCATAAAAATTTAAAGATGGACGAACGGACTTAATTGATGATCCGGAGAAGAATAGAGGTAGATCAAGGACCTTACACACGCATGAAAACTGCTCAATAGTTGAGCGTTTGATTAGGGAAGATCGTCGCATTAAAGTTCGTGAAATTGCGGAAATAGCAACTTCATTGAATGCATCGTTACTGGAGATGAAACAAAGTCGAAACAATAGTTCATCTCAACTCAAATATCTGTTCGAAAAACCATGGCCATCGTGTTCCGCGTTTATGAAGGCCCCATCCGAAGACCCCTGAAGATATTTTTGGCGGGAAAACACTTGGAATTGCTTGACAAGCATCCTCAAATTCGACCGTTGAATTAAACCTTATTTTGATCTACAGATCGGCTGCATGTCGCCAGCCCTCGCCCCTTCCCTCTCCATAACCGAATTTTAAAATTCTTTCTGGACTAAAGTTTTGTACCCATTTCGTACCAAACATTAAAAATTAAATTTTAGATGGGGGGGGAGGAGGGCAGAGACATGCCAGCCCCCCTATGTCAGAATTTCAAAATTTCAGTTATGCCATTGTATTGTACTAGTTTTGTATCACAGACCAAACATTTTGTACCTCGTTAGTTTTTGAGATGTAATCGATCTCAAGTAGAGCGTGGTACAAAACGTTTGGTACAAAACTAGTACAGTACGACAGCATAGCATTAAGATCGATTATATCTCAAAAACTAAGTAGGTACAAAATGTTTGCTTTGTGGTACAAAACGGTACAAAACTAGTACAACACGATGGCATAATTGAAATTGAAATTTTGAAATTCTGACATGGGGGAGGGGGTGGCATGTCTCTATCCTCCCCCCTCTGCCCCTCAATCTAAAATTGAGTATATCTTCTAAACGAGCGAGGTACAAAACTTTTAATTTTTGGTACAAAACGGTACAAAATGGGTACACAACTTTAGTTCAGAAAGAATTTGAAAATTCGGTTATGGGAAGGCGGGGGGGGAGGGGGGGGAGCTGGGTGGCGACATGCAGCCCTAAAGATTGTCGTTAATATCACTAGCTAAATTTAAAAATACTTTTACGTGCTTTCTAATTG
This sequence comes from Holotrichia oblita, assembly GCA_023690525.1. Classification (NCBI taxonomy): domain Eukaryota; kingdom Metazoa; phylum Arthropoda; class Insecta; order Coleoptera; family Scarabaeidae; genus Holotrichia; species Holotrichia oblita. The sequence continues at coordinate 85,238,261 of CM043021.1, read as the reverse complement.
GACTTAAATAAGGGAAATCCCCGAATACATATTTGCATATTCTCTCCATATCAGAGGCACTAATTTCTTTACCACATAAGTATGTATGTAGGCCGTAGAATTCAATTTTTTATATTTATTTTTATTTATTGCATCAATACAAACAGGTAATTGACATCATGGTATTCCCAGAAATTATAAATTCCCAACCACTAAAGCCGCTTGAACTTTATAGCTTTTTTTATTTTAAGGTATCTTTAATATGACTGCATTGATTCGCAGAAATGCTTTCACGAACGTGTTGTTTACAACGGGTCAACTATATAACATCGTAATCATTTTTAAACGCAATTATTTCAATCTTAAAGAGATAACGAGAAAATTGACGCAGTGTTTAACAAAAAGCATCTGTGGCATTATTATATCTTGTTATTATTAAACTGAAGAAAAAAACTATAATTAATAATTATCACATATTAGTTATAGTATAAACATAAGGATACATTTTAATGCAAATTCTCTGAAATGTAATTTTTCCAACCGCATAAAGATGAAACGGATAGATTACTAACAACAATTTTAAAAATAATTACCTATGCATGTAAGTACTTACTGGTTGACTCACAGATATTTACATGTGGTTTCTTCAAGCGCTAATTTCGAATCGTATTTTTTCGAATTGTATAATAAAATGTTAAAGACACTTGTAACTTTATCTTTATAATAAAAACAGATGTCTATATTCATCACTAACATCACTTCGAATAAATTAAATCTATGAAAACAATCTTTCATAGAACGCACATGTTTTTTTTTTATAATAAATCTCCGCTAACCAACTCGGACACAACCAGAAACAGAAGTGGGGACTTGCCTTGGTAAATCATTTGTTAAATCGCCAGAGAACTACTAACGGAGTGGAAGCTTGTTTATCATATTATTCCCACCAGTAACCGCGAAATTAATACGTGCTGTGTAAAATGTTTGTAATTATTTATCTGTATTTATTTAACGCAGACTTTGTTGTTGTAATGATGGTATAAAAATGCAAAAGTGCTGCGACATAAAATGTGAATATTTTGCCTCTTTAGTTTAGGAATTGATTGATGGCAATATGAAGAAATATAATCTAAAGTTGCATAGATGTAGTAGATACGTCAAATGTTCTTGTGCCAACTGTTATACATTTTTATTTTGAATTGAATTAAATTCCTGTTGCTTCAAAACCTACTGGTGTACTATATCATACTTTAGAGTCATAAATCATAGGTCTTCAACTCAATTTGTGGATCGATTCGTGAAGCGAATGCTGGTGCCCAGAGTGTGCCTGAAAATCTATCAACTCGTCATCGTTCTTAGCAACTCAACATTTCTCGCTCTCCTTTGGGGAAAATTTTGTCTAAAAATCTGGGTATGAAGGTTTACAAAGTTCAATTAATCCAAGAACTGAAGCTTCATGACCGCCCGATGCGTTTTCGGTTGGCCCAATGGGTTGGAGATCTCTTGGCCGAAAATGAGCATTTTTATCGATTCAAATCGGAGGCTACGTCAATAAGCAAAACTGTCGCATTTGGAGCTCAGAAAATCTAAACGTCATCATTGATAAACTGATGCACCTAAAGCGACTAACTCTTTGGTGCAGATTTTGGCACTGTGGCATTGGACCATTTTTCTTTTAAAATGTGTAAGGAGCCGCCGTTGCGGCCAATGGTAATCGTTACCGTGCGTGCTCCACGAATTTTTGTTTCCACAAATTGAAGAGGATGACGTGGACGACGTTTGGTTTTAATATAACAACGCTACTTGTCATACAGTCAACGTAACAATTGAAATTTGGGCACCGTTTCTATGCGATTTCAGCGAAATCGAAGTTACCATTCATGAAATTCTGTAGAGCCAGCCGTAGCAATCATTTAAATAATGTTGTTTTTTATTCTTAAATGTAAAGGTTTAATCTTTCTAATGAAACCATACTTTTTAAAAAAGATTAATTTCTTTCCTTCTTATACCTGATTCAAATTCCAAACCCTCAGACTCCAAACGGCCCAAATTAGGTGACTGGCAGAGAAGGTCTTAATAGACACGATTTTGTCGAATCCAACACCTCATCTATCATTACTTTACATAGTATGGCTTTTACTTGTTATGGACTTTCTCTAGAAATTGTATTTTTGTGTCACAGTCAATGATTTTTTAACAATAGCTATAGTGAACCACAAAAAAGACAGTCCAGCACAAATAAATCTTCTAAACATCCGTAAGAGTTCGAGATGTGTTGTTCTCAATGTTCCTCGGGAACATTTTGCGGTGGATAAAAGAAAGTTATTCATAGAGAAACGATGCTTTAATCTTAGCAACGAAAACGAATTTGCTTACTATTTAGCAAATGAAGTGTGGGAGGATGTGTATCGCAGTGAGGGTGTTGAGGAAAAGTTTGCATCGTTTGTAAGTATCCTCTTATTCCACTATAACAATGCGTTTCCTTACAGACGGGTTGCCTTAACTCCCAGAAAACTCAATCCATGGATTAATGAAGAGATTAAATCCTCTAGTGTATTTTTGAACGACTTATACGTTCTTCAAAAATCATTTCCGCAACTTCGTAGCCACTTTTTGGACGCTAAACATCGACATAAGCAACTAATCAAACGTACTCGGACTACATATAATGAGAATTATATAAATAATTCCCCAAACAAAACTTCTGGTATGTGGAAACTCATAAACGCTGCTGTAAATAAGAATACAACAACATCAAACATCACACTATACAAAAACGGACTAGATATACACGATCCCTCTACAATTGCCGAACAATTCAATACTTATTTCTTGGACAGCATTTCAGACTTCACCGCACAGATTCCAGACTCGCCTACTTCTATCAATTCCGTGCCGCAATACGAAGTCCATGTTTTTTTTACCTATTTCACCCCAAGAACTCTCAAGTATTATTGACAATTTGAGGAACAAACATTCAGCAGGCTCTGACGGTCTCTCAGGTATAATTATTAAAAAATTCAAAGCATTCCTATGAAAAATGTTGGAAATTACAGACCGGTGGCTCTTACGTCAGTAATATCTAAGATTATTGAATACTGTTTATTGGATAGATTAAATGCTTTTTTAGAAAAATATTCCCTCCTGTCACCTCATCAACATGGATTTAGAAGGTATCACTCGACGTCAACTGCTCTACTGCAATTCTATAATGAAGTATTGCGATATATTGAGTTGAAAAGATCTCCAATTGCCATTTTTTGTGATCTACGCAAGGCTTTTGACTGCGTCCAACATGAATTATTGCTCTCAAAGTTAGAATCTGTTGGTATTAGAGGCAAATTAGCTGCGTGGTTTTCTTCGTATTTTGCGAATAGAATGCAATACGTACAAGTGCGTCATACCAGCACTGACGGCAAAGTAAGAATCCTAAATTCAACTCGCTTACCTGTTCTAAGCGGCGTTGTACAAGGTTCTGTACTGGGCCCGGTCTTATTTAATCTATATATTAATGATGTAGCCGAATTACTGTCAAATATATATATATAACACTATATGCCGACGATATATGTATTCTTGTGGATGACACCAGCCTCAACATAAACTCCCTATTGACCACACTTCAGGATTGGTTCAATGCACACAAGTTATCTCTAAGCATGGAGAAAACCAATTTTATGTTACTGCACACACGACAGCGACCCGCACCTGCAGTGTCGTTAACAATAGCCGATTATCATACTGAGTAGGTGTGATACCATCAAGTTCTTAGGCGTTACCTTAGAAGATACTTTGGCGTGGAGAAATCATTGTCAGAACTTAGCGCATATGATATCTTCAAAATCGTATCTATTCAGACGCTTACGTACTCAACTGACTAAGGATTCATTACTTGCACTCTACTACTCAGAAGTGCAGACGAAATTACAGTACGCAATTTTACTCTGGGGTGCGTCAACAGACGCAAAGGAGGTTTTTATTTCTCAGAAAGCTGTAATACGCGCAATCACTGGGACTTATTTTCGAGACTCCTGCAAGCCGAAATTTGCTACTTTAGGCATACTGCCGTTACCTTGCTTATATATTTTGGAAGCCGGTTGTTATATTTTTAATAATAAAGCATCACTTCGAACACATGAAACCATGCATACTCACAACACCCGGGGAAAAGAAAACTTATATCCTCTAGGATGTACTCTACATATTACCAGCATTGGAGCTAACAGCTTGAGCATGAAAATATTTAACAAGATTCCAGTCGGTATTAAAAATCTGACCCCGCTGAAAACCTTTCGACGTCATTTAAAAGATTACCTCCTCCAGCATACCTTTTATCCTATTCAGGAGTTCTTAGAACATTAGACCTATGCTACTTTTTAAATACCTCATCTCTGTCATGTATTACATTACTTATTATCTTACTGTAGACTTGTATTATCTTTAAGCTTGTTATTGACATATTTATACACACTTAAACAGTGTTTATTTAAATAAATATAAATCTAATCTAATCTAATCTATTCAGGACATGGTATAGATGCCTATCAGAAGTTTATAAGATGTCGTCTAGGCATCGGATATTACAAAAGTCAACGTTTATAACACATCGTTGTACAACTTCTTATGGATGTCTGTTTTTGGACTTATGGCAGACATATTTTAGTTAAAATTAATTAATTCAGTTGGTTATGATTAATATTCAATTATATATGAACTATATGTTTTTAGATATTTAAAAGACGTCTTATGGATATTATAAAGGAACATTCTAGATATGGCTTTGAAACTACATCGATAAGATGTCTTTAAGCCTTCAAACATAATGTAGACCTAAATAAGAATATATAAGTCTTGTGCTTAACTTCATCATAGATAGATGAACGTGTCTTAAGATACCTAATTAACATTTCCTTCACGGATATACTTCAGAAAAAAACGAATCTGTAAAATTGTGGAATATATCATGTAAGAATGGTTTAAATGGTTTTCTAAACAAATTTTAGAGTGGAAATATTACCAAGACTGTCTTAATTAAATTTTATGCCAAGATGCTAAATGGAATTGAAAAAATTGAATCTGTTATAAGGATGATTTGTGGGTTAAAGAAGGCGTTTGGTTACGTTGAATACAGCATAAAAGTGTGGTATTAGGGGCAATGTGGCTACATAATTTGCTACACACTTAAGCCCCTTGCACACGAGGCCTGTTTTTTCTGCTGGATGGCTTGCTTGGTGCTGTGCAGGCTATCATGCCGGCTGCCGTACTAGAAAATGACGTCACAGCAGGGTCGAGTGCAGGCTCCGCTGCTGGTTTTCGGTGATCGGTTCGGTGCTATTTTTCCAGCAAGCTTGCACGAAAAAGGCCAATCAAGACGCAGCATTTCAGCACACATGTGTAATCTTAGCAGAAATTCACGAGTGTGCACAGCTGCTTGTTTGGAGCAGATGTCAAAACAGTCACAATCACAAGATACGTCCCAAAAGTGGTCTAAAGACCAAATTGTAGCCCAAGTCAAAATAAGTGATAAGTAAATATGTAAAACAAATGAGCTAAGCACCCTTGCTACAGCTTACAGCTACGGAGGCTAATTAAATCGTTATAATTAATTCACCTTCCACTTTAGGTTTAGGAACACCTAATACAGATTAAAAGAGAATATTTCGTAGAATCAGAATATCTAATAAAATATACACCTTTCCATTAAAAAAAATCTAGTTTCCGCAGGTTGAACTTACTTGTGTAACTACACAATATCAGCTGTGCGTATGCAAAATTTAATTCGTCTCTTTTACTCCTACGTGACGTAATATCACTATAAAGTAAGATCGGTATCTGTCACTTTTTTTCTTTAATTGCGAATAACTCAGGAGGAATGGTATTTAGGTATAGGGTATGATACATGAAATATGTGTAAAATTTATCGTAGAAGCTGAATTTGTAATTTATTTTATAGCATGCTATTTAAAAAATCGAAGTTGATGCCCACTTCCGGTTAACCGGAAGTGTTATTTATTCAAAAATATTTTCACGTGATAGTTCATATTCAACCACATCCAACTGCAAAATTTAGTTTTAAAATTCTGTTCCGTTTGTATAATACTTTTAATAGGCCATTCTCACCAATCACTCTGTATACTTCAAACTTAGGTTTGAGCAACAGAAAAGTGAGAATTGGGGGAAGACGAAATTGTTTTTGACCACTAAATAAGAGTCGAATTTTTCTGAAATAAAAGGAGACAACCTCATAAAAACCAAATTCTCAAGGTTGTGGTTAAATAAATTTGTGCAACCGGAAGAGGTCGATGCACACATTCGTAGCGGTGTAATTTCAATCTGAGGAGGTGCCAAAACTGGAGGTAACGGTCGCGTCAGTTTAGGTTTATGTTTATTTATGTACGATAAACAGCGAGAAAAAAATATATACTGTATGTTCGTTTTTAGGTAGACAATATTGCAGTAAGGTATTAAGGTCAAATATGTATCATTTAAAAACAATTCATTTAATTTAACAAGCCCTATATATCTTGTAATAAACGAAATATCTACTTTTAAAATACTATCTGCGACAGACAGTGTTTTGACTGGGATTTTAAGCCGGCAAATTAAATTTCAACAAGTTAGCTATTTTTGTATTCAATCAAAATGCTTTTATAAAGGAATCATACTGGAAAATCAAATCCTTCTGCCTTGAGGCGTAGACAGATATTTTGTTTCGATCACATACCCACTTAACATTCCAAAATTTAAATGAATGCAATGAGAGCAACGTGTTTATGCAATTGTAAGTAATTTTGCGAAAGATAAAAATAGACTTTCATTACATAAAATTTATGACCACTAGTTTACACCCGTCTTAATTTAACACTTTTGATTATTAATATATTTACTTTGTATATTTGTGTTTCAAATCCGCTTTCAATCGTACAGAACGATATTCAAACGTACAATGAAATTATTTTAAAACTTATTTTGTAAATTCTAAATAAATCTGGGACGCTATTTTTATTTTATTTTTATTATACATCAGCGCCCTCTATTTCTTTATTTCGTACTCTTTGTTTCTTAGAAAGGATAAAATCGAGATTGTATTACGAAACTTTCCTCTTATTACAAAAAACAAGAATCGGTTGTAATAAATTACGAAGACTGTTTATCGTTTTTAAGACGTATACTTACATGTTTATTTGGGAAATTTTCTGCACACTTGTTTTACAGCTTTTACCAGAACTGATTTATGAGACTTTAATTACTACCAACTATAATTAATACCAGTCATTATCCCTAGAAAGGTCATGTCGTTACTTTGTGCAACTTTGTGTACAATTATAACCGATACACCTACTGCGTCATTTTAGGTTATCCAATTTAAGTATTAATACAACTTATTTTAAAAGGAACTATCTGTATATTATGTTATTTCAGGATTCTTTGCCTCATTATATGTTACTCATCCCTAGTATTCTCTATATCAGATCTATAGCCTTTTTTGAAAAAAAATATCTTAACTCGTGGTTAAAAGAAACTGCTGCACTGTAAAATGGTTCTCGATCTGTCATATGGATTGTCAATCATAGATTTCGCACCGTGTTGTCAATCATAGCTGTCACATTGAAGCGTATTCTAGAGTGAACTCTTATTTATATATCACCGACTTGGCATATTCTTTTTAAATTTAACACAGATAATATGGACCGAAATAACCTCCACAACCTAAAGGCTGCGCAATTTTTTTTATTCTAAGCTTATTACACAGAAATTAGAAATAATACTTCTATAAAGTTGTTGAAATAGTTTACAATTGAACTGTATATTTTTCTGCGCCCTCTTAATTATTTCTTTAATGTTTTCTATAACAATTTTTCCAAATAATTATTTTAAATCTAATAAACATCTACGGTCAAAGAAAAAAAAGTAGACAGAAAGGTTCCAATGTCATTATTCTATGAAATGTCAATTTGACATAAAGTGAGGTTTTTATAACACCCCGCACATAGCCCCTATGTTCGATTTTATTTGGCCCATGTCAATGCATGGGCAGTTATGCAACCAACATTACTCCTATATATTATTGGTTTCTACATAAACATCTTATCGATAGCTGTCAAAGTCATGACAAGATTAAATAATCCATAAAATGTACTCTAAAGACGCAAAATTGGAAATTATAAAATGGTATCAAGCCGGAAGCAGTAATAGAAATATACGATATCAGTTTGCTACAAAATATCCCGACAGACGTATAGTATCAACGAGGTTATATACGTATACGCCCTCTGTTAGTCAAATATTCAACAACGTAAAAACACATGTTTGTAATAGGAGTAATGTTGGTTGCATAACCGTTGGTTGCCATGCGTTGACATGGGACGAATAAAATCGAACATAGGGGCTATGTACAGTTTTATAAAAACCGCACTGTATATCATGAGGGTCGTCTACCAGCTAATTATTTTACCGCGGTGCCATATCTAAATTATTCTATAAATCGTTTGCTTCATTTTATTTCAATATAATTTGAAAATTGGGCTTCATACACATATTTCTACAAATGCTTTACATCTACATATACAATTTTGTCTATTATAATATTCAATATTGACTTCACAATCTCTTTTTCCGTTTACCTTGATAAGGGAATAGAGATTAATTTTTAAATTTAATTACTGAAATATGATATGAGCTCTCAAAATACATTTACACATGTATGTATGAAGCCCAATTTTAAAATACTTTTTTAGTAAATTATAAAAACATTATATTATAAAAAAAATTAACTGTGGCAACATCACCAACTGTCAAATGGTAGTTTGACAAATGCGCAAAAATGGCTTATAAAACGTGTAGTTTATACTATTTTTTTCTATTTCGGTTATTAAAAGTTCAAAAAAGATTAAAATGAGAGACATGTTTTGTATGACAGGTATTGTTTGACGTGTAAAATTAGCGTGCGATAATGCACGCCAATTATGCAACCAAAACGGGTGTCGTAAAGTGAACTTTATAGCACCGGAATAGAAAAAAAACAATTTTTGAAAGGAATGCCTCGCCATACTTCTTCCCTCCCCCCTCTTCACACCAACACTATTGACGTCATCAAAGTAGCGGATTTTTTTTCGATGTTTGAATTATTACTCAAATTTTACTTAATATTACAAAGTAAACAACAAAAAATAGTATTTTCTGTTTGTTTTCATGCAATAAGCACATCTAAGATCCAATTATTTTCATTGACATTTCTTTCATATCGTTTAAATTATTTCCTTTATTTTTGGTATTTCTTGCAGGAATTTGTCACATATCTTAAATCTATAATAAGCATTAACTTTAATATAAAAGATGACAAGCCACACTCAAATAAAATCATTTTGCGAAAATTTCTATTACAGAAAACTGTTTTTCGTCTAGTTTTTTCTGTGTCCCACTGTACACATACATATAAATGATGAATTTGTGATTTAAACAAAGGTATTATTTTGTTTCATGGAAATAATCATTTAGATTTAGAAAATTCTAGTTTCATACGGTTAAATCTAGCCCGCAGATTTCCAAATACTCCTTCTATGTTTAGCTAATAATAAATAATAATAATAATAAATAAGAAAAAGAAACAGCTTGTGCTTGTCCATCCTTGTCAATGGTCGCGTTCATCAGACTGAGCCGCTCGGTAACAGTTACCGCTCCGCTACATCTACAACAGTTCCTGACGTCATCGCATTCTGATGAACAATATACGCGTTCTCTGTCCGCCATATTTAAACCACTATCTAACAACTGCTAAACGAATACTGCTCACCGCTCGATCTTGGGAGCGTAAGAAAATTGCGCTCGAAAAAATGGCGACCGCTACATATAAATTCTTGGTAGCGTTCGATGTAGCGATGACGTAGTAACAACAAAGCATAGCCGTTCATCAGAAAAATCGGTAACTGTTACAGATCGGCTCAGTCTGATGAACGCGACCAATCATCCGTTAAAGCACGCCACTGATCTGTTAGTGAATGGTCGCGTTCATCAGACTGAGCCGCTCGGTAACAGTTACCGCTCTGCTACATCTACAACAGTTCCTGACGTCATCGCATTCTGATGAACAATATACGCGTTCCCTGTCCGCCATATTTAAACCACTATCTAACAACTGCTAAACGAATACTGCTCACCGCTCGATCTTGGGAGCGTAAGAAAATTGCGCTCGAAAAAATGGCGACCGCTACATATAAATTCTTGGAAGCGTTCGATGTAGCGATGACGTAGTAGTAGGTAGCGTAGCCGTTCATCAGAAAAATCGGTAACTGTTACAGAGCGGCTCAGTCTGATGAACGCGACCAATATTCGATATCAATTTTTGACGTTTACAATTACACCTACCCTATAATTGAGGTTATGTAATTTCTTGCTTTGATTCTCCTTTTTTTTTATAATTAAACCGCGAACATGACAGGCCGCGCGAAAGTCACATTACGAATCGAAGTGGAAATCGAGAAATGTCGAGAAGAATCTCAATGGACTAAGGTTATTGAGCTAGCCGAACAGCTCAAGGATAAATCATCAGAATTTGGTAAGATGATAACTTTATTAGCAAGTATTTAATAAAAAAACGTAATTTAATTGTTTCGTAGAATATTTAGCACAGTTCTTAATCGGTGAAGGACGCTTAGAGAATTATTTAGAAGAATGGCAACCTGTCGATGCGAATGTAAACAAAGCGAAATTAAATCTAATGGAAGCACGACGAAACTTACAGATAGCTTCGGATGATAAAGGAAGGAAGGTAATGTGTTTACATCATTTTAAATAATTTCATCCGTATTTGATTTTAATTGTAGGCAGGCGTAGCGTTGGATGCGCATCTACTTTTAGGTAAATTATATTTCGCTTGTGGTCAGTACGAACAAGGTTTAAATAGTTATAAATTAGCTGAATTACATACGTTAACAGAGAAAAAATTGCCATTGTAAGTGACTAAAATTAATAAAGTTCGTTATTTAAACTAAATATTGGTTGTAGACGAAGTTTAAAAATAGTTGCGGAATCTTTTGCGATAAAAGGATTATGCTTGCAAAAAGATCAATCGTCAACTTCGAAATTTAAAAAAGCAGAAAGAGAGCAAGAAATATTAAAATGTTTCGATATCGCTTCCGATTTAGGTATGCTGTACATGCAGGAATTAGAGAAACAACTAACTCAAAATTTAACAAGCACAGGTAATTTCTGATGGTTAAATGATATAATTATAATTAATTTTTTCTTTGATATGCTAGGAACACATTCTCCGCAAATCCCTGTTGTGAAAACGGGAATGAGTTCGGTTTTAGAACAAGCAATGCAACAAGCTCCCGCAATTCTCTTGCAACAAGGGAAACATGAAATCGCTCTTGATAGGTATCGATATAGTATAGCTGCTGTCGAGAGTCATGGGGTAAATTCCATCAGATTAAAATTATTGTGTCAGACGGCTGAACTTTTACTACAAGGATTTCCCGATGAGAACTACAAAGTACCTAGCATAGTAACGAAAGATTCTGCGTGGAAACCTAAGTTGTATACGGGATTGAATCAGGTTAGAATTTTATTTATTTTGTGAATTACAGATTAATTTGTTGAGCGAGACTATCGGGTATGATTTGTTAATTAATGGATTATTGTTTTAGTTTATTCCTCGAAATAAATACGAAGAAACTATTCTTGTACTTATCGTGGCCGAAGCAATAGCAGTTAGAAACGCAGTATTATCTCAATCGCCTGAATTTAAAGATGCTAGACATAGTGCTTATCTCGATGCGGCCACAGTATATGATTTACTTACGTTAGCTACAGTAAGATGGGGTCAAGTTGCACTCCTACAAGAGGTTTGTATACTGCCACAAAATGTGGAGTTCCACAATGCTCTACTGTCAGACCTTTATTGTTAATATTACATTTTAATCACAATTATGTTTTTCTTTTTAGTCGTTAGAACGAGCTATGAAGTTCTCATTCAAGGAACCCCATCTATGGAGACAACACGCATTAAGTTTAATCTCGAAAGGTGAGCACGAACGCGCGTTCGCTGTACTCAAGGAAGTCATCCACCTAGAACCGAATACCTCCGTCAATTGTTTACTAGCGGCAAAATTATGTTTCGAACACTTGAATATGCCAGTAGAGGGTACCGCATACAGCGACCTTGCTTTAAAACGTGAAACTATACATTCCAGTGGATTGCTCAGTAGATGTCACCTATATCTCGGTTTAGGTTTTCAACTACAAGCGCAATCGACGTTAACCAAAAGTGATAAGACCTCGTTAAATAATTCCGCGTTGGAAAATTTCCAAGCGTAAGTCTAGATTGTACAAAAATATAAAATAAATCAAAGTATTACATTTCAGTGCCGTACAATTGGAACCAAACGATAATTTATGTGAATATTACTTAGGATTACAATTAGCTCTTATAGGTCAGATAGGAGATGCCCTACATCACGTCCAAACTGCTCTGAATTTAAGACCTGAAAGCTCATCCACGTTACACTTATTAGCACTATTATTATCAGCAAATCGTCAACATGAAGAAGCTCTGCAGTTAGTGGAAGCCGCTCTAGAAGAATATCCCGATTGCCTGAATCTCATGTACGTTAAAGCTCATTTAGAATTACATCAAGAGGGCGGGGAGGTATATGCACATTTCAAATTAATATTTTAAAACTCGAATTAAACTTTTATTAAATTATAGAGGGCGCTAACTACTGCTAAACAAATGTTGGAGCTTTGGAAGAATTTATACGAAGGTCAAACTATAAGCGATATCCCTGAATGCGATCGCAAAAGCGATACGAGATCCGTCTTCCAATTGTATACGTCTGAAATGTCAGATAAAGATACAAGTAAGATTTTTAATGTATTTAATGGGAGATAATGTGATTTTTTTTTTATTATTATTGAAAGGTTCGTTACAAGCACACAGCATAGCCGCTTCTAGAGTCGAACATGCTTTAAGCGAAGTCGCAAGTTCTATGAGCAGTTTTAGTCCGCGACCTGGACCGCAGAGGGCGTGGATGTTACTCCTGGAAATCTGGTTGTTATTAGCGGAGTTGTACTTAGCGCTAGATCAACAAGCGGATGTTTTGAAGTGTATACAAGAAGCTACGCAAATATTCCCGTTATCTCATCATATATTGCACATGGTATGTATGTATGTACAGTTTGTGGATTATTATTCCCTCATGCTCAATGTTTGACCAACCATCACATTGTAGAGTTAGGGAAATTGCTTCGTGCATCTTAACTCACTATTTGATAGTCTATTTTGACAGAAAGTACCTTGTTGGCAGTTCCAAACATGGTCTAATGCGTTTAAAAGCCTCTACAAATCCTGCTTCTTCAAATATCCCTAGGCTTATGGTAGCAGAAGAAGATACAGCTCTTGCAAGAAGCTCCCAGATTTTTTCCTAAAGCAAAATATTATGGGTGTCGAATAATTAGCTACAATAATTTCATTAATACTGCAATAGTAGTATAATACTCGTAATATTATCCCACCAAGAATTCTACCAAAACATTCAAACTTTTATTTTGCGAAATTACAAACAACTAGAAGTACCTACTAACATTTTCATCTTCTGAAGGTCTAACATTAACGAAGTTAAGCAAGAGACCGTAGGAACCTTTATTTTACATTTTTCGCTTTTTTGCATCAATATCAAATTCAGATGGGAGTGTTAGTGTTCTGCCGGGTTTGGCTAATAAACCAGACGATGAAGTCGACTTAGAAGCAGACAAAAAATAATTTTCATTTCTTGAGGGTCCTACACGCAATTTTTCTTTTATTTGAAACGTTGTAGTTCCCTTTACTTTCACGCTGTCTGGAGCATTTCTGCACTTACTTATATGCTTTTGCATTCTTGTTACATTTAGGTTATAATACTGCCCACAAAATTTGCAAGCATATTTAGTAGTATAATTGACTTTTTTCACATTAAATAGTTCTCTGACTTTCGATTTTACACGCATTTTATTAAGATTCAACAATAAATTACTATACACTGTATTCTATAAAAATAAATCAAATAAAACGTAACCGTATTCTGTATACAACCTGTTTGGCCGTTTATATTTGACAGTTGATGGACAGATAGTTGGTTTGGTACTTTCCCTGATTGGCTCAACAACCAACACGCATAAATCGAAATCGGGGAATTACTTACTAATCCCACTATCACTGCCATCTGCTAGAAAACAATGCAACTTTTTGAAAAAAATGAATTAATCCTTGAGAGTTATAGATTCAGGGCTATAGATGGCGAATAATGCATAAAAAGGGATGGTCGCCGTCGTTTAAATGTGATTTTATTAGATTTTTTGAAAATTACCGGTAAAGAAATTTGCCGGATTAAATTCCCATTATCGCGGTAACATTACCGCACTCCATCAGTACAAAAATGAGCATCGAACAAAAAAACCAGTTTTAAAAGTCGTTTCAAACACGGAAAAACGTTTCAATTGATGCAACAAATTTATGGTAATGATTGTTTATCCCGTGGCAGAGTTCATAAGTGCTGTACGCGCTTTAAAAAAAGGTGAAAACATCAATGACGACCCTCCATGTCGGTCAACCGAAATTCCTGATTACGCTGGAGATCATCGAAAAAGTGCGTGATTTTCTCAAAATTCAGTCAAAATCATCGTTGCATTTTGTAGGAATGGAGTTGAGAATGTCCAAAAGTTCGATCTATGGCATTTTAATCGACTATCTGAGCTATCGGAAAGTGTGCACTCACTTTGTGCCACACAAGTTGACTGACAACCAAAAATTGCTCAAAATCCAAAATTGCAATTTTTTTTTTTATGTGTGGTGGGTGCTTACTTGCTCCGTAAGCTGTATCGCTTGTCTGGCTATTACTGCAACTCTCGCGGTGTAGTTTTGTGTGTGTAAGTTGTGTTCAATTGGCTTTGTGACAGCATCATATCGCCTTTTATGATGCCGCGCTGTTAATCACTTTGCGCCCAACAGCGAATAGCAAGTCGATCCGGGATTAAACTCTTTGAAAAAATGTCACCGTCCCTCCAGAGAATTGAACCCCGGCGCCTATCGTCCTCCCACAACGATAGTCAGCCGCCTAACCACTGCGGCCATCGACCCGTTCATGACATCATTAAAGACGTCAAAAACTTCCTTTACAATATTGTTACTGGTGATGAAACGTGGTGTTTCCAATACGATGTGCGAACAAAGCATCAAAGTTCCGAATGAAAGTCAAAAAACGAGCCGGCAACCAAAAAATCTCCGTTTAAGAAGTCAAAAGCAAAGACAGTACTCACTTGGTTTTATCTTTTATAATGCAAAAAAAAAAACTTCATTTGCGAATGAAGAGCATGCGTTATGCTGACGTTCCGGCCATCCAAAAGGCGTGTACTGACATTCTCAGAGCCATGCCGGCCAACGATCTAAAATCCTTTTAAAATAAATCGATGTTGCCAATTTTGTTCTTATTGTTATGAGAGGACGATAGGTGCCGGGGTTCAATTCCCTGGAGGGACGGTGACATTTTTTCAGAGAGTTTAATCCCGGATCAACTTGCCATTCGCTGATGGAAGCAAAGTGATTAACAGCGCGGCATCTTAAAAGGCGATATGATGCTGTCACAAAGCCATTTAAACACAACTTACACACACTAAACTACACCGCAAGAGTTGCAGTGATAGCCAGACAAGTAATACAGCTTACGGAGTCACTGCAACTAAGCACCCACCACACATTAAAAAAATTTTTTTAAATAATCCCGTTTACTTTTAGACAAACTGTGTATATTTTAAATGTACATATTTATTGAGGCGTCGTATTTATTATTTCCAATTTTTTTTTTTTAGAGAGGTTTGCTACACATGCACAAACAAGAGTGGGCCGAGGCAAAATTATGTTTCCAAAACGCAGTAGCCATAAATCCACAACACGTCAAATCATTGCAACAACTAGGATTGGTGTATCACTACTTAAATTTGCAAGGTTTGGCCGAAACGACGTTACGGGAAGCAGCCAAAATTGATCCTACAAATCATGTTACCTGGTAAATTGCTAACTCTCTACTAGAAAGCAATAATTACTACTTTGTATCTGTTTTCAAGGTATAACCTAGGAAAGGTATTAGAAGCCCTTGGCGAATACGAAAGTGCGAGTAGTTCCATGGCCAACGCTTTAACTGTTGAAATAACGAGTCCTATTCTTCCATTCGCATCAGTCCCGTTATGTTTCGATTGAATTAGAGTATTTTACGTTATATTCTTAGTAATATGTTCAATTAGAAACTGATTTCGTATTTTGACGACACAAAATATTTATAAAAGCGCATACATATTTCCTCCATTGTTTCTAAATGGACTTATTATGTATGAAAACAGAAACACTTACCTAGATTTATACTGAATAGATCAAATAAACTAACTTTTTCATGACAATAATATAATAACAGACGAAGATAATGTACGACTGCAACTATTATTATTATTAGATTATTACTATTATTATAAACATCGGGTTATATTGTTAGATGTTAATTTGTTACCTATATAGAAAAGAAGTTAATATATAAATCATGTTAAAACCAAATAATGGTGTATTTCTGCTATTCTGTAATATGTATTGTACGTACTTAAATGTTATATATGATTTGAGAGAGAATATCTATATAATATATATTTTTTGTTCGGTTTATTAATTTATTTTGTATTTATATACATACATATTGTACCTATATAGAGAAAAAAGTACTATTCGGAAAGATGTATTATTACAATTCATCGGAATAAGAGAGCGATGATATCTCAGTAACGGTTTGAATTGCATCATAACAGATTTTTTGCCAGTAAATTCAAACGCGGTACAATTCTATTAAATGCTCCATTGTTCCGATATATGATTATTACATTCTACGATGATATCTATTATACGATAATTCCCAGTATGATTATGATTGTAATCTGTGTTGTAAATGCCAAATATTGTCACTCAATGTATATTAAAGTTTTCCTTCTTATAAAAAAAGAAAAAGAGGTGAAAGAAGAATCGACAAAATTGTTTTATTATTTTATATCCAACACAAACCTAAATTAAATTACATCGGTTCGGTCATATCTCAAGAACAGTTTATGTACAGTCTGTTCCAAAATTAATGCCACCCCCTGTGCCGCAAAACACGTTATAACTGTTAATGCAAATTAGAATGCAACATGAAGTTTAATCGATATTTGGTTTGCACCGCATTTACAAGATTAGTATTCACTAACGAAAAATCGTATTGGATTATGGGAAACATCATTTTTATGGGTTTGTTTAGCCTTGGTAGCGACATTAATTTTGGAACAGACTGTACCTACAGCTTCAAAACAATATATCATTGACTAACGAGGGCCCAAGAAATATCTCAAAATTATTCAGTGGAGTGTAGAATGAGCGCTAGATGACGTAACTGAACACCAAAAATTAAATCCTTATTATAAAGAAAATTTACCAACTTAAGGTCTATCACAAATATGAAAATCGGATTTTTCTAAAAATTGCTGGGGAAACTTTCTTTTGAAGGAAGGCTAGGCTTAGGGGGCGCTGTTGAATTTTTTTCAGAAATTTTATTTTTCGTCGAAAATATTAAATGAAAACATACATTTTTGACTACAGATTATACAGACAATATAGGTTAAATTACCAACAAATCAGCGAAAACCGGGTATAGCTATCTTCTACCTATCCGAAGATATCTTGAAAAAATTGGTCTGAATGGTAAGAATTTAAATTATTCTACTTCTCCTGAAGGAAATTTTGCCAATTTCGTATTACTGGAAAGGATTTTCTTTGGTTTATGTTTAGTGATTCATACTATTTAATATTATTTTGTTCATCACTGCTAGAGGGCGTTAAGAAAATTGAAATATGTACAGTGTATGGAATATTTGGTGGCAAGAAAATAGACTATCATGTATTTTTCTAAGCCTACTGTTAGTGATTCAAATTGTTTAATATTATTGTTTCTGTCACCGCTAGAGGGCGTTATGGAAATGTAAGTAAATAGTTACAAACTTTGTAACCGTTTTCCAATACATTTCTGAAGGTATGGATAAGCAGGGACTAGTCGACGTTGTGTATACTGATTTCAGCTGCGCTTTTGATACTGTAATCTAACTTTGGATTTTTCCTTCTTACAATTAATTGACTCTTATATTTAGTTAGTAGATGTAATTACGTCCATAAATCTTTTAGTTTCTTTCCATCTTCATGTGTCCCCCAGGGCTCACGTTTATGCTCCTTGTTGTTTGTTTTACATATACACGATCTCTTAGAAAATTTATCTTGTATCCATTGAAGAAGGTCGATACCTATGTTCATCAGTGATCTCGGGTTTATTTTTGACTCTGCGTTCAGTTTTTCTCAATATATTACAAACCTTTCCTTGACGTTATTTTTTACCTTTTTTATTGCCAAATTGGAATACGGGTTGCAAGTCTGGTCATCTCACTACATCTATCTTTAGCTCACATTGAAAAAGTACAGCGCCGCCCAGGTAGCACGCTCACGTCACATCGACGTTATTAATTGGGCATTTTTTCCCAAAAGACATCAGATCACCAAAATGTTACGGTATAATAAGGACGTGTCGACTTTGGCGATGAAAAAATGGCGAAACCTTTTAGACGAAATAATGTCGTCTTTTTGACGTCAATAACACATTGTTGATTTACGAAGTTTAAAGTTTAAGTCAATGTTTATTGCAGCTCAATATAAATCTGAAAATAATAATTTTTTGATTTTGCAATTTATTAATGTTTACTTAAGTATTTGATTATTGGAATAAAAAACGCAAACCTTCACAATAAAAATTGATTGTAATTATAACTACATTTTAGTTTTTTCGTTGAGATGCAACTACAATGTTTTGATTTATCCGCCGTGGCTCTTTACAACAGCCACCGATCATCATCCAATTAGATAACAGCTTGGTAACAAAGCTTGTTTCATAAGTAGCGTGGAAGTGCTCTACAACCAACCGTTTCGTTTGGTTGATAACGGTACCTGACGCTACCTAAACGAACAACTAATGATTAAATTTTCTTATTGAGTTGTATTTGGTCCATTTTTACGTAACGAGACCAACGTAGAGGTGAGTGCCTATGGTAAAAAGTAAAAACACCGCCCCATTATGCAAAACCTATTCGCAATTATTTGGATGCAGTTTTTTCTTTAATCATTTGAATAGATAGGAGAGGGACGATTTACTGGTCACCCAGATCGTCAAATTTAACTTTTCAGGATAATATCTAGTGGAGATGCTTAAAAAAGTAAAGGAGACATAACTCAACCAACGATTTTAGAAGACTTAAAAGCACGAATACGTCAAAAAATTAGAAATGTTATCGATAACCTGCAAAACGAATCAAACGAGAAAAGATCTGTCCTTTCCAATTCTGCAATAAAAAATGGGAGTTTATATCTTAAAAAAAACAGTATTGATACGTCGTAACTGTTTTTTTTTTGAGATACCCTGTATATTTGAGTCATACGTAAAACAATTCTAAACAAAAAATAAAAATCGATAAGTCGGAGGGTTTTTGTTTGAAAAACTTCCTTTTTAATTCCCATTGAATTTATCCGCTACTTTACGCATGCACTATACACCGATATTCAAAATGTTTCGTTCGTCACAGCTCCCATACTTTTTACGAATTGTGTCGATTTTTTTTTAATTTTAATCAAATTTGATCAATCATTTTTCCATTTGCAAGTATCCAACATCCTAATTTAGTGATTTTATCAATTTCAGATATCTGGCTTGCAATAAAATCTCGTACACCTAGTTTTACCTATATTGATTTCACCTTTTTGTGACATTTCTAATTTGACATTTCATTTTCAAAAGTACACTACTTTTGTCACCATAACCTCTATGCATAGTGTGTCACATCTGTCAAATTAAAGTCAGCTTACATTGAAAAATAATCTCCAAAAATTAGCTTGCTTGACATTAGGGTGTACGTGATTTTATTGCAAGCCAGTGTATCATTTGTTGTATACATATGTGGTGGATGCTAGAACTATATACTGTATATATTACAGTGTTGCCAACCATTTTAGTGGCTATAATATAAGCTTATATACATAAAATGTTTCTTGAAAATCCTATTTACTTCTCGCACCGTGCGATCTACTAAAACCTCCGCGTTTTAGAATTACTTTAAATTATTACCACTATAGTGGCGTTAATGTTCGAAGCTTCGCACTTCGAAAGCTCGACGCAATAAACGCTACAGCACGAAATGTAATTACTGATAAACGATAATATACTTTTATCGTTTATTTGGCTTAATATTACCTAGATTTACTGAAGCTGCATTTGCAAAATATTTTAACAATAAAAATGCAACAAATTGTAAGAGAAAATAAATAAAATTGTTAATTATTAAAAAGATCAGCCTGTATATATGCAGGATTATAATAAGAACGCATACAATTAATTTGCGTTATATTGGTTGCCTGCATATCGAAATCATACAAATGATGTGTTAATTTTAATTGTCCAGTTTACTATTTTCAAACTACTTTAACATTTTTTATAATTACTCTAAAATAAATAAATAAAATGCGTGTAAATTATTAAGTACAACGTCATCATATAATCAATTTTGGATTTTGATATTATTGATGACAATAGCGCAATAAAAGTTTCCAAAAAATCGTTATACGAAGAATTAACTAAATAATCTATCCTATAAATACGTAACACGAAGTTACTCTAAAAAAAAAAGAGGATAGCTTAAAATAAATCACCATTTTAATCTATCAAGATAAGTACTTATTAATCCATGTGAATGAATAATTTCAGCTGCATTAAATGGGGATAAAAATATAAAATATGAGATGATATTTTTCGAATAGTTACAAGTATGTACATACATATAAGTTCGATCACTTTACAGACTTTGAAGATAGTTAATAGACCCATTACAGTTTTTATAGCAATATTTATGTCGCTTTCCCGATTTTATACCTTTGCACTATTGGTAGTAGGTACACATGATTATAAAATTCAACAAAGTTCGTTAACCTTTATTCATAGCTGAATTACAAACGGCTAAGCACCAGATTTAGTGGATATAGCATCGAAATACAGCTTTAAAACTTAAAGCGGCTTTAGAATGATCAATACTTTTACTTAAAGACTAAAATTTTAGTGAGCATTATACTTATATGTATTATCTATGAATTATGATAAAATGAGAGATTTAAAAAGAAATTATATTCCTACCCATCCGTGACAATTGTATTTAGCTCATTTTCAATAGCAAAATCGATGAGAACAAATTCGAATAAAAAATGTATTTATACAACAAAATCGGCACAGATAAATGCACACAAAGAAAACTCAAGAAAAACTAATTACTTTTTAATTTGATGCAGGTGGAAAATTTAAATTTTAAACGCATTATGGCGAGATTCATGTCTACCAACTGTAGTCATGTGAATTTTCTATTATTATTGCTTATCGCGGAAAATAATTATAAACACATTTTGATATCAAAATACAAAGATAAGAAAATCTAACAGTTTTAAAACTATAGACGCATATGCAATCGTTAGCTCGCATAATAATAATGCATTTTTCTTATGTAAATTCGATTTGAAAAACCTAATCCAATACCTCCAAAATAGTGACATATTATTTGTTAAACACTTTTATTTGACAGAACTGTTTCTGTTAAAGTCCTTGCGTTTCGAAATCAACGGACCCAAAATACTTTTTTCATTTGCAATGTTTGCAATATTTAGAACAGTCAAAGTACTTAACCGAACTTATTTGATGTTGCTGTGCAAATAGGTTTTAATTAATTTTAATTTTGAAAACGATCTGCATGCTGTTACTCTTCTTTCCCTACTGGAGGGTCCTGAATAACCTTCGGCTCTGCCCTCCTTATCTACGCCACGGGTTATAATCGAACCTGAAATTGTGTATAAACTTGACGTACTACAGCTGACGTCCTTGCTCTAGTACACTGACGTCCTTGCTAGTACACTGACGGAATCACTTCAATTCACCAATTTCTACGTGAAGCGAAAAATGTGACAGCCCGACCAACGGGATACTAACATTCAAAAATGTCACAGTCACATGACGTCATCTTTAAGCATCTTCTACATATCCATTACATATCGTTCTCTAAAACAGCTTTAGAAAATCGTTTTGGAACGTCCTTTCGATGTTCTGTTCAAAATGGTTCAAGTTTATATGTGATTTAAGTCGAGAACATTATTTACTTTCGTTATTTTAATAATAATAAAACATAACATTTCTATACGACTAACAATAAGACAGGCAAACTTTGCCAGCATTGCTTCTGATGCTGTTTTCACTCAAAATATTTATATATTTTGTTAGCGTTTATTTTGTCTGGACCAAAAGTTTTAGTTCAATAAACGGAACCCATGTAGTGCCTGACGTCTAAAAGACGTTAAGTGAATGACACGGCATTTAAATCTATTTTTTGACGCGGATACAACGCTGGAGACAAAAAAAATACCAATAAATGACGTATATACGCGTATATTACATCGGTGTAGAATCCGATATTTTTAGGTCCACTTAGGTCGTAGCGACCGCCATTATTTGGTTAACGATTTCTCCATTATGATATGACATTTGTATGACGATCGTGCGATTATATAACAGACAAGTGACGTAAAAATCATATGATTTATAGACGTACAAAATGACATTTTTTTTTGCTATGTAAATTATAGATTATTTCATATATTATCATCGTAACAGAAAAAACGCAGCAATATAGTCGGCGTTACCTCGACATAATTTTTTCGTGTTAAGATGTCATAATGACATACATTATTATGCGTTTCTGACGTTGTTTTGACAGTACAAAAATCCGTCATCGACATAACGTATTTTTGACATATAGAAAACTATCCTTAAAATAACGCTAAAACACATCACATTAATAACGTCATTGTTCCGTTTATATTTTAACGTCTCCGTATACAAAATACCTAAAAATGATATTAAATTGTTTGGTAAGACCAGGGTTTGGGCACTACACGGGCAGCGCCATCTAAAGAGTGCCATTTACTACCATTTGGCCAATCCTAGAAAACGCTTTCTATTATACCGACAGACACATATATCAGCTGTTTTACGCCATTGTTTACATTACATGTTTTGAATCCATTTGTTTATCGTTTGTGCTATAGTTGTATTACCGTTTCAGCATTTTCTTATAATTTAGTTTAGTGTAGATTACGCGTTTGGCTTTCTATTTCCTTTGGAATTGTGTTTTTTTCTTTCTAATTTTGTAAAACTGAATAGAATTTAGTTTTTCTGATAGTTTAGTGTATGTAGTTCTAATAGTTTTATTTATTGTTTATATTATTAGTTTTATTTTATTGTGTATTTTGTACCTATAGTATAGATAGTGATAAATAGTTTAGTTACATTATTTAGCAATGATCAACGTGATTCATGTTAATGATACAATGAAGGTGTGTTGCATGTATGGTTTATTAATTATTTCAAGCTTCTACGCATTGAAATAGTACTTATGATTTCTTATCTTTTATGTTATTATTGCTATTTTTCAAGATATACATATGTAATGTATGAATAAATACATGAGCTTTTAAGATTTACTTGTTTCTCTAACCTTAATTTAAAATTATAATGCAGTAGATCAACGTGTAAACTATACTCAAGATTTCTTTTTCCTAAAAGTAATCTCCTTGAATATAATATACATGTTTTCAAAAAAAAAATACATGTAATTAGGGAGTGCTTATTCAATCCTCAAATATACCGCCATTTTGTTGTAAAATATATTATGGCATTCTATAGATGGCAGCACCAGTATATAGTTGTTTTTATAGTGTCCAGTCCATTTCTTGGGTCGTCTATGGTCTTAGCGAACTTTTGTTATTAGATCGAGCGAAGCGCTTCCACTCAAACAACATAACTGAACATAACCTATGATATTGAAAACGAAATTTCGTTTTGAAGTAGTCACGAAATAATCACGAGTCTACTAAATTGATTTATTTTGTCAATTTAATCTATTTTAGCGAAATTAAAACAGCGATATAGTCGTGATATTTTACATTTACGGTAATCGCTTGGCTCGTTCAGCTACGCTACGCTACGTCGAAAACGTGATTATTTGACGTCTTGTGATGTTTCTCGTTCATTTAGTAGCAGACAGTGTTGCCACAACCACTTTTTTTCCGGGGTAGATTGCCGCAAAAGAGGGAGGTAGAATTGGGTCGGTGAGGGGTAGATTAACTAATAGCTAATAATTTCAGTATTTTTTAATTAGGCGTAAATTTTGCGTTAACATTATAGCATAAATCTTAACATTCCGAATTCACTACTCAACTCAGAGTTGGACGTTGGAGAGTTGGACTGAACAAAATAAGAGTTCCCGTTGTGATGACTAGATAGCGCCTAAAAAATAACAAATGCAGCAAGTTTTGGAACACAGCCCGATTTTTTAACTTTTTTAAAAGCAATGAATGGAATTTTTGTGTAATTAACTGCCCCGAACGGGGTAGCAGTGGCAACACTGGTACCGGAGCTAAGCTAAACGTACTGTGTGAAAGAGTTCGCTAAGGCGCACCTTTAGAATATTACTGTTTTCAAACTTGATTAATGAAAGTTCGAAAATCAATTAAATGTGTTATGAAGTAAGAAAAGACAACATTATTTCGTCCAAAAGCGGCATCTTTACATCGCCAAAGCGACGTCTTTATATCTTGACATTTCGATAAATTGACGTCTCTTGACTCACCTCACCATTTTGATTTTTTTTTCTCTTGAACTCTTAACAGTAACAGTAAGGTAACAAATTTGTTACAACAGATAAATTACCTACATATTTCCAAATTTATTATTGCTAATAATTAATATTATAGAGGGTTAGGTAAGATTGATAGAAAATGGCTTAATTATTGACGCTATTTCGTTGAAATTTATAGTTTTATGTAACATACATACTTTCAAGCAGTTACATAATTTTAATGAAATTCGCATAGACAAGAATTTATTGATGCGCTGTGAAGTTAGTCTTTTATTGCAGGAAATATAAAAAAAAACAAAAATGTTTAGGTATACAAATTTTATTTATCTTCCATGTGCAACACGTATTTGCACGTTTCCTTCTTTTTAGTTGATCCACGCGAGAAATGAAAGCAAGCACAAAACTTTCCCTTTTATTCCTATTTTACCTCGCATTTTCTGAAAGGGAATTTGCGGAAACTTAAATTATAAATCATTCATCCACTATAGATATAAATCTCATTAATTTTGATGCCCTGAAAACGAAAGCTGGAAAAAAAAGCACAAGAACACCTTATGTAACATCTATAGTAAAAATCGGATGTTGGACATAAAATATTAATGTTTTATCGATCCGAACTCCGACAGTATCTAGGTAGTGTTATTTACACCCCGGGTCTCCTATGGGATGGTTTCCTATTCTGACGGGGCCTGCCTCTTAACCACCTTCTGTCTGATGTGTACCTTGCCTTACGGTTTATTTACATATATACCTTAATGCGAAGCTGCATCATAATTAAATCATTGTTCGTAGTAAGTTCCCCGTTAATCAAATAAGGTTCTAGCGCCTAGCGCGGGCATGAAAGGTTTATTTTTGGCACGATAGGCATACATAAATGCATTAGCGGTGAAAATGTTAGTTCCTGTACACCACTACCTGCTCATCGGATTTTCTTACGTTGGGAAATAAAGATAGATAAAGGACGCGGAAGAAATTTATGTTAATTAATGTTAATTTATTCCGAGTCGGTATTGGGTTATCTTATTTTTGTGTGACGAGGGGGAAAATATTTTATAGATTTTTTTTTATCTGAATATGGTAAGCAGTTTTCGGGAATTTTGTAGGGTACCTACAATTTATGTAATCGCAGATAATGTTTAACACAGTCAACAAATTAAAACGCTTTTTAAAAAATATAATATATATACCTATTATACAGGGTGGGCCACTTAAAATGATGCACTAGAATTACGGCCAAGCTAAATAAAAATTTAAAAATCCGATCAGGTAAACTTATAGTGTTCGATGAGGAGCACATTTTAATAACAATGTAAATTTTATAACCTACAGGATGACGTGACGCCGAAATCAATTTGCAGTTTATTAAATAGCACATGTATGTTTTCTGTCACTGTATTGTAAGAAGATGGTATTTCTAACATATCACAATCACTTATTAAATATTTTATCCAACTGTATTTGTAATAACAAAGAATGAAATTTGATTATTTAAATTTCGCGGTTTCGAAGTTTCAAGCTTAGTTGACCGAAATTTTACGTAACGCATGTTAATGTGTGTGACATTTGTCAGATTTGACTTAAATCACTACATAATTCTGCCATTTGCTTATCTTAAAGTGTAACTTTAAAAACTAAATTTAAAGTATGAAGTGTAAACTACAAAATTTAATAACTATTTGAATATAATTCCTATGCAAGTACTATTTGCGCAACAAAATGACTAAAATATTGTGTTTATAAAAGTCAGGGGAGTTGTATCCCGAAGTTTACGAGCTCATACCGCCAGCGGCAGATGTTTTTGCACTTGCCGATGCAGATTTAATGCAAGTTGGTCAATAAGTCAAACATTCAGCACCAAATTATTGTTTCTACATAAGTTAAACATTAAAATTTCCATGCTGTCAGTATTGCAGTAAGTTTGTAAAACTATCAATTCAATCAATTGTAATATAATTATTAAGCCAATCTAACAAACATTTTAGCTGAAATAAGGTTACTAATAGGAGTAAAAAAAGAATACACCGCTAAACATAATAAGACACTAGACAGAAAAGATACAAAACTAATAATTAATTTTGAATGTTTGTCAGTTGCCAAGTGACATTTAATGACAGCCCAATTCATATTTTGCGTTTTACGCAATTATGCGTCAGGTAAATAACAATATTTGCGCGCTTCAAAATTTGAAATATTGGCGGCAATTTCAAAAAGTTGTTGATTTCATTTGTTATTAAAATCAATCATATTTTATACAGTTATACGTTAAAAAATTAGCTGTTTCAGAAATTTACAATAAAAATATCACATTCCATTTAAATAAATGCAAATTGATTTCGGTATGACGTCATGATGGATGGTATATAATCCACGTTTCTATTAAAATGTGCTTCCCTTAGGACGCTATAACTTTACCTGGTCCGATTTAAAAATTTTTATTTAGTTTGGCCATAATTTCAATGCATCATTTTAAGTGGCCCACCCTGTATAATCGACAAAAAAAAATAATTCAAGGGAATCTAAAGATAAGGCATTCTATATTATAGAAAATGAATAGATGTAATATTGTGTAACGATTAACAATGTACCTACTTCAAAGTTAAAGTTATGCATTGAGATAAAATAATATTAAATAGATGAGTATCAAGAATATACCGATAATTTAATTGAAATTGTGTACTTTAGTTTAAAAATGTTTTCAGTTTATACGACAGTAGGAATCCACAATTTTTGTTTGTTATTTAAAACCGTATTGATTTATTACTTGCAATTAGATAAATGGACTGGAAATTCTAATTATAAGATTTTATTCATTCTGATGTTTTTCGTGAAGAATTTTGTCCAATATGTGTTAAGCCCGTTTTAGATTTCTCTATTACCAATCGTAACACTAAAATTTTAATTTATTGTATTGGGTGTCACTACATTTGGCATATACAAAACTTATAACGTAAATATGTACGAGAAATTTCACAATTTTCTCATTCAAGTTTGTCAAATGCAACAGCCAATACAATAAATTTAAATTTTGGTATTACGATTGTTAACTATACTTAAAAAGTATCGTCAATTTATTCATGAAAATTCGCGGTAAAAAAAAACTGATTTGAACATTTTTTGGTTTCCAAAATGGTTCTCGATCTGTCATATGAATTGTCAATCATCGCTGTCACATTGACAGATGTATATACATTGATGGCATTGATGTTTGCGTCACAATAATCCCTAAAACTTGAGTATTGCTTCACGATTTTTACAACTTTATGTATGATAATTAGACGGGGCAAAGAGGAGCCGAGCAATCGTGTCAAGACCACCTACTGGTACACGTCAAATAATTGTACCTTACGTATTTAATTCTATCCCCTATGTATTCTAAATCCGGCATATTCGCTATTGCGTTTTCTACTTTCTTCGAAATATCCCGTTTCCGAAACGTACAGTGTCTTGCAATAAAATCTCGTACACCTTGATGGCAAGCAAGCAATTTTTTATGATTATTTTTTTTTATGTAAGCTTACTTTAGATTTGACACATACAACAGATTATGCGTAGAGGTTATGGAAAATCGTAAAAGTTAAATATAGACACATCGAAAAAAATCGTAATTAGAGTAGGCTATGTGAATGGATTGTTACTTTAGCCACTTTCACATAATGACATTTATTCCTTGACATTTAATTTGAGGTTATAAACTTTGGTTACAATAAAATGTCAAATAATAAATGTCATTATGTGGTAGTGGCTAAAGCAACGATCAAATACATTTACATAGCCTACACCAATTATGTTTTTTTTCGATGGCACGTTAGTACCAAATACTATGTATGTAAATAGGCGTTTTCTTTTGCTCAGGTAAGATTAATCATACTAAGTATTTTTGATCCTAGTATGTTCTTTTGCGTCTCCCCGCCCAAAAAAACCTAATCGTGATAAGTTTTCCCCTTTCCCCTCTGAAACATAAAATATTTTGGATTCAATCCGCTTAATCCCATGTTTTTAAGAGGAGGAAATATGGCGTTTGACATATAACTAATAAACATAACCTTTGAGAATGAATTTTTGAAGTTTATGTTGCTGAAGGATAGAGAATTATTAATCAGCGATCACGTCAAGTTAGCATAACGTATGTTTGGTTATGTTCAATTCCAAGTTGTGTTCATAGTTTGAACGTGTTATAGATGGCTCTGCATACACCTTATCCGTCGCTAACTTTTTTGTATTCTTTTACATTGCTATTTTTAATCCTTAGTTGTAATCCTGCTAAGTTTTTATGATTAATCTTACGGAGCAAAAGAAAACAGCTAATATACATACGTTCAAAGAATAATTTTTTAAGTGAAGTATAGATGTCGCCGATAGTAGAACGTTAAGGATGCATATGACCAGACAAATATTGGCTGTCGATTGTGGCTGTCAATTAATTTTAAATTGACGAGACATCTGACAGGTGTCATAGAAGCAATAATTTGTCTGGTCCGCTGCTTGTTTACGAACGTCCCTTGCCCCTCTACTTTAAAACTCTACCGTTCTGAATATACTGTGGCGCATTCTCTGTTTCAGTAATGGAACTAACACATCTTTGACCATAGTACTTTTGAAAATTAAACGTCAAATTAAAAATGTCATGTCATCAATATCAAATCAATATAGGTAAAACTAAAGTCATTAAATAGATTAAGTACCGCAATCCGTTAACCCAATGTGTTAGACAAGGATGTTACATTTTTGCCATTTAAATAGCGGCGATCTAGGTGACTTTTATGTTTCACTAAATATTTCTGAAGTCTGAAACGTCACAAACGTCAGTTAGGGTGTTTTTCAAGAAAAAATAGTTGTATGATTGTAAATCAACGGTAATAATGCCTGATTGTTATGTTTTAAACTGTAAAAACAGCGCCCCAAAAGGCTTCAGATTATATCCCTTCCCAAGCGGTGAAAGAAATTGCGTCAGAAGAGAAGTGTGGTTAAGTTTACTCAACAGGCCTGATTGTAATGCAAACTTTAGAATTTACGAAATAAGTACCGATAAAAAGCATGCCAAAGTGTAGTTATTTATCAAAAGTAGGTGCATTTTTCGGAAAAACAATTTGAAAATGGAAGACAAGCTGGGAAAAGAGTTCATCGAACCTGTGCTGTCCATGATTTGTTGAGAAAACATTTAGATTGCGGCGAAAGTAGTGCTAAACGAACATGCAGTGAAGACGACCTGGAAGGAAAATGTTTTGGAGTTTCCCAAAATCGATTTTTATAATTATATGTGTAGTATCGAGATATATTTTAGAAATTTGCAAGATATAATTGTAAACAATACTTTGATGATTTTGTAAAGAGAGCTTTAACGAAAATTGTTAAAATCTTTCTAAAAAGTAGGTTATGTGAAAAAATAATAAAGAAATATAAATAAAATATTTGTTTAATATAACATATTTCACGGATGCAATTATCCTATTTATCTTTATGTATTTAAATTAGTTTTTCATATCTTGAAAACTATCTAAAACAGAAATTAATACAAGCACAATTAAGGTTTCAGAAAACAAACCGTTTAAATTTGGCGCCTTTATTTTGCCACAAAATGGATGACGATTGCGGCACTTAATCTATTTAGCGACTTTAGGTAAAACTAGGTATACCAGATTTCGTTGCAAGCCTAAATGCGACATTTTCTAAGTATGTGTGTACTGATAAGTACTCACAATGACCAGTGGAATAAAACTGATCAAGTGTGCTTTGATATGGACGTACGAGTTTCCGTACTACGCGCTCACTCTCCTACGTTGTTCTCTGCACTGCACTGAACTTGCCCCTCTTTGCCGATTGTAATGATAATAGTTATTTCTGCATTGTAGTTATTTGAAGTAGGAGTTTTGAATTTATGATAAAGACGAAGAAGAAAAGTAGGCAACAAATTTCATACTTTCTAAACCTGGATTTATTTATAGAAATGTCATTAGTGTGAATGTCAATTCTACGAAATGTCAAATTATAAAAAGGTATTGTATTTGCTTAATATGAACAAGAATACTAATTCGAAAATATAGCTAAACAATATACTTAATTAACTAAATACAACCGTCAATGCAAACAAATATTTTATTTTAAAAATATAAGCGTCTCGGCAAGGATTCGAACCATGAACCCGCCCGTTCAGCGCACGGACGTGCTAACCAATTGCATCACCGGACACCGGTTCAAGGTTCGAATCCTTGCCGAGACGCTTATATTTTTAAAATAAAATATTCGCTTGCATTGACGGTTGTAGAAAAATACAAATTAGGTATATCAGGTATATGTACATACGTCAAGAAACACTTCCTTGTTAAAATAGCTAAACAATGTTTGATAATAGAACTGTATTTATTTAAAGCTTGGTCTAATTTTGGGAATGAATTGTAAAACTGGAAAAAATAATCAAATATTGAAAGGTAACTACGAAGTCGCCTTGCATAAGATTATTTTGTGCAAGTGTGACAGAAAACTGTTGCAGTCTACTTTTTTTTTGCTTGTACCTTTTACATAATTTTATTTATAGAATATTAAAAAATATTAACTCTTTTTCAAAATGTCTTTGATTCCTTCTTGGAGAGCAGCTTATAAAACAAAACTATATTATTGTTTCGTCTCCGATGACAATAGTTGCCAAAATTTGAGTCATCTTCACACATGTTTATCAATGAGTTGGATATTCGACCCGATGTTGGAAACCAAAAATAAAGACGCGGTAACCATTTTGCATTAATGTTATTCATATCCAAGTGGTCGTGGGAAACATTTGAAAAATTGAGAATTTCTTCACTTTGAAATTAATTGAGGTGTTATCTCTTAAATTGGATTGGCTTTAAGAGGTTGCTGTCCCAAATGGAAATATTTTAAATGACACTACAACGACCTCGAGATGTATTACATTTACACATTTATTTGTATATGCAATCAATAGATTATTATTCTATTCTACTTTTCATTAAAAAAATGTATTCGGAGAAATTAAGTGACAGTTCTCCTCTCAATTAGTCCCTTACATCGGGGTTTTACTGTATTGTTTTTAAGCTTAATTACAAGTAAAATCTAAATGTACTTTTATTTGGGTCTGTGCACGTTGATACTCATTTTTTTCGAATTTCTTTAGAAAGTCGTCCCAGATTTTAGGTTTTTTTGTTTCCTCTTTTCTTTTGAAAGTTTGGAAAATTAAAATTGTGAATGTTATTCTGAATGGTTGGAATATTGTTCCAAAACTTAATAATTAAGTTTGTACCGGAAATATTGTACATTGTACCTTTTCTACTTCGTAAATTTCGCGAAATATTTGACAAAAATCTTTTTAATTTTATTAATTTTGTTTAAGCCACCTGTAAAATACGAAGATTAATATTGGTGGAAAATAAAATAAATAAAAATTCGTCGAAAATATAAGAAAATTATGTGGAACCCCACGGTTCCACGGAACATTGTGAGAATATCGTTGAATTAGTCAATTTATTTCTAAACTTTAAATATTTTATCTTTAATTAAAAAAAAAAATAAAACAGAAAATATTTTTTCTTTAAAAATGCCTGAATATAAAAATGTATAAAAAATCGGATACATTGATAATCCACAATAGACGGTAAGTCAGGAATTTTATATAATTTACAAATCTTAATTTAATATTTCAATAACTCAATAGTATAAATTTTAAAAGTACTCACTTGAATAAGAAAGTTGTATTAATAAGAAACATACTTGTTAGGAACTTTGATATGACACGCCTTTTTCAAATATAAATACTAATACCATATAATTTACTACGTTTTTTTTTTAATTGCTGTTATTCGAATATTTTTGTAAATTCCTACATCAACTAAACATTATTGCATTATTTTAATTGGTAATAACCTACCTATTTATTGTAGGTATGTATGCAGTATATCTACATAAACTCAGTTAATTTGAATAAATGCTTACGGAGCATAAACATATTGAATAAATCTAATACCTATGCTATAAATAAGAAATTCTGTATATATTTACAAATAAATACGTGACTTACTTTTTAAAAATAGTTAAAATGACACTTGATGCATAAAATGTAAATATTACGACATAAAATTATAAAATATTTCAGACGTTAGAGATTCTGAACCGTTTAAAAAATCCGAAATATTTCGCGGTTTTTACATACATGCCGAGTATGTTGAGTGCACCTTTCGCGAAAATTTTAAGGGTTAAAGCAATTATTTAAGGGGGTATACGGGGGTAGTAGGATACGAGAGCAGCGGCGTTGTAGAGCATCAGGGGGTAGTAAAATAGCCGCACCCGCAAAGCGGGTTGTCGTCGACGCAACACGAC
Source organism: Holotrichia oblita (assembly GCA_023690525.1). Classification (NCBI taxonomy): domain Eukaryota; kingdom Metazoa; phylum Arthropoda; class Insecta; order Coleoptera; family Scarabaeidae; genus Holotrichia; species Holotrichia oblita. Next base: position 85,205,150 of record CM043021.1, on the reverse strand, counting down.
GGTTAGTTCTATGAGTTTCGTATAGGCGGTCTTGTACAGCTACAGTTTGACGCATTGCAGGTACCCTCTGACCAATCCCATTGCTTCCTGCGGTCCGCTGTACGTTTGTAAACAAGCCGCACCCAACCAAAACCTACGCACCGGTAAATAGTACTAGTTTCTCGTTAGAAATTTAATTCGCCGGTTAGATTTTTTAAACGTCGACCGTTAGTTTGGAGTTAAAATTGAAGGAATCGAACGTTTCTAAACCGGCGAATACCGTTTTTACCGCATAGGAAACTGTGACGTTTTGGCCGGGTGTAGGAATATTACTCGTTTATGTCATAGGCCGCATCATTGCGCTTGGCAGCAGCAGCGCTTATACAGCAGTATAGCGCCTTTCCTCACCTCCCCAATACCCGCTCTACCTCAAACAAAACGCTCAGTTGATTGCTAAACTCCGTTGGATCCGCTGGTATATCCTTACCAACAAGTTATATAGTATTATATTGTGAGAGAAAACACTCTTGTGTCTCTGTGTCAAGTGTAAAGTTTTATCTTAATATATCATAATGGTAAGAAGACATTTCGAATCATCTATACGTCTAACATAACCGTTACAATTAGAATTGCGTTTCGCCGGGAATATTTTTAGATTTTCGGGCATACCTTTAGTGCTTTTGTAAATATCTGTCAAAAAGCCTATCTACACACACAGCCGTTTAGTCGCCTAACACAGCCGGGACCGGTTTTTTCCTATTTTACCGCATTGCGGAACCTCCTGAATAATCATTTCTAACGTTTTAACTTGTCATTTCGATTTCGTGAAAATCCTACAGTTTTAAGGGGGACGAGAAACCTCTCTCTGTATTCCACAGATTACACACGCATTATCGATCTGTTCTTTTTCACCCTATTTTTTTTTTTTTTCGCTACCCCAGTATACCAACATCAATTTAGATTCGTGTTTATAACTTTTTCTTTCGATATCTATCGAATTGGTTGTTTGGTTGTTGTGTTTTTTCGCTTACTGATTGCGGTATTTTAGAATAACAAAAGATATGCGAAATATTTTAACTCGTTCTAGGCCGACCAACTTACTGAAGAACAAATTGCCGAATTCAAAGAGGCCTTCTCGTTGTTCGACAAAGACGGTGATGGCACTATTACGACCAAAGAATTAGGAACTGTAATGAGATCTTTAGGACAGAATCCAACAGAAGCAGAGCTTCAAGATATGATAAATGAAGTAGACGCAGATGGTGAGTTATTATTATTATTATTTAAAAAATATTTTAATAAGTTATAACGTCTATATATTCAAATATAATTCTGACTCATTTCCGTCTAACAAAAAATATTTTAGTAGTTATTATACACACATACACAGAGCTACGGTGTAGTAATAGCATAATATAATGTTTATATTTTTCCTGGTATGAAACGCATTTTCTTGGCAGATGCTGTTATTAGAATGTGGAGATGATATTATCAACTCGATTCTATAGTAGGCTATTACACGTAAGGTATCTCTCTTTTATAATTGTAAAATGACACATACACCTATTAGATACGAACTATAAAATATTACAGATTGTAGATAAGATAAAATCAAATCTTTGAAAAATATTATCGATGTTGAAAGTGTAAACGATTGAAGTGCCTATAAATATAATTTCATTGCATTTATCTAATAGTAAAGTTTTTTTTATTATTTCGATATATACAGAACGATAAAAAAAATGTGTAAACAAATTACTCATATACAACCTGTTCCAAAAAATTGATGACAAATGGAAACTTTGGTTTTGCCGTTGATTCCTCTCATTATAGTTAAGCAAATTAACCAAATCTATTTTAGGTATCAATCGAATTTGCATATTTGGCAGATTATGATGAAACTTTGTGATAACGAACATTTTTTTAAAAAAATTTTCGCGTTGTAACTTTATTAATTTTTCCCAATACTGCATTGCCACATTTAATATGTGTCAAGACATAAAAATAAATTTACAAATTATGTGAAAGTGAGTAATAACTTAATTTCAAATTAATCAAGAAAAAAAGAGAAAATGAACTCAAATTTCTTCTTAATTTCCCTTTCAACAATAACGAGTCTGTCCTCTGTGGGCTTCAATGACAGCTTGGCAACGTCTTTGCATGCTGGTTATGAAATTATTAAAGTTTTCTTGGGGAATCTGTTGCCAGAGTTGTCGAAGCAAATTTCTCAATTGTTCCATTGTTTATGGTTGGCGATTATGATAATCTAAAGCTCTCTGCAGCTGATCCCAAGCATGCTCTATCGGATTTATATCAGGCGATAGAGCAGGTATAGCTAAATGAGCAATTCCATTGGATTCAATTGCATCCATAACTGCCATGGATCGGTGTGGAGGTTGTTGATCACTTCATTCATACTTCTAAATTCATGTTTCTCGGAATAACCAGCAAGTCTACGGCCATCATAACAAATGCCTCCCCATACATAAAAAAGGATGAACTTCTTGTACTGATCACCGGTGTCTTCGTACCAAAGGTTGTGCCCAGACAGGCGTTCGACAATTATCCGAAAAACCACCGTAATAATAATAAAGTTTATTTCCAAATTGACAATAACATCTTTAGGAAAGTCAAGACGAAAGGAAGGTACTAAACCTATATGATAAATTATAAACCAAAGGAAAAAACAGTATCAATTGTGATTTACAATAAAAGAAATTCTTCTATTCTATAAAAAGCCTTGTTAATTTGTTTTATTTCTTTTTTAAATTGCAAACAGGTCTTCTCTTTTCCCAAATAAAGAGGAACTTCACATGTTGAACACATCCAGTCAGTAAGCACTGGTTTCGCCTTGGTGTGCTACAAAGAGCGTTCTTCTTCTTCTTGTGGTACGTTCAGGCTGATGATTCGACGAAGTCAAACGAATTTCCCTTGGAAAATAAGGTTTTGATCTTTTGATCTCCACTTGAGGTAAACTTGAAGAAGTACTACGTGTCCTCGAAGATAATAATGTTTCAGCTGTGAGTCCACCAACAATTGCCCTTCTGAATGATGCAGCGGACATTTTTGACAAATTTAAAAGTTTGTAGAGGCAGTACGCATTTACAACCACCACTTATTACTTTGACGATTAATTTTGTAACTGGACAGCAACTGGTCGAACTTATCTGCCCTGTTCATATTTGAATTGTAGTCGACCAAGGCTTGTTGGACATGGCACTTTTACAACATTCCCGTTCCTCTCTCTGAGGTCTACTTCAGTACAATCCTCGGGCTTAGGAAAATTGGACCATAGGTGAACCGACCTCTTGTCCTTCCACTTCAATGCAAGCAGTTACTGCAGTACCAATCAAATTCACCTCTGCTTAATTGTTTATCTGATTTGAAGGTAGGCGTGTGTCTGCGCAACAGCATATATTCCTTTATTCTTCAAGATTGCCATAAGATCGACACTATTAAAAAAATTGTCAAAAAACAAGTAATGAGCCCTCTGTCAGTTGATATACCACTCTGGAACCCAAGCTTTTCTCCATTTCTCCAGAATTGGATTTGCCGGTGTATATTTCGAATTTCAAACAACATCCATACCTTATACCCCCGCTTAATTGGTTTTTTGGGCATGTATTGTTTCATTGCGCTTCTACCTTTAAATTTTGTCATTGATTCATCCAGTGCTAATACTTCACTGGGCAACAAGCATTCTTCAAACCTCTTTGATAAGTGATCCAACAATGGACGTATTTTGTACAGTTTATCATACTGAGGTGAATCACGGAGGGAATCACGGAGTTGTCATTTATATGTAGATGAGATAAAAGCCAACTAAATCTTTTTGAAGTCATAACCGAAGTGACGTATGGATCGTGAAGATCTGGTGTACTTGACCAATAATCCTTATAGGTAGGCGAACGTTTAATTCCGATCAACAAATTTAAACCTAAGAATGCTTTCATTTCCGATATATTTGTTCTGGTAGAGCTTTTTACCGTGGATAGACGTTGTTGTGCGCAACAGAGACAGAGGCACATCATCTTCCGAATCCTCTTGTGGTTGTTCATCTTCACTTTCCATTACAAAAATTTCACTTGCAATCGCATCTTCATCGTCGCCATGTCTCTCTTCTGAATCTGTCACATCAGAAGTGAGTGACTCGTTATCAGAAGGCACAGAGTCAACATAATCATTCTCCGAAAGTTTGTCAAACTCCTGACGACTCATACCAACTAATCGGAAAGGAAGTTCTTCGTCTTTGCTCGCCATTATCTAAAATATATGAAATAATATAGCTTTATCTGTGTTCTTATAATTTCTTTTGGATGAACAAGAGATTGATCGCTCTATAGGGATGGATATTCTAACCAGCCCTATCTATTCCCGCAAGTTTTGATTATATCTTTATGTTGTGTGGTGTGTGCTTAGTTGCAGTGATTCCGTAAGCTGTATCGCTCGTATGGCTATCACTGCAACTCTCGCGGTGTAGTTTTATATAAATCTAATCGTGTTGAAATGGCTTTGTGACAGTATCATATCGCCTTTTATAATGCCGCGCTGTTAATCACCTTGTTTTCAAGTCGATCCGGATTTCAACTTCTCAAAAAAAATATCACCGTCCCTCCAGAAAATTAAAACGTGGCTCCTATCGTCCCACCACAACGATAGTCAGCCGCCTAACCACTGCGGCTATCGACCCGCATAAAATGAGATTTAAGACACATTGGTGATCGGTTGTACAAGACAGAGGGGCTCTAAATTTGTACCTTTTTTTATTGCACTGTATGAATTCCTGTTTATTTTCAAATTCACACTAATCCATCCATTTTTCATCTCCAGTGACAATTTGATCGAAAATACCTGATGTTAAGTGAAGTTCTCTGGCAATTGCTATAATGCTCTAAGCTTCATTTGGCAATTCTAGAGTACAAATTTCTCATTTCTCACAATTTCCGCCACAATGGTATTAATCGAGTCATCTCGAGCATGAGTGTTTGGGGGTCGAAATTAAAGACCTCGTTTCTCCTAAAAAATTCAGAATTGCTTAACACTTGTGTTTTGTTGTAGTAGAGTTATTGATTAGTTAGGATAAATAATTGCTTGTTATATGAACTTTTGTTTGTCATTCATCAATTCACCTTAAATGAAAAACGGACTGCTTATCTACTGTCAAAATTAACTCGAGAACTTCCGCAATGGTTTTGCATGTAAACTCACGGACAAAAAATTTGTCCAATCATTTTGACATGTTTTGACTATATTGGCACTTCGTGAACTAGTATTTAAGTTTTGAAAAATTTCACTTTTGACAGTTGACAAGGAAATAACAAAATTATAACAATATTCCATATCTGGGTAATTTTTGCCGCAGCCTATATTATGTTTGGATGTATGAATGATTAAATAATTACACAGGTCAACAAACAAATTTTCGTTCTTTGTCCTCTTAAGTTTATTTTATGATTTTTCGCTTAATTATGCACAAAAACGAAAATAAAATTCCTTTTTTGGTATAAATTTTGCTTTTGTGATAGTTATAGTAATAATACTCATTTTTCGATTACTCAATTTTCTTTTTACATTCGAAATTACCGCGAGTTAACGACAAAAGATAAACAAACAATAGTATCACTATATTCAACGGTCATGGCCTGTAAGAACAGAACTTTGTGTCGGAAAACAAAACATAACATTTGAGGCAATTGTTGAAGTGGAAAAAGTCTTAATGCCACGTCTGCACAAGTTAGGGTTGATGAAACAATTTATTAAAAAACTGGATGAAACTTCGGAAGCTTTTGGATACCTGAAAAAGTTTTTTCCCGAAGTTATCAGAAACGAAAGTTAAAGCTGAGATTTTTGTTGGTCCGCAAATTAGACGCCGATGAAAAATTTCTAACATTGCTGAATTGTACTCAAAAAGCGAGTTGGAACAGGTTTAAAGCAGTAGCTTCTGGATTTTTAGGAAATAACAAAGCTGAAAACTACGAAAAGTTAGTTCCAGATATGGCAAAAAAATTAAGGCCATGGGCTGCATGATGTTATTAAAAGTAGCATGCTCATTTAGATAAATTTAAAAACAACATGGGAGTGTATTCGGAAGAGCAAGAAGAACGTTTTCATCAGGACATTATGAGATTCGAACAACGTTATCAAGGCCAATACAATGAAAACATCATGGGAGACTATATTTGGGGTTTATTGAGAGAAAATACTTATGAACATAAAAGAAAAAGTAAAAGCGTGCACTTTTAAATTATTTTCCACTTTTTTTTGTAAGTTATTTTGATAGTAAAACTTGATGAAAATAATAAACATATTTATTTGAATGGTTTCATCTTAGATTAAAAATTAAAACCACAGGAAGTACCAACTTTACTTTTACGCACTCGTGTTTAAAGTGACTTTTTACGCACGCAAATCGAATCGTGAAATGACAGGTTTTGATAAGCGAGTACAAAAAAATATTTAAATTAAGTCATTTCATTGACAGCTGGTTTAAGAACTTTCGTTAAATATAACCTGTCCTGTACCGTTAACTTCCTTTTTTGCCGGCTGTTTTTTTTTGTTTGGTAACAGTACATAGCTCAGTATGTAGGGGAAAGTGGGGCAAAATAAGAAGTTCTACTAATTATAGATCGATATTGCTGTTGTTTCGCACGTTTAAATGTCCTCCATTTTGTTTTTTTTTTCGTGTCCATTTCCGCCCTTTTTGAACTCAATATTAATATTTCAAACTTCAACAAAAATAGTTTTGAAGCACTAATTATGACAAAAAAAGTTATTTCTTTACACGATGTGTAATCAGTTAAACACATTTTAATTAATATTACTGCACAATTAAATTAAAAAAGAAAGCGGTGACCTTGTGACATTGAATTAATTATTCTCATATACCTAGTTTTTTTTTTCAATTTCAACCGGTTCAAAAAAATTTCCATTTACTTTCTTTTTAATGTTTTCCTCGCTTGGAACTCTTAATTGTTTTGAATGGCGTAGGAAAAATTCGTTAATTCTCAGGTGTTATTTGCGAATCGATAAAGATGCGGTTGATTCGCTTATGTCATTCTAAAACTTGTAAATTTATTGCGGTTATTTTTTCCACGTATCGATATAAGGTATAAGATAATTTAATCGATAATGTCACCTACATCTAAAAATATTCTTCGGATATTTATTGCACGAAATATTTTCGTTTTTAATTAATTAAAAAGCTACCGTGGCTATAGGATGGAATCGCGTGAAAGTAAAATGGGATTATATTATTAAAAAAACATTTTAATGTACCCTATATTGATTTTGATCCGTGAGTTCTGGAAATACTGTTGTGTGTATATAGAGTATTGCCTGGGATTGGTGGGAAAATTTAGCGGTATACATTGTTTATTATTGTAATTATTTAATGCCATCTGGGATGCTTATATAAAGTTAATGGTGTATTGAGTTTTAAGCGGAATGCTTGTAACGATTTATACGTAATAGGCGTCGTTAAAATTTTTTTACGATAAAAAAGCAGTTTTGTTACGTTGATTTTTAAGTTACGTGATTATTTGTTTGCGTTTGGAATTATCGTAATCCTAAATAAAATATTGTTATAAGTTCGGTTTCGGCTGATAGATTGAGGTTATTCACTTTCGGATATTTTCCCCGTTCAAACTTGCATATAAATAATGCGAAAAAGGTATTAAAACTGTTGGGGTTTGATTTTTAAAGCAATTGCGATGTTGAAGGACTGTTTTATGCATACTGAGTGAGCCAATAAGTTTGAGGACAAGTTGAATTTCCCGCTTTTTATTTGTTATCTTAGGTTGGCCACAATGACTGTAAAACATTCGAAAACGTATGTCATAGTTGGCTCGTATTTGGAGGTGTCTGGCGTTATAAGTAATTTTGTTCTATCCGGTTTTTCTTTTAGTTTCTTCTGCGTTTTTTGAGTGTTTTTGCTAGATTTTATTAGAATTGTTTTTTTTTTTCAAAACAAACAGTCAAGTCGTGTAAATATGTTCTTAATACTGTCACCTTAGCACCCGTTTTGAAATGTTCGTTGAGACGCCTATGAGTTTACGACAGGTTGGCCAATTTAAAGAAAATTAAATGACTTTTTGTTTGAACGGCTGATATTAACATCATTTTGAGTTATCTGTTTCAAATTTGGTACAAATTTTACTCTTATCCAAGCATATCTTCTAATGATGATTTCTAGTAATAAAAACATTCAGGGAACTAACAGAAAATGTGTGGGGGTGTGGTACTCTCTAACTCCCCCTTTTTTTTTCTGAAGAACGGTTATGGTCTTGACTTAACACGCATTTTATTATTTATTTGATTAGTGTTGTAATTTTTTTAAAGCCTTATTATTTTAACCGAAAACTTTATTTTAACGTTTTTTACAACACCTTGTATAATTTATTTAAAAAGCTAGGAATTGTAAGATTTATGCCTTTTTTTTCCATAATATTTGTCTCTTAGATATTCGTTTTTTTTTAAATATACAGGATGATATAAATTGAGCTGTAATTTAGTATTGAAAAAATATTTTTTCGTGAACTACATTTAATAATTTTAGACTTACCTGGTATGTTACTTAATAGTAAATCTGAAAGAAAGGACTTGAAAGGGGGATACATGCATAGCAAATAAAATACTGAACACTTCGACCCACAAAACGTTTTGAGAGCAAAGCTGTCATTATCAAGGCGATAATAAAACTGTTTTATTATCGCCTTGATAATGACAAGTTTTTTTAGTGTTTTGTGGGTTGAAGTGTTTAGTGTTCTACTTCTACACCAAGAGATCCAGTGAAGAACTTTATAGCAAATAAAATAATATTATAATATTTTGGTTGGAAATAAAAGCTGCGCCATCTATTTTCTAAAATTACATTCATACATTTGAAATCGATGGCTTAATATTAGAGAATGATTTTTTTTAATTTCTAAGCCTTAAATTTGGAGATGTTATAATTTTATATTGTAGGCATTCTTAAGGGGGCATTCTTTAAAAGGGGATTTTTCGAAATTCAATCCTTAAGGGGGTGGCAAGGAAGATATTATTAAAGCTCTTTTGGACACAATTAATGGAATGTGTCTTTTATTAGTTTTTAAAATTAACCCTCCCCCTCCCCTTCTCCCCCCCAAGCAGGTAAAACGGAGTGGCAGGAGACAAAATTTTTATAGTCAAATTGATCTAAAACTTAGTATTAATGCTCTTTGAGATAATTCATGAAACACGATTTTCGGCATGTTTTTTAAAATTTAATTCATAAGGAGGTGAAAGGGGGTGATGGGAAATAATATTTTGTTAAATTTTTGTTTTTAGTAGAACTGCAACACTACGTTTTCAGTCACCAAAGCATTGAAGAAAAAAACTTGTTAGCGCAAGTTACCTCCACTCTTGCTTTTCTATAATATATACAGGTATTTATGGTCATTATGATAAATTATGATTAATATTTTAAGATATTTCATATCAAATCTACGGGAAAATGCTCGGACACGTCAATTAGTATTTTAAATTGCCCACACAAATTTGAGATATGACGTCATCGAAATTTTTTTAAATGGCAGCCCTAAATTGCACATGCGTACCAAATTTCACGTTTTTATTCCTTGTCATTAAAAAGATATTTAGCAATAAACGTTCTAAACTCCAAGCAGCAAATTCGCAGCGCCGACGATGGTCCAGTGGCTTAAGTTCTTGGGTCAAAACAATCTTATACGGTTGTAAATTTAAATCTTTTTGCAAAATTCGCCAAGTTGTTGTCTTTTTTAAGTCCTAACTCTTGAGCATGACGAGGAATTGATAAATTTGGATCTTCTGCAACACTAGCTATTACAGCAGCAATAATCTCAACAGTTCTGGCATTTCGGCGTCTTCCTGGTGTTTTTAAATCGTGAAGAGTAAAATTACTTTCAAATTTCATAACGATGCGACGCATGACGAGCACAGAAGAGCGATTATTTAGACCAAAGTTTTTGACGATTTTCGCAAAATTTTTGGACAACAACCAAACGTTCTTAGAGCGAGTATTTAGCCATAATAAATTGTTAGAGTTTAGTGAACATAAATGACAACTAGTGACAGGTATAACTTTATTACCATCATTACTACTACATCATTACAAAATCATATTACTATTGGAAAACCTTTATAACCTCATAAAAGTAACGTTACTTTCGTTAAATGTGGAATGTTGGAATGCCGTGCAGTGGTCAATACAGGATCAGTAAATGATATTTTGTACAGAGTTAGTGATCAAGTGTGCCAGAATTCCTAAATGTTTTTGAAATCATATTATATATAGGCTGTCCAAAGATTAACTTCAAAATATGAAAACTAAAAATCGGAAGAAAAATCTTGTACTAGACCTGGATGGAAACTTGTAACTGCAATGGATGTGGGACGGGTGGGAGGGAAATGTCATCACTGTCTTTGTTTATTTTAATATTGAAAAGTTTTTTTTGAATAGACTGTTTGGACACCTCACGAGACATTTCGAATAAAATTTTTTGATTAAGTTTGGCCACATATAGTTAATATGTTTGCGAAAAATTAACTTTCTGCTTCAGAATTGGCCAGAAAAAAAAAATTTTCCGAACACATGCATTTCGTAAGATTAAAATTACAAAGAAGGGAAGGCTGTTTGACGGAAGAGTGACTTTTCAAAGGTTGGCAACACTATGGTGATTATGTCGTTCACTTTCGTCGTGTTTCTGATGTCAAAATTGCAAAGAAATTAACGGATAGGTTGTGCTATGGAGAAAAACAATTAAGGAAACCGAGGAAATGAATTTATCACTAATTCCCCTTGTAAGTATGTGAGATAGTTCATGAAAAAGCTTTTCAATCGAATGAGTATGCAAGATTTTGCGTGAACATTTATGTATGAAAAAATCCGCGAGATGGATGCCGCATTTGTTTAATGCTAATCAAATGTAATCTTAGGAATTCTTCCGACCAGATACCACACTCGATGAAACATGGACACATCATTATACTGTTTTATTATAATACAGTGTGGTCATAAAGTTTGGAACCAAGCTTATAACCGCATTATTTTACATTTTTAGGAAAAACGCTCGGACAGGTAAATTTTCTTTTTTAAAACGCCATCTTTTGACATACAATTTTTTTCTATGACGTCATTGGTTTTTAGAGTGATGACGTCATCAACCCTTTTTTAAATGGCAACCATATTATTTTTTTATCGTTTTTGGTAGATCTTTATATCCTGCAAATAGTGATATAAAACAATTGGTATGTTGCATCACAATTTTTTTAAAATAATGTAAATTTAGAAAAAAAATAAGAAAATTTTATTTTTGTACAAAATTAAAATTATATTAAAAAAAATACATCTGAAGTTAAATTTATTGTAACAGTTACCGTAAATTTTCAAAACGGACTCCACCAACCAACTGACACTGTCCCAGCCGAGTGTAAATGCTTTGCAATCAATAGTAATCTGCGTTATTCGCTCCAGATCAAAACAACAGAAAAAACAACCAACAAACAAAGCGGATCGTAAAAAGCACATGTACTCATGTTACTATGCAAACAATTTACAAAAACAAAAACACGCACTTTTTTCAAGATATTTCTTTATGACATTCTTTCTTCTTTTTATACAAATTATGTAGAACACTAATATTTTGAAATTGTGTCTCTGGCGACAACATTGTTGAATTGTTGACTTTTATTTTTGACGTTAAATTTGTTAGACATTGCGTAAAAATTGTTCATTTTCGCTAATATAAAACATGGCACATTTATCTGAGCGAGAAAGAATCGAAATTTTAATTATGGTTGGGTATGGGGACAGACAAAGAACGCATGCAGAAGCATGCGAATTGTTTAACCATGAACATCCTGATAGACCTCCACTTGCCAGGTCTACGGTGGTAAAACTAGTTGAAAAGTTTACCGAAACTGAATCCGTAAAAGATCGACCACAGCAAGGTAGACCTCAAATAGAAGATGTGAAATTAAATGTGCTTCTAGAAACAGAAGAAAGGCATCATGTTTCCACCAGACAACTTGCGTTAGCCGATCAGGTGGCTCACTCATTTGTCGTCAACTTATTTAAAAAAGAACACTATCATCCTTACAAAGTTCAACTTGTACAGGAATTATATGAGGATGACGAAGATCGCCGACTGTAGTTCTGCGAAGACGTAATGTTACGTTGTGACCAAAATGCAAATTTCTTGGAGAACATCGTCTTCTCTGATGAAGCTACGTTCTGTCTAAATGGATCTGTTCACCGCCATAATTGCAGATATTGGTTGTAGACCAATCCGCATTGGACTCAAGCGTGTCATACTCAGCCCAGAGGAAAAGTTAACGTATGGGTTGGAATGAATGGACGACGCATTTTAGGACCATATTTTTTTGACCGAAATTTGACTGCTGTGCAATATTTAGAATTTTTAAGATTTAAACTGGTTCCAGCGCTCGCTGTTATTTTCCCAAATCACGAGGATGGTGATGTACCCCATCCAAATACTTGGTTTCAACAATATAGGGCACCTCCCCATTATGGTGTAGAGGTTCGCCACTATCTTGACGAAATATTTCCTAATAAATGGATTGGACGGAGAGGCGCCATAGAATGGCCACCTCGTTCTCCTGACCTGACTCCGTTAGACTTTTTTTTGTGGGGTTATTTGAAATCGAAAGTGTATTTTAACAAACCGAACAATTTAGAAGATTTAAAACAACGAATTCGCGTAGAAATTACACAAATATCCCCAGACATAATTGAGGCGAGTATACGAAGTGTTTACACTCGGCTGGGACAGTGTCAGTTGGTGGGATCCATTTTGAACATTTACGTTAACTGTTGCAATAAATTTAAGTTCAGATGTATTTTTTTTTATTTAATTTTAATTTTGTACAAAAATTAAATTTTATTTTTTTTCTAAATTTATATTATTTTGAAAAAATGGTGATGCAACATACCAATTGTCTTATATCACTATTTGGAGGATATAGAGATCTACCAAAAACGATAAAAAAATAATATGGTTGCTATTTAAAAAAAGGGCTGATGACGTCATCACTCTAAAAACCAATGACGTCATAGAAAAAAATTGTATGTCGAAAGATGGCGTTTTAAAAAAGAAAATTTACCTGTCCGAGCGTTTTTCCTAAAAATGTAAAATAATGCGGTTATAAGCTTGGTTCCAAACTTTATGACCACACTGTATATACTTATTTTCTGAAGTCCTAACTCTTGAGCACGACGAGGAATTGATAAATTTGGATCTTCTGCAACACTAGCTCTTACAGCAGGAATAATCTCAACAGTTCTGGCATTTCGGCGTCTTACTGGTGTTTTTACATCGTGAAGAGTAAAATTACTTTCAAATTTCTTAACGATGCGACGAATGACAGGCACAGAAGGGCGATTATTTAGACCAAAGTTTTCGCGGAGTATGCGAAAAGTGTTCACATAGCCATAATAAATTGTTAGAGTTTAGTGCAGGGGGGTCGGCAACCTTTTTTACTGGAAGGGCATATTTTAGAAACGCGTGAGTTCGGCGGGCACCGTAGGATGAAGAGGACGGAGGGGTAATATTTAAACATGAAATTAATGCAGCATAAATTTACTACATACATTTTTAATAGATAAATTCAAATTTTAATTGAAAAAACATAATCCTAAAATTGATAATTAATGCGATATTTGACATTGTAAATCTGCGGCCAACTCGTTGTAATGTGGAACATAAGTTGAAATCCCAGTTCTCAAGCATTGGTCCAAATGAGCGTCAGTGATGGTCGATCGGCACTTTGATTTTAAGTATTTCATATTGGAAAACAAACATTCACAAGCATATGTCGACGCGCAAAGGGAGTTCAATTTCAGAGCACATTTTCTTAACAATGGGAACCTATTTCCATTCACCAAATTCCAGAATTTTTCTTCGTTATGATGTGATTTTAATTCAATGTCATTTGTTATATTTATAATTTCCAATTCTAAGTCCTCCTTATTGGAAATATCGAAATATGTTGCAATTTTATTAGTCACATCGTCCTCTATGTGAGAGAAAGGATTAATAAAAAACGTTAGGAATGCCTCCAATTCGTAGAATTCTTCAAACCTGGTATTAAATTCTACCAATAAGGAATCAAAATGTTTGGCAAACTGATGGGTGGTAGCATTTCCATCGCAGTAATTTTCTATTACCATTTTTAAATTTGGAAAATGTGATAAATTATCTTTCTCCATATGTGATTTCCAGAGCGTCAATTTAGCTTTAAATGCATTTACCGTAGTTATCATAGAAGCAATATGATGGTTTCTACCCTGTAGTTTTAAATTTAATTCCTTCAATTTTACTGTTAAATCAGTTAGAAAGCCAAGCTTAATTAACCAAGGTGTTTGTTCTAATTCTAAACAAACTTCATTCCTGGATAATAGAAATTCTTTTACCTGTGGTAATAAATTTAAAAACCGCTCAAGTATCTTTCCTCTACTGAGCCACCTCACTTCTGTGTGTGTGATAAGGTCTTCAAATTCTGCACCATCTTCTTGTAGAAGTAATTTAAACAATCTGTGTTGCATTGCCGCTGCTCTTATTGAATTTATCACTCTTGTTACTGTTTCTATAATATGCTGAAAAGGAATTACCTTTGAGCACAACACTTCTTGGTGAATAATGCAATGATAAGATGCAAATTTTGGAAATATCGGGTCCTTCTTACATAGTGCAATGAAACCATTATTTCTTCCTTTCATTGCAGGCGCGCGTCTGTTGTAATTGCGGACAATTTTTCTAAAGGTATATTATTTTCCTCTAGATATTTTTTAAAAGTTGAATAAATATCGTTGCCTCTTGTACGTCCTTTTAAAGGTAGAATTTTCAGAAATTCTTCTTTCACAGAAAAGTCGTAAAAAACCATCTTTGCAATAATACATAATTGAGAAGTGTCCGACACGTCGGTGGACTCATCCACTTGCAATGAAAAGAATACACTTTTTTGAATATCATTATTCAACTGTGATTCAATGTCAGTAGCCATCATTTCGATTCTTCGAGTTACTGTTCTTGCTGATAGTTGGATGGCATTTATTGCCGTTATTATTTCGTTTTTATTCTTATAGTCATCAAAAAGTGTTTCTGCAGTTAACAACATGGCTTCTTTAATAATCTCACCTTCTACAAACGGTTTCATTTTCTTTGCCAATAAGTGCGCAATTTTGAAAGAGGCAGAGGTGGCTTTTTTTGATTGGGAAATTGGTCTGGTAAATAAACTCTGCTGTCCAGTTAAGTTGAGTTTTAGTTCAGAAATTTTTTTCTTTCTAATTTCCGAGTTTATTGGAAAGTTTATATTAAAACTTTTATGAGTAGTGATGAAATGTCTCTCCACGTTACATTTTTTAGCAATCGCTACACTTGAATTGCACAATAAGCATATACTTTTTTCTTTATAATAAATGAAACAAAATTGTTCTTCCCACTCAACATTAAAATGATGTGTCTTCTGCTTCTTATTTCTTTTTTCCATGGCGGCTACAATAATAATAAAAATAAATAAAAACAATTAAATTAAGCAACTACAGGTATACTTACAACTCGAAATACAAATTCATGAAATGACAAGTTTATGTACGAACAGAGGTTATGTGTTAAGTGCAGTGCTGCCAATGTAAAGCTTTGCAAATGTCCGCCCTAGCCATAAAAATTGTCCGACTTTGTCCGAAAATACACGAACCTTTTACGACTCAAACAGCGGTGAATTCGTCAATTATGGAAACTACTTATAGTTAATAGTGACCAACATAGTAAAAAAGTAGTTGGAATGGTCTCTGGACAAGATATTTCGAATGTTCTATAAAAGCGCCATCCATATTTTGGATGTAGTACTATTTTCTTTAAAATAAGATACCTACTCTAATTTAAATAATACGTTGAACGCAATTAAGATCTTTTAAATTTACCATTCAATAAATTTATAATTTATCAAAAATTGTAATACCTACGCGAGAAACAAAAATGTCCGATAATATCCGCTTTACATTGGGATCCGAAAAAGATCCGCAAGGAATTTAGATATTTGAACGCCGGGCACTTTAAAATTGCTTCGCGGGCACCCTGGAGCCCGCGGGCACCGCGTTGCCGACCCCTGAGTTTAGTGAATATAAATGATAACTAGTGACAGGTATAACTTTATTACCATGGTTACTATATCATTACAAAATCATATCATTCTTATTGGAAAACCCTTTATAATTTTGATAATCTCTGTATATAAGTGCAGATTTTTTCGTCTTATGTGAAATTTAAACGTATTAGTACTATTAAAATATGATTGTCGATTACACATTAAGATACATAGTTATTTAATTTTATAATATGACGATTAATAATGTCTCTGACATAGTGATGTCATTTTTATGAGTAATCATTACAACAATTCTTCTTTTATCTAAATTCTAGTGCTTATTGCATAGGAATTGATATAATCTCAGCTCGATAAAGTGTTTATCTTATTACTAACCGACTTAGTAATTTTATAAGTTGAGCTATTTTTGTAATACATGAATGCTATGTAAGCGATTATTGTATTACACGTTGTCGCCGACATTTTAGCACAAATAAATAAATATATAAGTGCTAAAACTCACGTTTCTTATTCGTCTACGATTGTGTCACTTTCTTTTGTACACCAGTGTATATTTAGATCTCATTAATAAACACGAACTCAAGAACTTGTTTTTGTCTATAATTTAATATAAAATATCATATTATTGCTACATAATAGCAGTGTGATACTTCAACACGCACTACTTTACGTATTAGGTTACGAAGGTGACATTTTATTTTGTGTCCAACATACGAGTATCTATTCGAATTCATATACGTAAGTGTATGTAGATTTAATTTTTTTTTCTGATACAAACCGTACGTTATTTCGACCAAACCTGCTCGAAAATGGAATTATTTCATTAAAGGATGTGCGCGCGTAGTATATTTGCATCCTTTTCTACCAAGAAACGGTCACAGAAAAAAAACGACTATGGCGTAAGTTGTATGACATTGGCATTCTTCGGATGATGTAATTGTGTAAGTATTATGCGAGTCGCAGTTCATGAACGTACGAGTTCATGACGTTTTAGCTACATGAAAACGGTAGCCGTGCTTTTCACTCTCCGATATGTATTGTATTATACAGTGGTCGTTAAAAATAATGAATCGATTGAGATTTATATACATACAGGGTGTACGGAAATTGTAGAAAGTGATGTACGTGACGAACATCTTTGAATTAAGAGCGCGACACTACAATCTTCTAAAAATCGCGGGGGGTAAGTGTGTGGTATGGTAAACGTTGCAGTCTAGATGTGCAAAAACACAACACATCGGTGAGTGCGAAGTATATACGAAATATAATGCAACAAAGAGAGTACGTTGATTGAATACCGAAGGCAATTTTTAACCTGATCAACAGTCGTCTAGCGTCTTCCAGTCTACCAAATATTAGCACACTTATGAATTAAATAGATACTGCCGCGTACGCCCTACAAATACACATTATTGAAGACGTACTGATTTCAGTCAATTATTAGTAAATGTGGTACTTATACAATATGTATCCTGTAATCCTAACTTACCTAAATATATTTTTCCTTAAAATGAAAATTAAAATAAAGATAATAAATAAATGAATGTTTATGTATATGATTCTGGTGTTAAGAGAACTCGTCGTACTCTTGCAAATGAAGAAGCTACTTTGCAAATAGTAGAAGACAATCCTAGAATAAGAACCAGAAGAATAAGTGCAGCTGTACTGAATGTCAATCGAGAACCTGTTTGGAAAGTCGTCAAAGAACAACTTCTTCATCCATTTCATTTCCAAAAAATCTACCACCTATTACAACAGGCCGCGTTTATAATTTTGCAAGTGGTTGCAAAATAAAGGGCAAAACTTTCTGCAATTAATTTTGTTTACCGATGAACCATCAGTCGAGATGCCATTTTGAATATTCACAATATGCATTGTTGGAGCGATGAAAACCCCCATCAGAACGTAATACGGAATTACCAGTATGGGTTTTCCTTTAATGTGTGGGCAGGTGTAATCGACAATTATCTAATTGGTCCATTTCGAATGTCTAGACGATTGGTAGGCGAACTCTGTCGACATTTTTTGGAAAATGAACTGACTACTTTATTAGATGTTTCATTGAATATTGTAAGAAGAATATACTACATGCATGAACACCAGCTCACTATTCTAGGAGAGTAAGGGAATTTCTGCAACCAAAAATTTGCAAATAGGATAGGATTGGTCGCAGGGACCTATACCATGGCCAGCTCGTAGTCCTGACCTTAATTCTCTCGATTTTTCATTTTGGGGATTTATTAAATGTGAAGTGTATTCTGCAGAAATAAATAGTGAAGATCAATTATAGAATAGAATTGTGGAGTCGGCTGATAGATTCCGTAATAGTGCTAACATATTTCAAAGATGCCGTCAGACATTAACACGAAGATTGGAAATGTGTATTCAGGAACAAGGTTACCAATTTGAACACCTTATGTAGAACTAATATGTATCTTATGTTTTTTAATGTTGTTTTGTTTAATAAAAGCCTTTTAACTTCAATAGCTTCTAACTTGAAAACAAAAAGCAATCGGACATGTGTGTAGGAACTTTTTTTGTTATTTCTTGGTTCTCTATCACATGTTGCTATGCATTGTAGCTTTTTCTATGTCACCCTGTATATATGCTTATGAATACAAATAACAACTCTACTTTCATGCGATTACTCTCAATGAAATAGTTAAACTCTTTTAAATGAAAGAAAATTGATACGGTAAATAAATTTGTTGTATTCTACGATTTTTTACAAAATTGTCTTATTCACTATAACCTGTTTCCCTACGATAGCTACTCATAAATACCTATTTTTTTTATTGTAGATCGCTTATAATCTAAGATGCGCACACTAAATCTTCCTAAAGGATCCCTCGATGAAATGCCCCCTGATTATACGGATCTAGTCCTGGTTGTGGATTTTTCACGAGAATTTCTTGTATCTCGCTTTTCCAAAGGATATTAATATTGTAAATATAATGTATTTTGCCAAAAAATCTTCCAAAAGAGGATATAGATATTGTATCTTTTTGATAATACCTTCAAAACACTAGATGCATGTTTATATAACTAAAATTTCCATATATATGTTGTAGACGATGCCTTTGCGGTAATCCATAACATAAAATGTAGAATTGCCACTGAACTACCCGCACTACACACACTCAGCGGAAGATAGGCACTGTTTTGTTGGGCGATTCTCTCATCGCAGGCATTTTCGAAAGACGGTAGGTGGCAGCATCCTCCGAGGCGAAAAATTTTAATTGTAATGACTTACGCCTAGTATTATATCTTCCTTATTTATGAATTGAATTTAAAAATTAAAAAAAATCTGAAGAAACGAAAGGCTATCCTAGGTTCCTGGTTAACAACATTTTTGATAAGTTATTAAAGAAAGGGGAGATTTCGTGTTAAAGCTACACATTTTCAGCTCGTTATTTCATATATTTCTAATTTTATTTCTCATAAAACTCTTAACAGGAAACATATATTGATATTTATGTAAGAGATTGCAGAAAAGTATAACTAATTATGGCTAATATTTTCTGAAAAATCAGTTGAGCAGTAAGCGTCTGCAAAGCTCATGAAAATTGCCGTGTGTCGCGCTCTTAAGTGACAGAGCTCAGTGACATTTCATTTGTCTCTTGCTATACACTCTACTTCTCTCTGGAATACGTGACGTCCTTGCTACAATTTTATATTAAGTCTATTATAAAAATCGTGTCGTCTACATAGTGTAATTATTATCTATTTAAGGAATGCATCCGCTGGTAAAATTCGTTCTGTACTTTTTTTTTTTCTTTCCAACATAAACTGTTCCAGTTCCGTTTTAAACAATAGGTATAAAAGCGTTAACGATCTAACAACTCATCGTTGTATTTTCGAAAGACCCATTTTTAGTTGGAAGTCGTTTTATTGTCGTTAGGCACGTTAGATCGCGATAATTTTACCAATAATAGCCTAAAAATCCGTTTCCAACCGGTTTAAATCGATTTGTGTGTTTTTTTTTCTTAAATCGAGGATAGGTCTGTTGTCTCTGTCGCGTCAGTTAGATAAGATTAAAATCGTTTCGAAGAACTTCATTCCTTAATCGTAAATATCCTTTTAGAGATAACATTTTTGTTTTAATAAAAAGGTGCGATATGTATATTTGTTTGTGTCTGACGTGCTCTCTGCGGTCTATCAAAGGGATTTTAGCTTTTCTGCTATATGATTATGACTTGGATTCGTTATAAGGAATTTATTGTTTAACGTTTGCTTTAAAGGTACCTATTCACGTTCAGTCGGCCGGCCGGTATTTACCGGAAAGGCCATAGCCGGCCGGTCGCTTCTTGCTACACACATAAAGTTAATTGACAAGTCGCTGCCTGCCGGCTGCCTGTTAACTGGTAAAACTGAACGTGTATAGTGGATGTATAGTAGTTCTCCGGACGACATCGGACTGCCGGCTTAATTTTACACCAAACAAAAGTTTTGTATCAGTTTTGAGTCGCGCACGCTGAAGAAAATGGCAAACCGGCCGAGTTTTATGCAAGATTTTATTAATTTGTACCGTAAACATAAATGTTTATGGAAAATTAAAGACAGCACATATGCCAACAGAGCCTTGCGAACGAAAGCTTACGAAGAATTGTTAGACTTGTATAAAACAGTAGATGTTGAAGCTACTCTTGAATCCGTAAAAAATAAAATAAATAATATGAGAAGTGCGTTCAGAAAAGAACTTAAAAAAGTGAAATTGTCAAAAAAGAGCGGTACTTCTCCTGACGAGACATACACGCCCTCGCTCTGGTATTACGACAGCCTTCTGTTCACAGCAGATCAAGAAGAATGTAGGGAAACATTCTCAAGTAGTATGGATATGCAGGATGAATCCGAAAAGGTGGACAACGAAGAAAATGAAGTAAGTATACTTTTCAAATATTTATTTTAATTCCTTCCACATTGAAATAAGCATATACAGCTGACAAAATTTTTGTCAAAAATAGTTTAAATGTCAATTTAAATCAAAACGGAAAATTTAAAGACAATTGTCTTGCCAGGCAACTTTTCCGGTAGTCATAAAATATGTTTTATAACTTTCGCGATTTTGTTTTGCATTTCCTGCAACATTCCTGTTGTAGCCATGTTGTAATCCATGTAAATGTTGATTTTGACTTTGCCTCCATTCACCTGGTACTATTTCACCGGTATCTAACATTTCCTGATCGAAAGAATTTGAAGACGTGTACGACGACTTAGCGTGTCTGCGAAGAAAATTGTGCAATACACAAGCTGCTAATACTACAAAATCTATTTTATTTGGGTCCATACTTATTGCGGTGTGAAAAACTCTAAAACGATTGGCTAAAACTCCAAATGCATTTTCAACCACACGCCTGGCTCTGCTAAGGCGATAATTAAAAATACGTTGTTCCGGCGACAAGTTCTTCTGAGGATACGGTTTTAATATGTTTTCGTGCAATGCGAATGCATCGTCGGCTACAAACACAAAATTTAAATTCTCAATGGTATCATGTGTAAATGGCAAATTCAGTGTCTTGTTTATTAATTTGTCATGAAAATCGGTGCATTCGAATACACCTCCGTCAGATACTCTACCATTGCAGCCTACATTCACGTAAATAAATTCGTAGTTAGCATTCACAAGTGCCATTAGAACGATACTAAAGTATTCTTTATAGTTAAAAAAATAGGAGCCACTGTTTTTGGGTTTAACTATTCGAATGTGCTTCCCATCAAATGCACCTCCACAGTTAGGAAAGTTCCATCTGTTCTGAAAATCTCTTGCTACTTCTTGCCATTCGTTGGAATTTTGTGGAAACTGAAAAGAACATTTACCTTAAAAATTAGAAACTAAAATTTGTGTTGACATGATTTTCTTTATTTTTAGTTGGAATCTGATTTGGACAATATAGAAGCATCAAATTCAGTAACATCCGAAACGACATGCTCATCCCGAACAACCACACCAACTAGCCGAAAAAGACCAAGACAAACAAAGAATGATGTGATGCTCGAGAAGGCATACGAGGTGTTAAGTAGTGGTGGTGACAACGAATTTAAAACAGTTGGAGCAAACGTTGCATGGAAACTTCAACGAATGGAAGAGAACCAGCGTAATATTGCCGAACACTTAATAAATACCATTTTGCACTATGGGATTACTAAAAAACTAACGGACAATGTAACTATACATCTAAATTCTCCAAACCGATACGGTTACAATATAGCAAACAACATCTACAGCCAAGATCCTATTAACAACTCGCAGACACAGCATATCCCATCACAATTATATCAACCTAGTAGATTTGTACCGCCACCTACTCCGTTCCAAATACAGTCCTGTACTCAGCCACAATCACCCAACCAATCACAACCACAATTTCATAGTCAACCATACTCTCAACCACCCATTCCACCACAAACAGAACCCCATTCTCAGACTCATTCCATATCACAATTAACACAACATTTAAATGAAAATGACACTGTCTACTCTATGGATAACTATGTACGTCCACAGAAGAGCACACATTCTGAATTGTAATACGTTACAAGCATATTCTTTTGTTTTTTTCTCAGAATTTGGCTTATGTTTAATGTTTATTCATTAATATTTAATAAAAACTACTTAAATATATTTATTATTCTTTACCTTTAAATATTCCTTTTTCAAAACCAAATATATATATTTGCATGTTTCTGGAATAATTTTGCCCAGAGCTTGTGGCGAAATAATTGCGCTAAATTTTAAGTCTTCCATACTGCGTCCTGTTGCCAAATATCTGAGAGTCACTAAAAGTCGTTCTTCTGCACTAATTGCTTGACGCATTATAGTGTCCTTTTTTGTAATATACGGTTTTATTAAATTTAGTAAGTACTCAAAACAATTATCATCCATCCTCAGAAAATTTTTTAAATCACTTGCACTCGATTGTCGGAGTTCTCGTATAAGCTCCATGTGAGATAAAGTGCTGCGTCTTTTTAACCACTCTTTCATCCAAATTGTTTTCCTTTTTCTTTTTCTTTGCTCATGTGATATAATAACAATTGCAGCGGCGCACTCTACTTGTGACATGTTTCAACTGTCGATGTCAAACTGATCGTGTGTAGTGAAATACTTAAGAATTGAAGGCAACCATCGAAACCGGCAGAAAACTGTCGGACGCAATCGGTGAACAAAACTGAAGGTGTAGTTTGAGTATTGATAATGGCCGGCCGGCCAGGACGGACAGTCCACGGACGACCGGCTAACTGAACGTGAATAGGTACCTTAAGAGTAAAGAAAAAAATTAGACGAAGGTTTTGTCATGTTCTGTGGATTTGAATATGTTTTCTCTTACTTTCATTTTTGAGATTTAAAAGATGAAAATTTTGAAATTTGTGTTATGGCTTT
Source organism: Holotrichia oblita (assembly GCA_023690525.1). Taxonomy (NCBI): domain Eukaryota; kingdom Metazoa; phylum Arthropoda; class Insecta; order Coleoptera; family Scarabaeidae; genus Holotrichia; species Holotrichia oblita. The sequence continues at coordinate 85,181,671 of CM043021.1, read as the reverse complement.
ACCCCAAATTTCAAAATCGAATATGCCGGCTTGCTTCCTTATTTCATCATTTTGAATTGGAATGGTGGAAACTTTGGGCTAGAGTGTCACCAGAGCGATATCAGACATTTTAGGGTGGGTTGTACAGTTATTTAGCAACAGTACAACGGCAAACTATTTTTTTTTTGAAATTGCCTTATATCTACAGAGAAACGCAAAAAAAACAGTCCTCAAACAATTCTGAACTTATCCATGCATTAGATTAATTTCCGTAACACCTTTAAAAGTTCTTCGATTTTTTGTACTTGCTAATAACATAAGAAATCAAAATGTGGTCCCTTAAAATAGAATAATACAGTCAATCACACCTTGGTTATATTAAAAGCTTTGGCACTCTTTTGAACTCTACTTGTCGATGTTGGATTAGGTAAACGATGCTGGAGTACTGCTTATTATTAAATTGTAGACCAGGGTTTTCGTTGAAAGACTTGTCAGGATGGAATACTGCTTCCCAATTGACTGCATTTTTGGTATTAATACCGAATATGCACTGCGTGTCCATCACAATGCCTAAGTGTTTTAAATTAGTTCTCTTCATCGGTACTCCTTGCGCTCTGACTATAGTCCTGATATTGGTGTCCCTGGATCTCTTGGTAATCACCATCAGCTCAGATTTTCCAGGATTGACCTTAATGCTTGAATAGAAGTATACTTGTAGGGGGTGGGAACATATTTGCGGCATATTTTCCTCCGATTGTGACATCTATTGCCCAGCCAATGGACCAAGGTGTTATAGGGACCATGAAAAGGCTTTATAGGAAAGACCTTATGCTTCAATTGTTGGGAGAAAGTGACCTTATGGGATTTTAGAAATGTATGAATGTGAAAGAAGAGAGTACATTAAAAAAAGCATTTTATAAAATAATGACCTTAGAAGATACAGCAGATAAAGAAGGTACTGAAGATAATAATCGCTTAAATGAAAGTGAGGTATCAATCGAACACATAGCATCTATAGCCTCACAAATCGAAGACTTGCAAGAAATAGACATCGAAAAAATAAATGAATGGACAGAATATGATCACCAAGAAAAAGGGTATCAGATTATGGATGAAGATTATCTAAGGCAGACCTCTGAAGAAGGTTCTGACAAAAGAAGTGTAGTATTATATATTTTTGAAAAGCTTGTAAAAAGCTTAACCAAACCGACAAAAAATATATAGGGTGTCCCATTCAAAAAAACATAACTTTGACTAATATCTAAGAAATTACAGTCTTCAGTGGAAATCTATCTACGCCACTGGAGTCTACGTAAAAAACTGCATAAAAAACATTTTTTACCTTTTCGATAACTTAAACGATAACTGAGATACGAGGGAGGTTCCAAAATGCAATATTTTCAAAATCACCCTGTATCTCGAAAACGAAGTGAGCTATGAAAATTTTGTTCGCGGCATCTTTCGTTTCACAAAAAAGTAGCACAGTAATGCGAAAATCGCAACTCTCTATCTTTACGAATAAGTGAGATACCCCCAAAACCATCGAAAATTGGACACCCAGTACATCAGAATATAAAAGTTGTATGTGATTCATAGAATTTTGTTGTATTGAGTTTTTCTACACACTGGTGTAACAAATGAATTATAAGGAAGTGCCTTTTTCTAAGATAAAACGTTTAGACTTCTCAAAATGCTTTTTTGAAATCAAATATAAAACTTCTTTTCTTGATTCTATTTGATTCAAAGTTCCAAAGTTGTATGATACACGTTTCTAAAAAAATATTTTTTCTTAGGAGTAACAAAGTTGTATGTTGTTATTTATTACTAAATTTTAAAGTCGAACATTTCGGGGGCTACCACAGGAGTTTGGCGTTAAACCGTTGCTCTACATTAAAACGATGACCTCAATAGACGAAAATTGTATTCAGTACAGTAATGTGAAGCTGAAACACTTGATGTACGGAAGTTTAATTAAGTTTTTTGTTTTTCAAGAGGTACAATAAATGTTCGGCAAGCCATAAAATTTGGGAGAAGCCGTACAAAATTTTTACACAATTATAAAATGTCAAGGAGTTAACAAATTGACGTCAATTGTTTTTTTTTGTTTATAAATATGCGATTATCCTAAACCGGTATATGTAGTGAGATATCTTTCCGTTTTTTTCTCTCATAATTCGAGTGTATAGAATCAGTTACAACCCCCATAATCCTGTCACGTACAGCTGTATTATAATCATTCTTCCGAATAACACAACGGCAACATCAAAACACTCGTTTTCTTCCCTCTTAAATCTTATTTTATCGCGGTTGTATTCCCCCTAAACAACAACAACAGATATCGATTGTTGCCGTCGAAATTGCTGCCCCAATCGCAACGAAAATACCGGAATAATAACAAAGAGGAGAAAATCGCTTTTCCGTTGGACACACGAAAACCAGCACAACAACATTCGATATATAGGTAGGCATCAGATCGGTGGCAGTGATATATTGATCGCGCAATTGCGTTGTCAGTAGGTCACGTCCAGTCGTGTAAAGCTACACCTTCATGTGTTATCCCGGTGTGGCCGCACGTTATACGCCTTTTTGAGTTTATAATTATCGGATGGTTTGTTTTCTTTCAGGGTTTGATCATCCAATACGCAACCGGTAGCGTTTTGTTTGGGAATGTTTATTTTTGGCGAACACAATGCTTTGATTTTCTGACATTTTTTTCTTATCGTATACTTACTTATGAATGATTTAGATTTAATATAAGATTATACTTTTAAAATGCCCAAATTCGAATGTGGTTGTGGTAATCGTGTTAACCAGTTATAATCTATAATAGTGTCAAGGATATGTTGTCTTAAGAGATATGGATATAATTTTTCGTAATATGCTAATAAGTTTTTAATTAGATTAGTTATTTTATAGCGTGGTTGAAGTGTCCGCTCATTACGAGTCGTTAACAGCAAGTAGCTGCATTTTGTTTGTCTAGGCAGTCATCCTTTAAATAAGCAGTGCAAATGCAAAAAGTACAAAAACCTGTGCAAATATTTGTTTTGTGTCTGTCTTTTAGTTGCGATGTTTACTTCTTGATATCTTTAATCTTATACTGTTTTTAGTTCTAAAACAAGTTAACCTTGTACAAGTTATTTCTATAATTATTATCTAAAGTTTAAATTTGTATATTTAATAACAGACAGAAGAATAATATTAGAATGGCAAGATTGTTTATAATTTTTTAATGGAATATTTCTTCGATTTTAATTGTTTGCGTGTGTTGTGGTCATCATCGTGGTTTTGCATGAAAATATTTTTAACAATTCTATTATCTATTAAACACAAAATGAATTGAGTTTTGAACAAACGCACAATTAATTGCATGGGGGCATAATATTCATCAATACCGTCTAGAAGATTTTGCTTGAATTAAGAAATTGTCCTATCAGGATATGTCTAGTCCACTATATGCCGGAAGATAAATCCAGACTATGAAAAACCCATTCCATAAGTGACATGCTGCAGTGTCCGGCTAGAACAGACAATGTTAAATATTGTGCCATCTTCAGATCTACAGTCTGTATAACAAGAGCGTACGTTGCTTCAAATTAAATGCACGCTTTCCTCATAGCTTGGTCTTCATAAACCTCCATACATTTTCAATAGAATTGACGTCCGGTGATTGTAACTGCCAATCCAAGACTTCAATGTTATTTTCCCTTTTCCAAGCGACACAACGCCCTCTACGGTCTTTCGGATCATTATCCTCTTGTAATATCCATGCTTTGGTATCTTGCCCAAACTATTGTTTGATAAATTTCAACCATTTTTTCTGCATTTAAATTTTCGGAAAACATATGCAATTTTCCGAAACCCTGTCGACTGAAGCATCCCCAAATATGGACTTTTAAACGGTGTTTAATTGACCTTTGGACAATCGGATTTCGTCTCATTGACCGCGCCTTTCGTCGAGGAACAAACGCTCAAAACAACGCTTCATCAGTAAAAAACAACGTTATTCGAATCGCGAAGCAAATTTTCTTCATCCCATTGTAATCGTTTGGCAATGTGACTTTTGCTCAAGAACGGTTTCACTTTAACTCCTAGCTATTGCACGTTATTTTCGTGTAGTCTAGACTGTATTGTTGCTATTGATGCGTTTATGTTTTGTTTAGCTAATCGTAGTTGTGCTTCTCTCAGGTGCAAATCGATTAGTGGAAGAATGGCTACAACGTTGTTTGATCTTTTTGGTGGACATTTTTTTATTTATTGTGAAATGTTATATCCAGAACATTTGGCTTAAATAATTAAATATTAATTACCGGTATAAGTTTAACATTTTATTGTTATTTTTTGATGGCTAATTTGATATGATGATTTCTTAATATTAAATACAGGGTGTTCCATTTAAATAAGATGAGAAAATACTGCATTTGCGTTTTTGAATCGCCCTGTACACAGTTTTCGCGATACTGGCAAAATAACGTGCCATCAAAAAAAAATGGTGTAGGCTATGTAAATGTATTTGATCGTTGCTTTAGCCACTACCACATAATGACATTTATTATTTGACATTTTATTGTAACCAAAGTTTATAACCTCAAATTAAATGTCAAGGAATAAATGTGATTATGTGAAAGTGGCTAAAGTAAGAATCCATTCACATAGCCTACTCTAATTACGATTTTTTGCGATGTGTCTATATCACTTTGCCATGAAACTGTAATAATACAAAAAAAGTCACTTCAGCACAAAAATAATTTCAAGTTGTTTCGTATGGAATACACAGGACGTTGAACGCGCAATTATTTTCAGATAAAATTGACCATAACTTCTGGAATACTCGGTATAACTCAATGAAACCTTATATCGAATGACTGGGGAAGATAGGCTTAATCTATATTTGAAATAATAATGTTCCATTTAAGAAAATGTATGTTTGGTTCACCCTGGTAATATGAAACACTCTGTATATACAAAAATAATTTAAAAATATGTAGCGTAAGACTATTTATGATTTTTGCATATAATGTTGTTAATGTGATATCTTTAATATTAATGGATATATTGAGCTTTGACGCACTAATGCCTCACCCTGTATATATTTTTAGTATGTTATCTCTCTCTATTTTCTCCTAAACAAACTACTGTGGCAAAAATATTTAGTTAATCCCAGTAACTAAGCGACCTTTTAAATTTTATGAATAAACCCAAAAATAGAGAATGTGCCCAGTAAATTTAATTGACAAGTAACTAACAGAAACTTTACTGGAAGATGAATAAACCGGGGCTCAGTGTAATATTTGGATTACGTTGAAGTAGACGGAGCAAACGTTCGTCTTCTTTACGGGATGTTACGCGAGTTGAACTGCGTTCAGGTAAATTATCTACAGGTCGACCAGAATACCGTGGCAGTTGCGCTTAAGTCAGAGAGGTTGGGTAAAAGTATGACGTTGCAGCACTTAGGTGTGATTAGCGCGTTGATTAAGAGTAGGGAGAGTTGTTATACGCATTGTATACGCTTCACCTATATGCGCAGAACGCGTAGTCACTGCCACGGCTTTCTGGTCGACCTATACATTTTTATATCGTGTTATCCACTTCCACACTCATTTTATTAAAGCGAGATGTCTTCGTGAACTCAAACACAGAACTGAAATGAAACTTATAATGCGTAATAGAGAGTGAGTCAGTCTAACTGCCTGTTACCTAAAATACTAAAATCAAACAGAAAGGAAAAAAAACGCAAAAAACCAGAGCCAGACAATACAATAAAATAATTATGCAAGTCGAGCAGTCATGAACTCATCCTCAATAATAGTATAGTTCAGGAATCGATACCTTTTCATTTGTCTCTTAATAGGCGTAATGAAATAAGTAATTTTTCGAATGAGGTATAGGGTGTTTCATAAAAAAAAATATCGTGACAAGCGTTACGATATTTTCACAGCTGATGATGTGACTCACTCTTTGATGGAATAAAAAAATTGTATGTTTTTAATCATACAGATTGTCTCTATCACCTTTTGTTCACTTACAATAAAGTCGTCCCGAAAAATTTGTTCCAGGTGAGCAGCAGGTGAAACCAACAACTTTCGGTCACTAGGAATGTTGTTATAAATTTTAACAATATTGTAACTAAAACATCGTTCGAGAAAGTTTGTTCTATGGATGGGTGGTGTTAAGAGACCTTGTTCCTAATGTTTATATGATGCACGTCAGACCGAAACATTATTTTCCTGTATAAGTATGTTTGAGCACTTCAATGTAATTTTATGAAACAAACATGCTTAATGCAAGGATCTCCGGTCTTTCATATTATCCAACTTGTCAATTTTAAGGTGAACGAAATAAGTTCATACTTCTTTATGCCATGGATAAGTCTTAAGACATGAATTCTGAACAAGTTGTATCTTGCGCTGAGTAGCCACATCCAAGCAAGGCCCATATACAAGATCACAATGATTGAATCGTGACAGGACCAAACTATCCCAAAGTTTTGTTTTTAACTCAAGTTTTTTAAGTTAAGTTAGAATATGCAGTACGAACACACCTTGAGACATATGCACCAAATCTTAACTTCTTATCTACTACCAAACCGAGGTTTTTAGCTTCCTCAATAAACTGTATCCGAACACCACCCAACGACAACAACATACAACATAGTTTCTCTCTGGATTGATGTGAATGGAATGTTTTTCAGATATACAGGCAAGAGATAGCAAGTCTATGTTCAATTCTTCCTCCACCCGTTTCACATCATCGCCACTAAAGGAATACAAAAGTTGGGTGTCGTCCGCATACATATAGAATTTGAAATGCGATAGACACTCACAAAGATTGCAAGTGTAAACGACAAACAGAAGTGGCCCCAAAATTAATCCCTGGGGCACGCCTTGTGAACTGAATATAGCGGGGCAGATGGAATGTCCGCCAAGATAACAGACTGAAAACGTTGAGGTAAATAACTTTTAAATAACAATCCAATAAAATGAAGTACTGCTTTGCTAAAATCTAACAAGACCAAAACGCTGTCTTCACTACGATCGACGGCCCTAATTAAGTTATCAGTAACATCAAGCAAAGCAGTTGCACAACTGTGATTCGGCCTAAAGCCGGATTGGCAAGTTGGCAAAATATGCAATGATAGATTTGGTCGGTATTCTCTCCTTCCATAGTTTAAAAGCATTCAATCAGCGATGTCAATCTCTTCTTCTGACTGGAACCTTTTCCCTCTCAAATATTTTTTAAGCTCAAGAAATAGCCGGAAGTCACACATCGCCAAATCCGGTACGTAAGGAGCATGTTCTATAATTTTGATTTTGTTTTCCCCTAAATACTGAACTGATTCCCTTTCTTGGCACTTTACTGAACACAGTAGGCAAACAATTTTCTACATATCATTCAGCGGTAATTGTCTTCTGATGTTCTAATTTAATTGGGGCCACCAAACCCGTACTTCTAAAAAATACTGCGTACATAACTTTTTTCATTATACTCGTTTTTTCACCATCGTAGAGGTTTCCTCATCTTCATGTATCCAGATTCAGCTTTCTTGGGGAGTGGGAACATCAAAAAAACGTTTCAACGCCAATTACAATTTTAGAAATAATTTGATGACCTTCAGCATTCAATATATGCAGAGTTTGTTGGCAAAATCTAACACGTTCTGCGTTTTATAAATCTGTCAGATGATTTGGTACAAATCCAGTTACAACAATTTTCAAATGTACTTGCGAGGATCCAATCTTCAGATTGGACTTCGGGGTTAACAGCAGTTAAAGGAGGGTCAGCTCCTTTTCTGTGTACCACCGACTTGCAACCTCGTTCAAATTCTTTATACCATCTATAAACAGTAGCCAATGATGGTCGAGATCCTCAAATGCCGAATTTTAAACTTTCCTCGCGCTCATACGCGCTCAAACATTTCTTGAAATCATAGTAAATCATTATCCGAAAATTCTCTCGTGATAATTCCATTTTCTTCAACAGCCCTAGCAGTTCTTGAAAGTACAGATAAAATTAGATAAGCAAGAGACTCCAAAATAAAAGATATTGAATAAAACAGCTATTTATATTATGTGTGAAATTTTCTTAATTATAAACTAAACTAAGTATGTAGTTATTTTTTTTTTATTAAGTTTACGATCATGTCAACACAATTTCTTTTTATTGATACTGCAATGAAGTGATAAGTCTAACTACAGCTTATTCGGATTATAAAGGTTATTCTTTTTATTATATTGCCCCATATCTCCCCATATCCTGTAAAATCTACGGTTAATTGCGGTTAATACTCTAAACTAAATTTCCGAAATTGTTTCTTTTGACATTTGAAATAGACAATAGTAACTTACATAATATATATTTACTTAGTAAATACATTCATAATTCATACAATATAGGAAGAATAGAAAAAAAAAACCGCTAACTTTTATCGTGCAATGCAAAAGAACCGATTAGATAAGGTAAATAATTAGTTTGTTAAAACTACGTCAAATAATATCCTGTAGACGGGAAAAATAAAATAAAAATACACCTTTTACCACATGGCTTGTTTATCGGACGCAAGATTTTTTTTAAAATAGGAACAATACCCAGCGAACTAATACATTCCTGTTTCGAAATAGCAGTTAACGGAACTTTCGTTTGTTATTTTACGTAAATAGAGGTGTTCAAATTTTAAAGAGAGACCACACGGAGCTCGTTGTATACTAATATAAAATTACCGCTCGATATGGAAAATGAGATATCCTAATTTGTCATTGTAAAGGTATATGTAAATATGTTTTATGATGGATGAATCCGTAATAAAAAATAAATTGATCCTATCTTAATTCGACAAAATATGTAGACGATTTGTTTTATGCGTGTCCCCAGATATAAATTAACCTCGATTGACGTCATATGTACTAATTTATTTTGTTAATTTATTCAAAAAATTATTACTACCTTGAAAATTAAGTTTGTCAGAAAATTGTTCCTAAGTGTTGTCAAAATTTTTCGAAATGGATAAATTTGAGAACGAGGCGGTTATCAAATTTCTCTGGAAGAAAGCTTTATCACCGCAAGAAATTCATATGGATATGGTACGAGCATCTTCATATCAGGTGGTGAATTGATCTGCTCCATGACATGAAACTATGAAATTCATAGTTCACATTTGTACATTTTCAATAGGTGGCGTAGAAACCATTTTACCTAAAGAAAGACGCCCCAGTCAAAAGATCGCTTCAGAGACGAATTTGGCCATCATTAAGCGAGATCCTGAACATGTCTTAGCAAAATTACCACCCCCTCGAGTGTTTCGAGCAACAGCATCTGCGGGGAAAATCATGGTCGCAGTTTTTTGAGGAATTATTCTTATAGACTTTTTACCACGTGTTCAGACTATAACCAGGCAATATTATGCTGGTTTAATTCCAAAACGGCGTGATTTGATCAAAGAATAAAGGAGGAAAAATTCGGACGTGGTGTGTTTTATCAGAACAGTGCTCCTGCCCACCTCCTCCCTATTCTCTAGATTTGGCCCCTAATGACTTCCATGTATTCCCCAAACGCGGGATTCACTTTCGGGACGATGAGACACTGATAATAATAAAGGTGAACGACTTTCATAGTTCGGATTTGTATATTTTCAATAGGTGGCGTAGAAACCATTTTACCTAAAGAATTATGTGAAAATGTAGACGCCCCAGTCAAAAGATCGCTTCAGAAACGAATTTGGCCATCATTAAGCGAGAGCCTGAACATGTCTTAGCAAAATTACCACCCCCTCGAATGTTTCGAGCAACAGTATCTGCGGGGAAGATCATGGTCGCAGTTTTTTGAGGAATTATTCTTATAGACTTTTTACCACGTGTTCATACTATAACCAGGCAATATTATGCTGCTTTAATTCCAAAACGGCGTGATTTCATCAAAGAATAAAGGAGGGAAAATTCGGACGTGGTGTGTTTTATCAGAACAGTGCTTCTGCCCACATCCTCCCTATTCTCCAGATTTGGCCCCTAATGACTTCCATGTATTCCCCAAACGTGGGATTCACTTTCGGGACGATGAGACACTGATAATAATAAAGGTGAACGACTTGTTTGCAGCCCAAGATCAAAATAGTATATTTCATTACTAGGAGTAGAAAGCTGTCATTTTTATGTCGAGCTCAAACGTTTGCTGTCGAGGCGATAGCCGAGACAGTGCAAATTGGGCGAGACATAACATTATTATCACAGCTTAAAAGCAGATTTTATGCATCTGTCAAACAACTGTCAAAGTACTACGTTTAAACTTTTATTTCTTTATAATAATATTAAAAGTAACGTGCCATCGAAAAAAAACATAATTGGTGTAGGCTATGAAAATGCTTTTGATCGTTGCTTTAGCCACTACCACATAATGACATTTATTATTTGACATTTTATTGTAACCAAAGTTTATAACCTCAAATTAAATGTCAAGGAATAAATGTCATTATGTGAAAGTGGCTAAAGTAACAATCCATTCACATAGCCTACTCTAATTATGATTTTTTTATACAATTATTAAGCCAACAATGTTGTTGACGTTATGTTCTCTGGTCCATTTCAGAAACTTTTCATTCGCATTGTCATACACCTTACGCGATTTAGTCGAGATTAGTGCTGCAGCAGCTTGATTCGCGATTTTGATTATTTCTGGTGACGTAGATTAAAGTTCTTCGCTCAGTTTGCAAATATTTGACAGTTATGAAATAATCGTTCAGTCACTTTACAGAGCTATGATTGGTCGGTTACAGTTTTTTGCTAGTAAAGAAATGAATTGTTTCAAAGGTACGTATTCAGTAACAAAATGATCATATTTTTGAACGTTGGAAGGAAAAATTTGTTTCTAAGGGCGCTATCTTCGACGGTGGTTTTCTTAATATTTCATTTAAATTCTATTTTGTATTGCTGCATAGCGTTCCAATCAAATAATTATTCGTGCAAAAAGTTCTGCCTTTGTCCAAAGCAAGTCCGTCATTACGGTCAAAACAAATTTAGTTGGAACACTACCTTCTTTTGCGTGCACTTCGCCGCAGTGTACCCACCTTTATATCAAATTTGTGTCTTTTGTTTGTAATGTAGTGTTGGAACCGGAGAAGTCGCTTGAAGGGCTCCAATATCTTCTCCTGGAACGATGACTCCTTGAAAGATTTCTTTGAATTACTTCGCACGTGGTGTAAATTTTTTTGAACCTATCCTCGGTTACTTCAGAATTATTGCTGACATGCAGCATCTTGAGGAGAAACTGCAAACGGTTTTAGAACATTTTACATTCGTCATAAAGTTTTTGTTCATACGATTTTTTTGGACCAGTTGGATTGAAGTGATGGAAACGCACAAAGTCCTGCTCAAAAAAATGATGATAATAGGTTAGCCGAGCATGACGAAAATTGATTCTTTCCGAGACACTACGATTCACGTAGAAAATTAGTAAAGAAAGAGAAAAGAATCGGACGATGACTCAAATATAGACATCATTGGTTCTTCATCTTGGTTCTTCTTCTTTTTATCTTCTTCAGCTTCTGGCTAAAGAATTGAAGGGTACTTTAACATTAAAATTTTGTATATTTAATTGTGAAATAAAGTAGATTTTTTTGTAGAAATTTTCATGCTCTATATAAAAGATCGTTGGATATCATGCGCGGATAAAGCTGCGCCGCAAAAAAAAAAGGAAAAATGTCACAACATTTTCCGCGAAAGCAGCTTTTACTTAGATAAGGTATTTAAAAATTGTAAGAGGTTTTTTATAGAGCATTACATTTTCGGCAAAAAAGTCTGGCATAGCCGGGTTTCAATTCTCCGGAAGGACGGTGGTATTTTTCTTGGAGAATTGAATTCTGATAGACCGATAGGTGATATAATGCTGTCACAAGGTCGTTTGAACACAATTACGCGCTAATTATAATATATTGCACTGATTGAGAGACATACAGACGATGCAGCTTAACTACTCACTCTAACTAGCACCCATCTCACACAAAAAAGTAACAGTTGATAATGTGGAGTGTGGTCTCACTCGATCAAACTGTCAAATAAGTGACCACGTAAGACGAATAAATTCATAAATTAAACCTCATTTTGGATGTTCTTAAAACTTACAGCACATCAAAGAAGATGTTTTTTTATCAGTAGCACCTTTGTATTTGAGTGTTCAGGCGAATCTCTTACCCGCTTTTTGCTCCTGAAGAAGTCACTTACGTTAGCGACGAAACATCGAATTAGTAGATATTAAATTTGTTGTGCTTTTATTTTAGCGTACTACTCGATGTTTCTCCACTAATGTAGAAGCAACAAGTGGGTAGAGCCCAATAAATCGATGTGTCAACTGCGTCAATCTTCTGACTAGTTCGGATCATTTCGTGCTTCTGAAGAAGCCGCTTACATTAGCGGTGAAATGATTGATTTTTAGTTTTTATTTGAAACATAATAAGTCAAGTAAACATTGCTCACTTATTTAAAATCGATGTTCGGCTGAATTATTAAATATGTCAACATGAAAACCACAGAGGTGCCCACACGTTTATATTATATAAAAATTTGTCCGGATTTTCTAGTTTTAAATTTAAATTCAAATCCTATCTTACTCCAAATCAATTTATTGTACGCTATACAAACTTGAGTAACATTCATTAACTTGTATATACTGATAGTGATAAAGTAATTTATCAATATTCAACGGAAGTTTGATAAACTGTTAAAAAGAATAAGCGTACGCAACTGTGTATACCCTAAACGTTGAAGGATGTAACGGCAGTAATTTCGTTTTAGTTTGCTTACGATGATTTTGAGTATGTTATATTAATAGTGTATCGAGTTTTAAAGAATGCTGTATTGTTACCAGATGTTATATTTAGAATTAGTGTAAATTCATATCCCGAAATGACGTGAAAAAAGTACTACTAAAGTTATATCTAGACAATTTTGGATCAATCTAAACACGAGTTAATTTATTGTCGGGCTTGTTTACCTTTTTTATTTTATTTTATTTACCTAATTTGTTCTTTTTTTCCCCCATCCTTGGAGCGACGAATGTGTGCGTATGTATAATCCGGTAACAACTGCTTAGACTCATTTAAATGTATAATGTGTCACTTTAACCGCTTGCAATTAAAGTACAGTATACTAATTTATATGAAAATTCGGCGTATTACGTCAATTTCGATAGAGTTTTTGATATAGACGGCGATAACGTTACTCTTTTCGATAAGAAATATTTTATTTTAACTGGTTTGAATTATTGCGTAAAAATTGAAAATGTATTGAATGTGTGATTTCGTTCTTTAAGTTCAGTTACATAATTTCAACATTTGGGTACTTTTGCAATACGATCTAGTTTTGCCTCGTTTTACGCTAATATTATCAAGAATTCAATATTTTTCTGTAATTAAATTGCTGCTTTTACATTCTTAGTAACAGGTAGAACTGTCTATTTATTATTTTCTGCATTCTGATTTTAATTTGAACATCGATGAATTAGAATTAGAACAATAATATCGTATACATAAGTTAAAATTTAGACAAGTACAAATAGGCTTTGCTGTTAGGTTATTGTAAAACGAAGTTGACTTGCAGATCAGCCGAATAATGTAGACAAGATTTTAGATCTTGCCTAAAATCACTTACGAGGGAGCGTTTATATATTCGCGGAATGAGCGGGTTGTAGGGGGTGATTAGGCGCATTTGGGGGCGTGGCCTGTGCAGCGACTCATAATTAGTATAAATACGAAGTTTCATTGTTATTAGACAGTTAGCCTTTGAGCTATCGTCAACCAAGTAACATAATCAGGAGTGAAAAGTGAAATATGGAAAAATCGAATATCGTGCCGTTATAAAGTTCCTTACCAGGCAAGGAAAATCAGTCGCGACCATAATGAATGAGATGTCATTGGTTTACGGCGACTCTTATTCAGGAAAAACCATGGTGTACAGAAGGCGAAGGTTGAAGACGACCAGATGCCGGGCAGGAGCATCGAGGTGACCACGCCAGCACTTATCCAAAAAGTTGAAAAAATTGTACTCGAAGATGCTCGACTAAAGAAGAAACAACTCGCAGAAATGGTTGGAGTATCCGATACAACAATTTTTAAAATCCTACACGATCATCTCGGCGTGTCTAAGGTCAGCGCAAAATGGGTGCCGAGAATGCTCACGCCGCCACAAAAACAACAGCGCGTAGAGTGTTCGCGTGCATTTTTGGACCTCTGTAATGAAGACAAGGATGGTGTATTGAGTCGAATTGTTACTGGAGACGAAACTTGGGTTCATCATTATGAACCTGAGTCCAAACAAGACTCCATGCAGTGGCATAAAAAGGGCACAGCACCTCCCAAGAAATTTAAAGTGTCACAATCAGCTGGGAAACTCATGGCAACGGTATTTTGGGACTCGGAAGGAATATTGTTGATTGATTATAAAGATAAAGGTGTTTCTATAACCGGAGAATATTACGCTTCAATACTAGAGCGACTAAAAGAAGCCATTAAAGAGAAAAGACGGGAAAAATTGACGAAAGGTGTGCTGCTTTTGCACGAAAACGCGCCCGTCCACAAGAGCCGCGTTGCGTTAGCTGCCCTGCATAAGGTGGGCTTCGAAATTGTGAATCACCCACCCTACAGCCCAGACCTGGCCCAGAGTGATTATTACCTGTTTCCGAAAATGAAAAAAGAGCTGCGGGGTAAAAAATTTACTGCCGATGATGAAGTCAAGGAGGCAGTTTCGGCGCATTTTGCAGATAAAGCGAAATCATTTTTTTATGAGGGTATAAATAAATTAATTGATAGATGTGAAAAATGTATCCGTCTTACAGGTGAATATATTGTAACAGAAAAATAATTTGTTTTTTTTTATTTCCACCCGTTATCCCCCATTCCGTGAATATAAAAACGCTCTCTCGTAGCTTCGCTATTGGTCGTCGTAGACTTTCCTCTTGAGTTTTAAGCTTTCATTTTGGCTCGATTTTGCGTAATGCATTTGTTTATTGTGGATACCTGATTGGTAGAGTAGAATGGGTAAATTGAAACGCAGAATGATTGTGGGATTGACTTGTTGCACGAGAGGAGGTGTTAATTGAACTTTTCAAAAATAATGGCTTTCCAGACTCGCTTCCACGCAAAATATTTTTCAATACCTTTAGTAACCAAAATGGACACAACGTCGCTTCCTCCAACGATAATCATAACAACAATGGTATAACCGAGCTAATTAGGTACGTCAGATTTCCCTATATTCTCCTGGTCTTGCTCCGGGAATATCCAAAATTTTTAGCTTTAATTTTAAATTAGCTTATTACAATTTAAACACAGTTAACAATTTCTTTACAAGAATTAAGGACAAAACTGGAAAGAACTTTAATTCCAATGTCATATATAGCATCCTTTGTATTGATTGTGATCTTGAATATAGTGGTCAAGCCAGTGCTTGGTTATGGACTCGCAGTGATGTAAAGGGTAATATTACCGCAAGATCGGTAACATCGGAAATATTGTTTTTTTCCGCTCTATACTCTCATTTATTTGCTCAACTCTATTTGATATTACTGGCGCCGCGCGGCCGCTTTCTGAACATATCGATCGGGGAATACCCGAAATCTGAATTGTGAGTGTTGGGACAATTCTGTAGTTCCCCGTGGGCCGTGGCAAGCGATATTTTGTAAACAGTCTTCCTGTCTTAGGGTGTTGTTTATAACTATCGGTGCGATTTCTGTTAAATAACTGCAATTGTTTTGCCTTGTTACGGAATATTTGCACTGGTAAGTCTAAATATTTTCAAGTTGACCTCTTCCCGAAATGCACAATGTTTATTTTGTAGTTGCGATAATATGGTTAAGCCGAAGAGTGTTGTTTGGAGGTACTACGATCTTAAAGATAAAGACAACTATTCCTGTAAATGTAAAACCTCGTTTAAAAGAAATGTTACCAGACAATTCCAACATTTGCTAAAATGTGTCAAAATACCTGAAAATGTAGTACAAATTCTTTAAAAAGGGGTATTGCCTGTAAGAAATGTTTCCGGTAGTAACAATAACACCACGCCAAGTTCAACCGGGGTATTAGAAGATAGTGATACTGAAACTACCTCTCAGCAGCAGCAGGGAGAATCTTTAGACTCAGAAATTGCTTTACTGGTCAGGCCTGCGCCTTCATCGGCTAGTTCTTCATTTTTAAGTGCTTCTAAAGCATCAAAGGGTACAATTTCTTCGTATTTTGATAACATGTCCTCTCTAGGAAAACAACAAGATTGATGAAATACTCGCAAGGGCTATTTATGTCTCAGAAGCCCCCTTAGATATGACAACGAAAAAAGTATGGTTAGACGTATTCAAAACAATGAGATGCGCATATAAACCACCCTCTCGTTACCAGTTGTCAAATCCACTCCTCGAATCCGAGTACACTAGAGTAAAAACTGCAGTTTCTTCAAAAATTAGTGAAGCCCCTATTTTAAGCTTACAAATGGATGGATGGTCAAATTGCAGAAATGACCATATCTAATTTTGTTATTAATACACCTCTTCCGGTATTTTATAAATCAATACATACCGAAGATAACAGACATTTTGCAACATTTTTGGCCTCAGAAATTGAAAAAGTGTTGGAAGAATTGGGAGCTTCAAATTTTCTAGCTATTGTCACTGACAACGGAGCTAACGTAAAAAAGGCTTGTGAAATAGTTAGCAGCAAGTACGATTACATTACTAATTATGCTTGTAACGGTCTAAACCTTCTAATTGAAGACTTCTTGAAATTAGACCATTTTTCCAGTTTTAAAAAGAACATAATTTCAATCCAGTTGAACAAAACGGGGCGATACATCTTTTTAAAATTGCCGGTGAAAACAAGATGGGCTTCCTTTATTTCTTGTCTAAAAAGCTTTTTGGACACTAAATATTCATTAAAATGTTCAGCAGTTGATGATGGCCCAGATATTTCTGATGTTCTTTCATCAAATACAGTAAGACTTCTTCTTCAAAACGAATTTTGGTTACAAAGAGAAACAACTTATTACTTGTTCCAGCCAATCTCTAAGTGGATAGCGATTTTTGAAGCTAACGGGCCAACAATCTCAAAAGTATTTTATCTGCTTTTTTGAAATAAGGTCGATATTACGTGACAAAGTATCTTTTAACTGATTTATTTCCAAAGTCAATAAAACAACAAATAATTAAATCAATTTATTCCATTAACATATAATAATATGTTTTCGTTAAATAACACATTATTATATGTTAATGGAATAAAGTATTTAATTATTTGTTGTTTTATTTCTAAGTGGAAATAAATCAGGAATTAAAAGATAAGTACATAAAGGTCAAAAAATACATGTATTAATTGTGACAAAGTATCAAATTTATCTTTTACTATGTTTGAAAACCAATTCTTGAAAAACGAGAAAATAAATTATTAAAACCCGTTCATCTTGCTGCTTACCTATTAGAACCAAATCAACGCGGCGACAATTTAACTGATGCTGAAAATTTAATTGCAACGGAGTTCATCTATGAAACAGCAAGGCGTCATCCAAAGTATTCTTCACAAGTAGATCTTATTATGGAAGCACTCGCACAGTACAAAATAAGAGGTAATACTTTTGCTAAGGAATTCGTCATTTCCATCGAAAAATCTACGAATCTATGTCGGGCCAGTTTGGTAGGCAGGAATTTGCTCCACTTCTAAAATAAGTAGGTTGGCTGTAGACATTTTAAATTTACCATCGTCAACAGCCGCAATTGAAAGAACCTTTAGTACTTATGGATTTATTAATCGGCAAAGAAGAAACAGACTTACCGTGGAGAGGGCCGGAAAACTAACTTATATTGCCCATAATTATAATTTACTAAATGAAGAAGATCATTCAAGAATAGTAGAAGCTACTGACGAAGAAATAGAAAAAGAAGATATCGGTTTCGAAGTTATAGACTTGACTCAATTAACGAAAGAGAAAGAAGAATCAGATGACGAGGTTGGAGATGATGATGAGAATGATTTACCATTATCCACTCTATTACGTAGTCCATTCTGACTCTGACTAGTTAATAAAAAAACGTTCTTGTTGTTTTTCCTAATGTTTTTACTTGTATTACTTAAAAAGCTGTATTAAATTCATCAATTTAAACCACACTAACTTTTTATAAAAATTATTGTAGTTAAACCCTGAAGAAGCATACAATGTATGCGAAATATTGGCAATAAAAATAAAGAACCGCAATTAATTGACGTTTCATTGCTGTTACCCAAGAAAAAACAACTTGTTTTTCCAATGGCAAAAACTTCTTGTCTTGTTAAACTATTATATAGAATAAATAAACAGTAACCGATCATTTCAGTTACCTTCGGGTTGTCTTAGAATTTTTTGCCAGGACCACCAAGATTTTGTTTGATATCAATCGTTAAAAAGCTATAAAGGTAATACACAAATTCGACAATATTGATGATGCAAGTTGGTACCTACGCCATCTATTCGCAAGTTATTGATCTAAGTATTAAATTCGTTCACTAGGGTCGGGTTTGTATAGATTTTGACATTATAAATAATTTATTTGTCACATTTGAGTGAGCATCAAATAATTATGCTCATTCAACAATATTCAGTTTGATGATACTTTCAATAAATGTTGTTTGACACAAGCCAGTATTTGCCGGAGATACCAATTTTATCAAAGTTCTGTCACTAAATGATTTATTAATGATAGAGTTGTGCAACTTACCAGACATTTTTTCAAAACACTTCCCATAAGATAGAAATTACATCTTCGGATATTTGTTTAATTTAAGAATGTTTTATCAGTAAATTCAATCTTATTGAATCAATTTATACAAGTTCGATAATAGTGGTATCTGCATTATCGACTTAATTGTAAAACATTACCTGTTTTTGGCAAAAACTCCTCAAATTTCTATTTATATACCATTTTTTCAATTTTTTCCCAAACAATACAACAATACCAGTCAATCATTTCAGCCTATTGTGTTCTTTTCTCCCTTTCATATTTACGCAAACATCTCGCAAGAATAGAATAAGCAAGGAGCCCTTATCGGGGGACCCTATTCATTTCCTGCCACCGTGATCGTGTGATTGTCGACGTTTTACCGAAACGTGTATTCTTTCAGGTAACGGCACGATCGACTTCCCAGAATTCCTCACGATGATGGCGCGTAAAATGAAAGACACCGATAGCGAGGAAGAAATCCGCGAGGCATTCCGAGTGTTCGACAAAGACGGTAACGGTTTCATATCGGCGGCCGAACTCCGCCACGTAATGACCAACCTCGGCGAGAAGCTGACGGACGAAGAAGTCGACGAGATGATCAGGGAAGCGGATATAGACGGAGACGGCCAAGTCAATTACGAAGGTACGATGAGATGAAATCATATTTATAGAGTAAAGAAATTATTATTATCAAGTATCTAATACAATTTTTTCTGCTATCTCTACCACCGTTTTCGTTTCCTGCGTTTTTTATTTTATTTTAGGTTTTGAATGAATGTGCAGATGTCGCTGTCGATGGTGTCGTTTTTTTTTTTGTTTTTGTATGATATTTGCTGACAGCTACAAGAATACCATCGATTCAGGGATATTTGTAAAATGTCTCCTAATTAGCCTCACTTTAACATTTTTGAGTACACAATTCAAGTAAATAAAAAAAAGTTTAGAAAAATAATGCTGAATTGACGTTAACTAGTTTGTAGTGAGGTTATTTTAGGACACAATTGTGTGGTAATACAGGATGATATCGTTACTGCTTTCGATGTAGTTCCGATTCAGATTTTTTTTTTGCGTATTACATACTTTTATAAACGAAGCTGTATAAGAAATAATCATTATAGGAAGTGTATTTCGGGATGTACATTTAAAAATAATTTCTTACTGTTTAAACAGATACCAACTTTATTTAATTCTGGAAATGGAGTAACGCTTGAATATGAATTAGCTTATTATTATTATACATACATGCGTTTTTAGGGATATAGGAAATTAGATTTTGTCTTGAAGGAATGTTCGTATGAATTTCTTTTTTATTTTAGTATATTAGTAATCACAACAATATGTTTCTGCGGTATGAGCAGGTGTCTCGATTAATACCGGTAGATAGTGGACAAATTTGCATGTTTCCATAAGGAGATTAGCTAACTCCCCAACTTAAAATTATATTTGTCTAGTAACTACTGCTTTTGCTTTTTTGCCAAAGTCATGACATTAGGAAGCAGCCCAGCGTCAAATGGAACATGAGCTGCTTCGTCTAGAGAGCATAATATCTAATAAAAAAAATGCATGCATGACTTCCAGAACTGTTGGACAATACAAGCCTTCTTCGTTGTCCATTTTCAATCGTCTTATTTATTCTTGCAGGAGAATATTATAAATAAATACTGGATAAAACGTATCACCATCATCATGGTATTTATAGTAGAACGACTCGTGAAGATCCTCTTTCAGCGGAGACCAACACTTCATGAACTGATGCATTTTTTTTTTAAATTTGTCATCTCGAATATGGATTACTTTCGAGCTTATGAACGGTGAGCTTTTTATGTCTTCTCATAAAACCATAAAGCTAATCTTTCTCGGCTAATTTATTTTTGCTCCAACACTCTAAGATCTGGCATAACCATAGATGGTTGGTAAGGACGTGGCACATTTTTGACGAATTGGTAGAATTTCGTTTAGATTCTTTCGAAATAGTTGACTCGAATATTTTGATCCCAAATCGAGTGATAATGATTTTATCTTTAATAACTTTGCTTTTAGGTGGGGGTGTGGTAGGAAAGATTCACAAATATGAAGATTTTGGCATCGAAGTTAGATAGTTGATTTTAGACCTTTTCGAATCTTTGTTTTTTAATCTTAGGAGTTCGATTGGGCCGTTCACAATTTTGGGTCGACCTCGTGTGTAATTCTTAATTTTTAGGATCTTGATCGAGAATTTTAACTAGTTAAGTTTGATTAGATTGTTTGAGCAGGCATTGGAAGACCAAGAATTTGTAGTTTTTTTTTGCATTCGATTTTGGTAATTTTTTTTATTTGTACGTTGTACTGTACTTTTTATTACAGCTGCCTGGTTGGTTTTGAGCTTTTGGTCGAGTTAGAAATCTACAAACTTCTGAGTTTTCATTTTTTTCATTTGATTGAAATGTAAGATTTATAAAACAATTTTCTACTTAGGTAGTTTGCTGCTGCCATTTAGATCAGGGATTCCCAAACTATTTTGGGCAAGAGATCCTTTTTTCAAAATGAACTGATACCTCAGACTCCTATCTCTCTCTGTAAGCTCTTGAAATAAATTAGGTAGTAGATGAATGTATTATCGTTCAAGTTCCAACGAATTTAAAAACGCAAATGACTTTCAACCTAAGTGCAAGCTTGTTATATCGTAAAATATGATCATGATTTCGAAAGTAGGGACAACAGTATTGCAATACGATGTAGTTTTCTATTATCAACAAGAAAGAAGAAATTCATGCAATTGAATTACTGTTTTCAAATTTTAAGCAACAAATCAGTCTGAAAATTTAAGGCTTTCAGCATCGATTTTTGTTTAGCAGTTCACCCTAATTCTTTTGTTTTCAAATCTGGTTTAAATGTTTTATGGATTCTAGGCAGAGTACATATCTGCGATTCTATCGTAAAAAAAATATCTGAACTTTTTGAGTTATTACTCTACGATCGATCTTCGCTTCGCTGAGGCTGGACCACATGTTCATAAACCTCTTTTTCTCTAAGTGTTCAGCTCTTCAATCTAAGAATGTGTTGACTAAGCTGCGTGCCCTCTGTTAGAAAATTCTCTGTAGTAAGCTTATCTTCGGAGAGGATGGAGAGGTGGTGATTCCTTCTAATTTAGAACCATTCCGTCGTCGATGACGAGTGCACTGCGAACATAGATCCTAGGTTGGGGGCGGTCGAGATCGAGATCAGCCAACTTCGTTTACTAGTAAATTCCCAGATCTTCGGGGTTATGTACGGGTTAAGAGATATATTTGGTTATTTAGATTATTCGTTTATTTGTATACAGTATAAAAAAAATTCAAAAATAAACAACTTTACGTGATGGTTCTTATGGAGGATTTTGTGTCTGACAATGTGTAATATAAGATCGTAGGCGTCAACCCGTTTTTGAATTATGGCCATTTAACTAAAATTGTAATAGCTCTTCTCCTAATTGAGCTAGAGACTTCGGAGTGGTGTTATTTTCTTCTATGTGTAATGGCCTTTCATTTGATATGCAACATGTATGGGGCATTGGGAAAAAATGTTTTCCATAATTGATAAAATTTTGAATTTGAATTCCAAAAAAGTCACATTTTTAAAAAATTTCGAAAAATTCCTAGAAGTAGTTTACTATAAGACTAAGCAGTGTGCAAGGTTTCAAATTGAGATGGTAACAGGTTCTTGGTTAAAAGAATTTAAAACTAACATGTATTTTGAGAGTTTCTTTTTTTCTAGTGACTATTTTGGAGTCCAGTAGTGACAAATAAGATTTTGAGTTGGCAACCCTACCGGTGTGTGACAAGTTCATACTTGCTTCACATACTTAACCACTGCAGTGGGGCAGTGAAGCAGCAAGCAGCTCAATCTGATTATGGGCATCAGTGTTGTGTGGATGGTTAAAATAGTGATCTCTTTTTGATTTCTAGTTTGTTTTGTAATTTGAGAATCTATGAAAGTTTTTCTGTTTAAGAACTAACAGTCAGTCTATAAGTTAATTATTTAGTGGAGTATTGTGTGAAAAAAGACCCTCTAAGGGTTTACAAACGTCATCTAAACAGAAATATTATTAAGTAAGAACCGATTACTATCCCAATTTGAAACTTTGCACACTGCTTAGTGTTATAGTAAACTACTTTTGGGAATTTTTTGAAATTTTTTAAACATGTGTTTTTTTTTGGAATTCAAATTCAAAATTTTAGTATCAATTTTGGAAAACATTTTTTCTCAAGACCCCCTAGGTGTTGCATATCAAATGAAAGGCAATTAGAAATAGAAGAAAATAACACTACTTCCAAGCCTCTAGCTTAATTAGGAGAAGAGCTATAACAATTTTAGTAAATGTCCGCAGTACAATTTTGGCCATTTGGCCATAAGTCAAAAACGGGTTGACATGAGAAATTAAAACTTGACATTTTTCTTAGTCTACATGAATTTTACTTCACTGCCGAATTTCATCTAAATCTGAGATGGTCAAGTTGAATGGGTGTGTTGATATGACATGGAATGACCCTTTTATATGAAAATCATCGTTAAGTTCAACACTCTCTATATTTTAAATAGTGTAATTTGTAAGATAAAATGAATTTGATAAATAACTTTTTTTTTTAAAGCTTTACCGAAATATCCTATGGAAACAATAAAATTTGTCCACTCTGTATATCAGAAAATTTGGAAAAATAAATGTAGTATTGTAGTAAATTTTTGTAAATATAAAATTTTAGTATATGAGTAGTATGCATATTTTACACAGAAGGAAATGCATCGTTCTTCCTAATGTATATCCTAGATTTTGATACTATCACCTAACTTTGTATTGTTAAACATAATCGATTGATTATATACATACCTACATATATATACAGGGTGATTGGTGAGAATGGCCTATTAAAAGTATTATACAAACGGATTGGAATTTGAAAACAAAATTTTGCAGTTGGATATGGTTCAATATGAACTATCACGTGAAAATATTTTTGAATAAATATCACTTCCGGTTAACCGGAAGTGGGCATCAACTTCGATTTTTTAAATAGCATGCTATAAAATAAATTACAAATTCAGCTTCTATGATAAATTTTACACATATTTCATGTATCATACCCTATACCTAAATACCATTCCTTCTGAGTTATTCGTAATTAAAGAAAAAAAGTGACAGATACCGATTTTACTTTATAGTGATATTAGTTCACGTAGGAGTAAATGAGGCGAATGAAATTTTGCATACGCACAGCTGATATTATGTAGTTATACAGCATTTGAAGTTTTTTTCTGTAACATTATACAGGGTGTTTAAAAACTTAGTTGCTTATAAATAAGTTCAATCCGCGGAAAGTAGATTTTCTTAAATGGAAAGGTATATATTTTATTAGATATTATGATTCTGGAAAATATTATCTTTGAATCCGTATTAGGTGTTCCTATACCTAAAATGTAAGGTTAATAAGTTATTTAATTAACCTCCGTACCTAAAATGCTCTATGTCAATTTAGTGAAGCAAGTGTGCTTAGCTCATTTGTTTTACATACTTACTTGCCACTTATTTTGACGTCTGTCATTTTAGTTAGTTGTTCTCACGTACACTGTGGGAAATAGATCTGCACCAGTACAATAATTAGGGTAAATAATGCGAGCATTTACTTTACAACAACAAAAAATTGTTTTATTTGTTACAAAACATATTGTTCTCAGTACTTTTTTACAATTTTTATTTTACCTCTGTAATAATATTGTTTTCGTTTCTGTGCAATACATTTTTCTCAGTATATTGTGTTAGAATGGATTAGCATTGAGAATAGACCAAATCAGGTACCTAATCATGAATTTATTTATTATACAAAGTGAATGTAATCAAATAGTGAAATAAACGTATCAAACGTTTAGTGAAAGATACTAACATTTACAACTAATGATCAGCAAAAATTTCTAAGAATTTTTAAGATAAAAGTTTTAGCGACCGATATGTTCGTAGAACAATGGTGAAAGAACAATATCTGTTAAATAATAATAACAGTTATAATTATTTAAGAAAGCAGATATTTAAAAATCAGTTGAAGTAGTGTGTCCAAAAGAAAATATTTTGTTGAACGTTTTTTTACTCAATGAAATATTAGTTGATTGAAGAGTCTTTTGTGTATCTAAAATAAAAGTAAAACCCAAAGTGTAAAGTAAAACCCAACGTGTAACAATATCAGTAAAAAATTTAGATTATCTAAGAATTCTCCTAGATACTCCCAACAATTGGTATTTGAATAATCAACATAAAGTAAATCTACATCAAAGGTCTAAATAATTAGTAATAACAAATTAGGTAAAATTAAAAAAATAAAAAAGATAATATAAAAGATACAGTAGAAAAATTATAAGAACAACAATAATAATAACAAAAAAAAGTTATCTAAATGGTTTGACATGGCAACCATTCTATATTCGGAGACGTATTCCAATAATTCTTGCTAATCATCTGGTGTTATTTGCCTAAAGGATCCCTTATTCCTATAATTCAATGGGAAGAATTTTCGAAAATACGATTAACAAAATGACAGACGTCAAAATAAGTGGCAAGTAAGTATGTAAAACAAATGAGCTAAGCGCACTTGCCTCTGTAAATTGACATATCTGAGCATTTTAAGTACAGAGGTTAATTAAATCGTTGTAACTTATTAACCTTACATTTTAGGTATAGGAACATCTAATACGGATTCAAAGAGAATATTTTGTAGAATCATAATATCTAATAAAATATATACCTTTCCATTTAAGAAAATCTACTTTCCGCGGATTGAACTGATTTATAAGCAACTAAGTTTTTAAACACCCTGTATAATGTTACAGAAAAAAACTTCAAATGCTGTATAAGTACATAATATCAGCTGTGCGTATGCAATATTTCATTCGCCTCATTTACTCCTACGTGAAGTAATATCACTATAAAGTAAGATCGGTATCTGTCACTTTTTTCTTTAATTACGAATAACTCCGAAGGAATGGTATTTAGGTATAGGGTATGATACATGAAATATTGTAAAATTTATCATAGAAGCTGAATTTGTAATTTATTTTATAGCATGCTATTTAAAAAATCGAAGTTGATGCCCACTTCCGGTTAACCGGAAGTGATATTTATTCAAAAATATTTTCACGTGATAGTTCATATTGAACCATATCCAACTGCAAAATTTTGTTTTCAAATTCCGATCCGTTTGTATAATACTTTTAATAGGCCATTCTCACCAATCACCCTGTATAATTATAATTTTTGCCATTGTTGTATTTTTGAGTAGTAATTTTTTTCTCGTTAAAATTTTTGTTTTTAATTTGTCGTTTTCTTAAATTGGTAAAAACAACACTTGGGTATGACTGCTAGTGTTCTCTTGCAGATTTCCATGCGCTTGCTCTCATAGTTTTCAATCGGTGCTCAGATTCACAAGCTTCGAGCTGGTCAGTCAGTAGTAGTCTATAGCTTTTGAACGAGCCATTATTTTAATTTTATTTTTTTTTTTTTAGTAAATAAAAATGCATGCGTATCTGTGCACATAAATAATTATACTATCGTTGTTGATGTTTAATTTTTGTTTTATTTATGTTCGCCTTTTTCTATTCTTGTCCAAGAAATATAAAGCATCGTGTTCTCTTTTCGTAACTTCCCGAGTAAAAAAGAAAACGAAAAAACGTATTTCCATTCATATAACTTGCTGTTAAATACGCGGATTTATGTCCAGGCGTTAAATTTTTTATCGGATAATCCAACTTCTGATCAATTGTGCATCTTATTTATTACCTACCTAATGTGTTTATTTAGTTAAGAAAATCCATTATTATTAATGTTTTTTTTAATGGTTATAGCGCTGTTGCATTATTCTTGTAATTTGGCATAATTGTTGGAACATTCGATTGTGTTGTTTTAATATTTTTATCTTTGTTGCATGCGTACATTTGTATTGCTGTACTTATTTTCGGTGTTTTACACGTATTTATATACATATATCTAATGTTTCTTTTCTTTTGAAGATGGTTTTGTATTGCTAAATCGCAGTAGTTTGCAAATGTGGAGAATGGAGGTGTATAATTTTGAAATATTGGATTCCCAATATAGTTCTTGCGAAAGATATTTTTACACGGCGCAAACACAATAAAAATATTGGTGTTTAAATTCTTTTAATCAATACTATAATTATAAATATAATATACATGTAGATACCTTTTATTCCCTATACATTATTTATATCCCATATATACACACACATATTTCACGGATGACGTCAATAATTATCGCTGTTCAAATAATATGCTTGCTTTTTCTCTTTCACTTGAGGCACACAAAATATAAATATTATACGACATATTATGGTGTTTAATGATAGGAAAATGGATAGGAAAAAGAAGAAAACCTTGAATTTATCTGACGAATTAACTTTGACGCAACGTTGAGCATTCTTCGCGTTAATTTTCGATTTCGTAATACGACCATCGGAGGAGAATCTGATATATTTTAATAGTTGGGAAAAATGAAGGTCGGAAAACGACATGTACGACCGTTTAATTAAGATTGCGCGCTGAATATTTTATTAGTACGAGATGTGCATGCATCAGTACTGGATGTTTTAATAATAGAAAGATTCCTGCGTTAATGATTTCATTAAGACTTAAAAGCGTTATGAGTTGCGATGTAGATTTTCTGGATTCATTATTTAATGAGTGTTAAATTTATTTTATTCGAATTATATGGCGTTCTACAGTATTGTCTGGGCAAAATTGATGTATTGGTTTAATAGCATTAAAAAAAAATCTGTTGTACATTATTAAGACCTGCTGTTGTTGACTAATTCTTGTATGGTATTATTATTTATCGGGATATATGAATAAATGAGGAATCCGTATATCTAGATATGAATTTATTGAGACGTCACTGTGTTCCCAAAACAAATATACATTTGGCTTGTTTGTACAAGGGGTCATTGGTCCAATTTATAAAAAAAAAAATCTTGTGTTACCTGCAGTAGCTAGCAATTGTCTAGTAAATATATGAAGTTATTTTGTTGTTCAGAATTCCTTCTTAAAATTATTGCATTTCTGTTTGCTACAATATCATATCATGGATCTTAGTTCATTTATCCCATTTGTTATTGTCATATTTTGGAGGAGATGGGAAGAGTTGGGGGGTGAGGAGGGAGGGGGATGACTAATACAAAATAAAGAAATAAAAAGCAAGAGGGGATTTTAAACTTGCGCTTCTAAATGCGTTCGTAATTTCTCTCTTGAGAGAGAGTGGGAGAGGGTTTTCTAATAAGAACGATACGATTTTAAAATGAAATAAAATAGAAATGATTTCAGATATAACCACACTTTTTTTACATCGAGGGCATCATAGCAAACGGGCGTATGAACCAAAATTAACAAAATCGTTTTATTGGGCGTATGAATTTGTTTAACAAGTCTGCGCGTCATAACAAAAGGCCGTAGCACTTACTAGCATTGCCATGCTCCAACTGCATATTTTTATTTGACGTATAAGCCACTTTTCGAAATGACAGAAAGGCGAGATGGTTTATACGCCCTTTCAATATAACTTAGCGATGTACAGGGTGAGTTATTTTGGTTGTCTTGTATGTTGATCATGTATATATGATAACTCCAAATTTTAAAACCCTAAAAAAACTTTGAGTACGCCACTGCCTTCCTCTTTCAATTTATATGAAAAGATATTTGAACACTTTGTTGATAAACCACCTAATAACGTAGATATAACCATTTATTAAAATTGACTATTTTTCGATTTACCCTCGTATCTCCCAAATAACATGTACTAAAAAAAATCAATTGTAACCAGTGATTAAATTTCAAAAAAAGAGATCAAGAGTGCGCCATCAGTTTTTGTCTATCTATTCTAGATTCTAAGATAGCCTACAAAGACAACCAAAATAACTCACCCTGTACATAATCTCACTTCTTTAGGTAGTTTACAGCGGCGACTGTTGTTTACGCGGTTCAGATAGTTACAAAGTACAAAAAATGAATAAAAATATGATCAGGGCTCGTCTAGAAGCCAATATTTGGTCAAATTAGCCAAAGATATTGCAAAAGATAATAAAGAAGGAGATATGTATGCTTATGATATGCTTTTCTGATAACACGTGTGAGGTACTAGAAGAGGCAAGCATGTACCGGCTAGAAAACTTCCAGGCGATGCAATAGACCTTGCAAATAAACACATACATTCAGGAAGGAGTATCTGGAATCTACCTATATTAAATAAAGAGACAATGTACAGGGTGTCCCATTTTGGGCACTTTGCCAGGGTATCTCAGTTATTAATAACGATAGAGGGTTGCGGTTTTCGTGATACTGTCCTACTTTTTTTGTGAAATGAAAGATGCCGCAAACAGAATTTTGCTATCCCCCTTAGTTTTTGAGATATAGGGTGAAATTGAAAATTTTCAATTCACACACATCTCTCGTATCTCAGTTGCCATGGAAGTTAGTGAAAAAGTAAAAATGGAATATCAACCAGTTTTTTACGAAGAATCCAGTGGCGTAGTTGGTCTTTTTCTAAGTGTAATAATTTTCAAGTTATGGACCATACTTATGATTATTTAAACGGAACACCCTGTATATTATTTTTTATTTCGATTAAGTATAATTTGTATTTGTAACTGTAATAGCTAACAATAACAAGTATAAACAATTCGTAAACTACAAAGACAAGGGTTTAAATTAGGTGCTGGAAATGACCTCCATTTTGACGAATGCAGTTCTGGCATATTTAAGGCATTCTTTTAATTGCATTTAAAATAGTGATGGGCTTTCTATGTAGAGCTTGATAGGCCAAAGCAATTGCCTCACGAAGTTCCGCTACGGAATTATGGCGTACTTTATATACTTCATTTTTCATGAAACCCCACAAAAAGAAATCTAATATGGAAAGATCGGGAGATCCTGGAGGCCATCTCACAGGTCCGTTCGTACCTATCCATCTTTGAGGAAAGTTATTTTCAAGAAATGACCTTAATAAGCCAGCATTGTGGCTGTGGGGTTTAAATAATCATAAGTATGGTCCATAACTTGAAAATTATTACACTTAGAAAAAGACTAACCACGCCACTGGATTCTTCGTAAAAAACTTTTACTTTTTCACTAACTTCCATGGCAACTGAGATACGAGAGATGTTTGTGAATTGAAAATTTTCAATTTCACCCTATATCTCAAAAACTAAGAAGGATAGCAAAATTCTGTTTGCGGCATCTTTCATTTCAAAAAAAAGTAGGACAGTATCACGAAAACCGCAACCCTCTATCGTTATTAATAACTGAGATACCCTGGCAAAGTGCCCAAAATGGGACACCCTGTACACCCTTTATGTTGACCAATGTGCTGAATATAACCGAATTCCGATTTCAAAAACTCTTTACAACGAATTACGTATAAAGAAAAATATTGGGTTTCACATGCCGAGGAAAGATCAGTGCTGGTGTCATCATTTCGAAACACTACCAAAAAATCAATCCCCTCCATGTACTCAGAAAAAATGCTGCAAATGAAGAGAAAACGAAAGATTGTAGAACAGCGAAAGATAGCAACAGCAATTACATCTCGGCGAACTTTGATTTAGAAGCTGTTTTGTACAGTCCATTGTTTCATGCGAAACCGATAAGTACCGAATGTGAGGGGAAAAGAGGCTAGAATGAGATAGCTACATGTATAAAATTGTTCCTTAATACTTTACCTAAAGATACAAGGCGTGTCGTTTTGCAAGCAGACTGTTGTCCCGGACAAAATAGAAATGCCGTAGTTGCTTGCATGCTGCAAGAAGCTGTTCAAACAATAGCACACCTCGATATTATCTTAGAGTATAATCGATAACTTTTATATTCTGAATAGTACTTCGTTTAAATGTCCACCTCGGCTTTGTGTACACGAGTGAATTCGACGAATCCAATTTTCAACGACTGTGCAATAAATCGGGCGTGTAATCTCACGAATGCAGCGTTCAATGTTTAATCTCAAAGCATCAAGTTTTTGTGACCTGTTTGCATAAACTTTAGATTTTAATTGATCCCACAAAAAGTAATCTAAAGGAGACAAATCACAGCTTCTTGGAGACCAGAGAACAGTTGAATTCCTTGAAATGATCTTTTCTCCAAACTTTTCTTGCACTATGGCGATAGTTTCATGAGCAGTGTGACATACAGCGCCGTCTTGCTGGAACCACATATCTTCTAAATCAAGCGCATCAAAATGTGACCCTAAAAAATTTGTCTGGATCGTTCACCATTCACTGTAACTGAATCTCCAGCCAATTAATACCACCATACCATAAACCACACCATACAGTTACCTTCAGGGGACGCAAATGCTTCTCGTGAATCTGTTATTGATGGTTTTCACCCCAAAAAACGGCAATTATGCTTATTTGCGTAACTATTTAATCAAAATGAGCTTCATCTAAAAAAATAATTTTTTCGTCGTTCTAAACTCCAAGCAGCAAATTCGCGGCGCCGCCATGAACCAGTGGCTTAAGTTCTTGGGTCAAAACAATCTTATACGAGTGTAAATTTAAATCTTTTTGCAAAATTCGCCAAGTTGTTGTCTTTTTTTAAGTCCTAACTCTTGAGCATGACGAGGAATTGATAAATTTGGATCTTCTACAAGACTAGCTCTTACAGCAGCAATAATCTCAACAGTTCTGGCATTTCGGCTTTTTACTGGTGTTTTTACATCGTGAAGAGTAAAATTACTTTCAAATTTCTTAACGATGCGAAGAATGACGAGCACAGAAGGGCGATTATTTAGACCAAAGTTTTTGACGATTTTCGCAAAATTTTTGGACAACAACCAAACGTTCTTAGAGCGAGTATTTAGCCATAATAAATTGTATGAGTTTAGTGAACATTAATGACAACTAGTGACAGTTATGACTTTATTACCATGGTTACTACATCATTACAAAATCATATCATTATTATTGGAAAACCCTTTATAATCTCATAAAAGTAACGTTACTTTCGTTAAATGTGGAATGTTGGAATGCCGTGCAGTGGTCAATACAGGATCAATAAATGATATTTTGTACAGAGTTAGTAGTCAAGTGTGCCAGAATACTTAAATGTTTTCGAAATCATATAATATATAGGGTGTCCAAAGATTAACTTCAAAATATGAAAACTAAAAGTCGGAAGCAAAATCTTGTACTAGACTTGGATGGAAACTTGTAACTGCAATGGATGGGGGACGGGTGGGAGGAAAATGTCATCATTGTCTTTGTTTATTTTAATATTGAAGTTTTTTTGAATAGACTGTTTGGACATCTCACGAGACATTAGGAATAAAATTTTTTGATTAAGTTTGGCCACATATAGTTAATATATTTGCGAAAAATTAAGTTTCTGCTTCAGAATTGGCCAGAAAAAAAATATTTTCCGAACACATGCATTTCGTAAGATTAAAATTACAAAGAAGGGAAGGTTGTTTGACGGAAGAGTGACTTTTCAAAGGTTGGCAACACTATGGTGATTATGTCGTTCACTTTCGTCATGTTTCTGATGTCAAAATTGCAAACAAATCTAACGGATAGGTTGTGCTATGGAGAAAAAAAAAAGGGAAACCGAGGAAAGTTTGTATAAATATGATTGTGAATGAAAAAGTTATCTGTCAGATGGTTGCCGCATTTGTTTAATGCTAATCAAACGTAATCTTAGACATTCTTCCGACCAAATACTCCTGAACTGAATATACAGTCGATACAATAGAGTGAATTTAAGCCTTTATAAGCTTCAAGCCATAATGGACTTTTTTCAACAACTCCAAATGGTTTAAATTTTTTAATTTAATTTGAGTTACTTCGTCTTTAAATAAACCACGATCAAAGAAAGTCATAGTATGCTGATTTGTTTTTGTCGTACCCGCTCATAGAACGCAACTTTTACAATTCTATTTATACTGCAAAATTGAAATCT
Organism: Holotrichia oblita; assembly: GCA_023690525.1. Classification (NCBI taxonomy): domain Eukaryota; kingdom Metazoa; phylum Arthropoda; class Insecta; order Coleoptera; family Scarabaeidae; genus Holotrichia; species Holotrichia oblita. The sequence goes on along the minus strand of CM043021.1, from coordinate 85,149,031 downwards.
TCATAATATTGATACGCAGCTTTTCATTTATTCTAAGAAGCACATTAAATTTATTTTCTTCTGTTGAAACTGTTTTTGTTTACATTTTCTTAGTTTTATATTCCGATAAAACTGTTCCTATCGGAAAAACTATTTCCATCGGCTCTTATTATAACAAAATAATCTGAAGCACTGTAGTATCCCTATAATCACTTGAATAAATTGAAATCGAGTACAGTTGTCCGCTTATGCTTTCTGCTTCTTTGTCGTTGAGTTGTTTGTTGAGTCGTTTGAACTACCTTCTCCAAATGGGTCCCTGGGTCTCTTCTACATTCAAATTCGAAAAGTTGTCAACGACAATTTCTTCTGTTATTATATTATTGTCTAAGGTCATCAAATCCTTTACATTTTAAGGGTCTGCTGCTTTTAAATGTTTAGCATGTTGTAATACCTCGGCAACTGTAGATCATGGCAGATCTTCTTCAGGATAGCAATCAGTTTTTACATTTTTCTTAAATCCAAAATTGCCGAAATAGTTCTTAATTGTCGAGGAACTTACTACCATGCTGTTTTTATAAAATACAAAGCCTTTAAATAACACTGATAGACTTTGTAATCTTATAAACTTCTAAACAGAACTAGAAAGTCTGATATTGACAGTTAAATTTGTCAAATCTATTAAACGAGCAAAATATATCTTTGACTATATAGTTCTTTAGGTAAAACTCCAAAACATGTGTTAGCTCTTTTATATACATAATTGGAAATGTTTCAAATTAATTTAATTTTATCGTTATTATATTAATATATTTTTAATAGTTTCACATAGTTTGAAAAACGAGTTTTAAACAAATCAAAATTACTATTCACTACATTACTATTAGATTTTTTATTACATTTTTATTATGCGTTTAAATCCCAACATGATTTTATAACTGTAATCGTTTACTCGTAGGGCAAACATCTACGATCCAGATTATTGCGTATTGACTCTGTTAACAATCTCCATTCTCTATTTTGCAAGCGATTAATCTCAAACAAACTGATACCTGCTGTATTTTCCACATTATCTGTACATGTAAATATTCATATTAATAATTACATGTATACTAACTATGAACCTATCTGTAAATAATGTTTTATATCCTACTTTGTTTCGTTTAAATCGCAAATCGTTCATTATGGGTTCAAAATAGAAGGTCTTAAATTGAAATTTATTGGTTTGTTGGATTTTTTAAAATAATTATTTACTTAAACACACTGTATACATATCTTTATTGTTGCGTTGAATATATTTTAATTTTCCAACTTTCTATTGTTTCAGAGTTCGTCACTATGATGACTTCAAAATGAAGTGGATGCACCATCAGCGTACTTTGCTTTCCAATATTGTTTCAACCCGGCCCACTATCTATAAATAATAATATAATAATAATAAATAATAATAAAAAACTACAATTTTCAACATCAATCTCGAACTTTGCTTAGGAGCCGGGTACCACCACATCACTAAACAAGTGAATAACTTTTAAATGGTTAATTAAATTAATTTACAAGACAAAAAGTTTAATTATTATGAAAATATAAAAAATAAATAATAAAAAAAAAATAAAATAATTATTGAGAATTAAATATAATTGTGTAAATTTTTGTAATATATATATATTTGTTTTTCTTTTTTGGAAATTCGTCGGTAGTGTAGCATAAATAAGAGGAAGTACATAATATAACTAAAGATATATGAAGAAAAATACTAAAAAAAGTTTACGTAAACAAACATGATTTTCTTTTTAATTTTAATTTTTTTTAATCTAATTCGGTGCAACAGTATTTTCCATTTTTTTTTAACGAGTAAGTCCGCATATTGTTTGGATAATTCCGGTTCGACTATATACTAATTAAAATTTAAAAAGAAAATAAAAACGTAATGTTAGTGGAGTCCTCACGAAATTTAAAATAAAAAAAATAAATTCTCACAAAGTATGAACCATTTGCTTTATTTTTTAGTGTACTTAACAATAAATAACAAATAATATATACAACATATTATATGTTAAAATATAATATATCGACTGCATCGTACTGTATATGTGTTATTAGAGATATATGAAATATAATAAAATACTTAAGGAAATAAATATCAAAACTAATAAAAAGAAATAGTAAGATGGGGATACATCTTAGATCTTATTTAAATATACATACATCAGAAGATTAAAAAAAAAAGTTGAAAGCTTCATACTTTGTGATGTATTTACTGTGCACTTAAGAAATTAAGAAATGTAAAAAAAGCGTACTGTATCCCCAAAATTTCTATACCTAAATACCCTCTTTTTTAATTCTCTGATTTTTTTTTAATTTTTAATTTTTTATATATACATATATAAACCCTCAAGTTCGCGATGGCAGTAGTTTGAGGCCAGGTCATCTCTTTGTAATATTTAAAGAATTTCCTTTTTTATTAAAATAATTGTTGTACTATTTTTTAGTAACATTTCCACATGTGCTATGTTTTACGCATATATTTTTTAAACTTAAATTCTCTTTTTACTACTATTAATAATATAATTATTATAACTTCTCTGTTCGTTTCATTATATAATTAATATTCGTTGTTTTTATTTTGTATATTGCGGATTTTTTATAGTAAAGAACGAAAAAAAGAAAAAGAAAAAAATCTTAATATAAACATACAATATGAGAAAAAAATAATTGATAATATCCTAATTATTATTACTATTATTACAACCTAAACTTGCAATTATTATATGATACACAGTTTTAAATGTACGAAAACGTTAGTACTAAACGCTAACATTTTTGTTTATTCAATGTACGATGCGTTTCTCGTTTGTTTGGAGTTCACGGAAGATGATGACTGGATGTTTATCATATTGATGATGAGTTCTGAAACAAAAAAAAAGAGAACGAGTAAGAAGCCGCAGGAGAAACGGTGAAAAATACAATAAAAAAGAGAGTGAAGAAAACTTATACCACCTTTTTCTTACACCGCTGTCAAACAAGACCCTAACAACTTCCCAGCCGAATCCAAATCCTATTTCTCTCCAAACTTCTTTTTAATACGAGTTTTAATTTATTACTATTATTACGATAATTTAACATATTAAGAAAAGCTCTTATCAGTTACATAATGTGAAATTATTAGATGTTTAAATTTGAAATAAATGTGACTGGAAAATATGTGTTTGTTTTGCCGGCCTAGCGAGGTTATTGCAACCAATTTGGCTTCATAATATGAGTACTATAGATATAATAGATTAGCAAAAGAGGTAAGAAAACAGTTGGAGTAAAATATACTGCACAACAATCAAAAGAACTCGCTTATGGGATAGCGTTTTGTCATGTTCATGAATAGCTTCTTCCAAATTTTCGCGGAAAAAAATGGTTCCCTGTCGACCCTCTGTTCGAGAAGCTTCCGTTTTGGAGTGATATATTGTAGTTCTATTCTACACATCAACAAATTTAGAGGAAAAGATTGCATACATTTAAAACTAAAAAATGCCTGTAATAAGTGCTCATGCTATAATTGCAGTAACCACCATGCTGTGTTGGCGGCAATCGGTGGTACTGCTTGTGACATTTTTATTTTCTTTTTTATATATTTCGACAATCCTCGATGTTTTTTTTTTATTTGTCATGATATATGACGATTTATTTAGCGGGGCTGACAATCCATGCATTGTCCGAGCTACGAGTAGTTAAGTCATTGTGTAATACAAGTCAGCATGGCGAGAAGCAATACATGCAGATCTGGGATTTGCTCTTGTAATTATATGAGCGCCTATTGCAGCCATTATTGGTTTATTATATTTCGACAATACTTGCAACGCTTTCAAATTTACAACCCTTAAATTTTATTTTATGACGTAATCTGTAACGAGCGGTTGAGTTAAATTTTGTTTATGGACGAGAATCGTTTCTGTATAATTTCAACTGATGGTAAGAAACGATTGTATGGAATTTCAAGCAGAACAAAATGCACCATTTAGTATTACTAGACTACATCCTTTGGTGGAGGTTCAATTATGGTATGGGGTGGTATCTGTAAGTTTTAGGCCAAGCACAAAGTCAGTGGTGATCGTTGACCTTGTCAGAAGGATGGGAGCAGTAGTTGTAAGTGTTTCGAAAGAGAATGTACGCTTTTGAAGCAAAAAAACACTAACAATTAGTATGTGCAATCAAGTTACTCTCTTTAAAATCACAGTATAAATAAATTCTAAACAGTAAGCGACGCTACTCAATTTTGATGGCCCTACGCGTAAAAAGTACAGACTTGCGCAAAAATGTGGGACAACCTGTTTTATTGGTCTAAAGTGCTTTACCGTGACATAGAGGAAGAGGATATTCAGTTTGTCATAATAGATTTCATAGGTTATACATGGATATGTCACATTAAAAATTATCAAAGTATTTCTGACGTTTTCAATTTTCGACAAGCACTTTGACATTCATGCAATTAATCAAATACCTATGTATATACTCTATATAGTAACGAAAGTCTGCTTCACACAGTAATAGTTTAGTTGTCCCATTTTTTAATGCATACATCTGTACCTCTCTAGAAATGGTGTCTTGTTTACTACATTGACAGTTGACAAGTAATTGTCAAATATTTTGAGTTTATATATACACATTTTATGTGTTATGTTGATCAAATGTTATTGATAAATGTCGCACGTGAGCGGAAGAGTATCTTGGCTATTTAAAATAAAAAGTTGGGTAAAAGATCAAAAGGGACCGATGAATATTGTGTTTAAAATCATACTTTGTTGGAGTCTGACATGTTACAGTTTCAAATGATGTAACAATAATGTACACAAAGAAAGGAATTGTAACTTGTTATTTGTAACAATTACTTTTGTATAATGTATTCCAGTAAAATAAATTTTAAGAGAACTATTTTATTATTTGACTTTTAATTTAGTTTTGTATTTGTTAAGTTACCAAGGTTAGAATATACTAGGTATATTGTCAAAATTATTTGTTTTAGTGTTTATTTCGATGTGATTATAAAATACTTATATTTAGTAAATGGTTCTGATAAAATTGACATCCAACAGATAAAGACCCAATAATAAACACGATACTGTATACAGGGATGAGGTCGTCAGTTATTATGACGTCTCGTAAACGGCAATGGTAGAATAAAGGCAAAAATTACGGTATGCTCGTACTGTCGCTAAATATTGTTATAAATTGACATCAAAATTATAACAACAAAGGTATATTGAATTATGTATAGTCGTCAAAATAAAATGCAAGAAGGTTCAGGTAACGAAGTATATTATAAAAAGCAGGATGCTGTCTAAATTTCAAGAAAGATAAACCGTATAATTGTATAGTGTTATCAAAACCACTGTTTTTTAAAAGTTATTGAAAAGATATCGGAGGTAGTGGACAGTGTGGCGTAGCCAATTGGACTGTATCCATAATTCGAATTTTATTGTAAAGTATTAAAATAAACTGTTTTCGATATAGAAACAATAAATCTAAATAGATCTGAAATACGTATCTATTGCAACAGTGCACACTCACACAGTGTTGCCAGGTTGGGCGATTTATCGCAATTTGGGCGACTTCTGATACAAAATTGCGACAACTCATCGCAAATTGGGCGATTTCAAATTGTTCAGGGCTAGAACTGCGCCGAATCGACAGCAAGCCGCCTCGATACTTTCCCCACACTCCGCTTCTCCCCTTCCTATAAAGTGAATAAGTGCTTTAGGGAAAGGAGAACAGTGGGGTGGTAAAATGTTGAGGCGACCGTTCTCGATTCGGCGCAGTTCTACCCCAGGTTCTAGCATATGCACCCTTCTATACATCTATTGACAATTTTACCTGTTTCAAGATCATCAATCAAGAAGAACTTTTTCAACAATTCAACGATTTCAAACATACCACCGGAATAAAACCACTAAGGATCGTTTAACCGGTTTAGCGTTATTGTCGATTCATCGAAATTTAAAAATTGATTATGATGTTGTTTTGAGCATGTTTAACACAAAAGTCAGAAGCATTAACTTAAGTCTTAGAATATTTGGTTTTATTTATTTTTCTTTAAATAAAAGTCGGTAGTTGGTATTAACTATCTATTATCAACTGTGACAACTGTCGGAGCCGGATATTTTAAAAATGTTAAATATACTTTCAAAACTTCTGATTCCTTTTTTAGGTCTTCAACCCTTTTGGGCCCCTCTTCAAACCCAAATTCCACGAGCTACGCCACCGGTAGTAGTGGACAATCTTTAGGTTGAAAAATTGGGTCGTTGCCGTCAAGCAACAAGTAATGAGGATGATAATAGATTAATCCAACACATTAAAGATAATCCATTTGAAACAGCAAACAGTGTGCTGTCCCAATATATTTTCCTCAAGAGAGTTGATAAAAGCATTAGTATGTGTGGATTTTTATGATAGATTGAAAATATCTTGACGATTTTGATATTCATCAACGCCACGCAAACATTTCGGTAGATTCATTATTCTAAATATTTAAAAATGAAGTCGCTACAATGACAAGACATTGCCAAGTTCTCTTACATTGATAATGATTCGACGCAGTACCATTTCGTATAGTTATTTGCCTATCAAAAAAAGTGTAAAAAAGTGGTTTACCTTTTTGTTTTCTTATTTTAGGAAAAACACGAAAAAGATTCATAAATTGTTGAATAAAATTTCGTAAAACTTTATAAGTACATATTTCCATAATTATTAAAGCATAGCATGTGTAATATTGTTTTTCTAAGTGCCACATATTGTAGATTTATAGGTTTATGATTCCTTTTTATTCACAAACAACAATACGTCAAGTACATACCTATAGACAGAAAATTCGATAGCATGAAGAGGTATCACAATATTATTTTGACTGTTGTTCTTACATAATTATAGTGCTATAAAATTCATATTCAAAAGCATAAACGACACAATACATAATGATATTTTAATGTTAATTATTACCAGTTGTTTTTTTATTAACAAAACTACAAAGTAGAGATTTGCAATCATAAAAATATTAACTTGGTTATATTTACATATCAGTAACATCTAATTCCTTAATGATAAACTCAAACGTATACTAATTGTTATTAAATGTAAATGAATTTTTTATTTATTGAATTACATTTCTCTAATCTGTAAAATTTCTTGAATGATTATTTATGATACATATACTGTAAATGTAGGTAACATATCTTTACACAATGCATTATTATGTCAGTGATTCAATCTTTAATAGGAATAATGGTAATAGAACATATATTGAGTCACATCAATGCGTAATTGTTTACAATTTAAAATGAACGCATTCCGAATACGAAACAATAGTCTCCTTCTTAAATATAAATCTTGCAAGACTATTGTAAGAAAATTTGTAAATTCATCAATTATCTTCATTGATGCTATTTACATACAGGTAAAAGAAAAAAGATTATTTATTGTAGTTTTAATTTTAAAAATTATTATTATTAGAGTATCGATTTTGACTCGTATCGAAAATTGTTCATTAAATATCATTACGAAACTCCCAACCCGGTAAGCGTACTTAATGCAATCATCTCAGAGCCTCTAATTACGTTGTTTGTGAACATGGTATAACAACAATCAATTAATACACTGTAATTATGTAACATACTGTCTGATGATTACCGGAACCAAAAATTAACTACCAGGAAGTACGTTGTTTGGATAAATATACGTTTTCATGGTAAGTACGTATTGAATACGGTTTTATTAGATTATGAATGCACAAGATGCAACAAAAGTGAGAATGGCCTATTAAAAGTATTATACAAACGGATTGGAATTTGAAAACAAAATTTTGCAGTTGGATATGGTTCAATATGAACTATCACGTGAAAATATTTTTGAATAAATATCACTTCGGTTAACCGGAAGTGGGCATCAACTTCGATTTTTTAAATAGCATGCTATAAAATAAATTACAAATTCAGCTTCTATGATAAATTTTACACATATTTCATGTATCATACCCTATACCTAAATACCATTCCTTCTGAGTTATTCGTAATTAAAGAAAAAAAAGTGACAGATACCGATTTTACTTTATAGTGATATTAGTTCACGTAGGAGTAAATGAGGCGAATGAAATTTTGCATACGCACAGCTGATATTATGTAGTTATACAGCATTTGAAGTTTTTTTTCTGTAACATTATACAGGGTGTTTAAAAACTTAGTTGCTTATAAATAAGTTCAATCCGCGGAAAGTAGATTTTCTTAAATGGAAAGGTATATATTTTATTAGATATTATGATTCTGGAAAATATTATCTTTGAATCCGTATTAGGTGTTCCTATACCTAAAATGTAAGGTTAATAAGTTATTTAATTAACCTCCGTACCTAAAATGCTCTATGTCAATTTAGTGAAGCAAGTGTGCTTAGCTCATTTGTTTTACATACTTACTTGCCACTTATTTTGACGTCTGTCATTTTAGTTAGTTGTTCTCACGTACACTGTGGGAAATAGATCTGCACCAGTACAATAATTAGGGTAAATAATGCGAGCATTTACTTTACAACAACAAAAAATTGTTTTATTTGTTACAAAACATATTGTTCTCAGTACTTTTTTACAATTTTTATTTTACCTCTGTAATAATATTGTTTTCGTTTCTGTGCAATACATTTTTCTCAGTATATTGTGTTAGAATGGATTAGCATTGAGAATAGACCAAATCAGGTACCTAATCATGAATTTATTTATTATACAAAGTGAATGTAATCAAATAGTGAAATAAACGTATCAAACGTTTAGTGAAAGATACTAACATTTACAACTAATGATCAGCAAAAATTTCTAAGAATTTTTAAGATAAAAGTTTTAGCGACCGATATGTTCGTAGAACAATGGTGAAAGAACAATATCTGTTAAATAATAATAACAGTTATAATTATTTAAGAAAGCAGATATTTAAAAATCAGTTGAAGTAGTGTGTCCAAAAAGAAAATATTTTGTTGAACGTTTTTTTACTCAATGAAATATTAGTTGATTGAAGAGTCTTTTGTGTATCTAAAATAAAAGTAAAACCCAAAGTGTAAAGTAAAACCCAACGTGTAACAATATCAGTAAAAAATTTAGATTATCTAAGAATTCTCCTAGATACTCCCAACAATTGGTATTTGAATAATCAACATAAAGTAAATCTACATCAAAGGTCTAAATAATTAGTAATAACAAATTAGGTAAAATTAAAAAATAAAAAAGATAATATAAAAGATACAGTAGAAAAATTATAAGAACAACAATAATAATAACAAAAAAAAAGTTATCTAAATGGTTTGACATGGCAACCATTCTATATTCGGAGACGTATTCCAATAATTCTTGCTAATCATCTGGTGTTATTTGCCTAAAGGATCCCTTATTCCTATAATTCAATGGGAAGAATTTTCGAAAATACGATTAACAAAATGACAGACGTCAAAATAAGTGGCAAGTAAGTATGTAAAACAAATGAGCTAAGCGCACTTGCCTCTGTAAATTGACATATCTGAGCATTTTAAGTACAGAGGTTAATTAAATCGTTGTAACTTATTAACCTTACATTTTAGGTATAGGAACATCTAATACGGATTCAAAGAGAATATTTTGTAGAATCATAATATCTAATAAAATATATACCTTTCCATTTAAGAAAATCTACTTTCCGCGGATTGAACTGATTTATAAGCAACTAAGTTTTTAAACACCCTGTATAATGTTACAGAAAAAAACTTCAAATGCTGTATAAGTACATAATATCAGCTGTGCGTATGCAATATTTCATTCGCCTCATTTACTCCTACGTGAAGTAATATCACTATAAAGTAAGATCGGTATCTGTCACTTTTTTCTTTAATTACGAATAACTCCGAAGGAATGGTATTTAGGTATAGGGTATGATACATGAAATATGTGTAAAATTTATCATAGAAGCTGAATTTGTAATTTATTTTATAGCATGCTATTTAAAAAATCGAAGTTGATGCCCACTTCCGGTTAACCGGAAGTGATATTTATTCAAAAATATTTTCACGTGATAGTTCATATTGAACCATATCCAACTGCAAAATTTTGTTTTCAAATTCCGATCCGTTTGTATAATACTTTTAATAGGCCATTCTCACCAATCACCCTGTATAATTATAATTTTTGCCATTGTTGTATTTTTTGAGTAGTAATTTTTTTTCTCGTTAAAATTTTTGTTTTTAATTTGTCGTTTTCTTAAATTGGTAAAAACAACACTTGGGTATGACTGCTAGTGTTCTCTTGCAGATTTCCATGCGCTTGCTCTCATAGTTTTCAATCGGTGCTCAGATTCACAAGCTTCGAGCTGGTCAGTCAGTAGTAGTCTATAGCTTTTGAACGAGCCATTATTTTAATTTTATTTTTTTTTTAGTAAATAAAAATGCATGCGTATCTGTGCACATAAATAATTATACTATCGTTGTTGATGTTTAATTTTTGTTTTATTTATGTTCGCCTTTTTCTATTCTTGTCCAAGAAATATAAAGCATCGTGTTCTCTTTCGTAACTTCCCGAGTAAAAAGAAAACGAAAAACGTATTTCCATTCATATAACTTGCTGTTAAATACGCGGATTTATGTCCAGGCGTTAAATTTTTTATCGGATAATCCAACTTCTGATCAATTGCATCTTATTTATTACCTACCTAATGTGTTTATTTAGTTAAGAAAATCCATTATTATTAATGTTTTTTTTAATGGTTATAGCGCTGTTGCATTATTCTTGTAATTTGGCATAATTGTTGGAACATTCGATTGTGTTGTTTTAATATTTTTATCTTTGTTGCATGCGTACATTTGTATTGCTGTACTTATTTTCGGTGTTTTACACGTATTTATATACATATATCTAATGTTTCTTTTCTTTTGAAGATGGTTTTGTATTGCTAAATCGCAGTAGTTTGCAAATGTGGAATGGAGGTGTATAATTTTTGAAATATTGGATTCCCAATATAGTTCTTGCGAAAGATATTTTTACACGGCGCAAACACAATAAAAATATTGGTGTTTAAATTCTTTTAATCAATACTATAATTATAAATATAATATACATGTAGATACCTTTTATTCCCTATACATTATTTATATCCCATATATACACACACATATTTCACGGATGACGTCAATAATTATCGCTGTTCAAATAATATGCTTGCTTTTTTCTCTTTCACTTGAGGCACACAAAATATAAATATTATACGACATATTATGGTGTTTAATGATAGGAAAATGGATAGGAAAAAGAAGAAAACCTTGAATTTATCTGACGAATTAACTTTGACGCAACGTTGAGCATTCTTCGCGTTAATTTTCGATTTCGTAATACGACCATCGGAGGAGAATCTGATATATTTTAATAGTTGGGAAAATGAAGGTCGGAAAACGACATGTACGACCGTTTAATTAAGATTGCGCGCTGAATATTTTATTAGTACGAGATGTGCATGCATCAGTACTGGATGTTTTAATAATAGAAAGATTCCTGCGTTAATGATTTCATTAAGACTTAAAAGCGTTATGAGTTGCGATGTAGATTTTCTGGATTCATTATTTAATGAGTGTTAAATTTATTTTATTCGAATTATATGGCGTTCTACAGTATTGTCTGGGCAAAATTGATGTATTGGTTTAATAGCATTAAAAAAAATCTGTTGTACATTATTAAGACCTGCTGTTGTTGACTAATTCTTGTATGGTATTATTATTTATCGGGATATATGAATAAATGAGGAATCCGTATATCTAGATATGAATTTATTGAGACGTCACTGTGTTCCCAAAACAAATATACATTTGGCTTGTTTGTACAAGGGGTCATTGGTCCAATTTATAAAAAAAAAATCTTGTGTTACCTGCAGTAGCTAGCAATTGTCTAGTAAATATATGAAGTTATTTTGTTGTTCAGAATTCCTTCTTAAAATTATTGCATTTCTGTTTGCTACAATATCATATCATGGATCTTAGTTCATTTATCCCATTTGTTATTGTCATATTTTGGAGGAGATGGGAAGAGTTGGGGGTGAGGAGGGAGGGGGATGACTAATACAAAATAAAGAAATAAAAAGCAAGAGGGGATTTTAAACTTGCGCTTCTAAATGCGTTCGTAATTTTCTCTTGAGAGAGTGGGAGAGGGTTTTCTAATAAGAACGATACGATTTTAAAATGAAATAAAATAGAAATGATTTCAGATATAACCACACTTTTTACATCGAGGGCATCATAGCAAACGGGCGTATGAACCAAAATTAACAAAATCGTTTTATTGGGCGTATGAATTTGTTTAACAAGTCTGCGCGTCATAACAAAAGGCCGTAGCACTTACTAGCATTGCCATGCTCCAACTGCATATTTTTATTTGACGTATAAGCCACTTTTCGAAATGACAGAAAGGCGAGATGGTTTATACGCCCTTTCAATATAACTTAGCGATGTACAGGGTGAGTTATTTTGGTTGTCTTGTATGTTGATCATGTATATATGATAACTCCAAATTTTAAAACCCTAAAAAAACTTTGAGTACGCCACTGCCTTCCTCTTTCAATTTATATGAAAAGATATTTGAACACTTTGTTGATAAACCACCTAATAACGTAGATATAACCATTTATTAAAATTGACTATTTTTCGATTTACCTCGTATCTCCCAAATAACATGTACTAAAAAAAATCAATTGTAACCAGTGATTAAATTTCAAAAAAAAGAGATCAAGAGTGCGCCATCAGTTTTTGTCTATCTATTCTAGATTCTAAGATAGCCTACAAAGACAACCAAAATAACTCACCCTGTACATAATCTCACTTCTTTAGGTAGTTTACAGCGGCGACTGTTGTTTACGCGGTTCAGATAGTTACAAAGTACAAAAAATGAATAAAAATATGATCAGGGCTCGTCTAGAAGCCAATATTTGGTCAAATTAGCCAAAGATATTGCAAAAGATAATAAAGAAGGAGATATGTATGCTTATGATATGCTTTTCTGATAACACGTGTGAGGTACTAGAAGAGGCAAGCATGTACCGGCTAGAAAACTTCCAGGCGATGCAATAGACCTTGCAAATAAACACATACATTCAGGAAGGAGTATCTGGAATCTACCTATATTAAATAAAGAGACAATGTACAGGGTGTCCCATTTTGGGCACTTTGCCAGGGTATCTCAGTTATTAATAACGATAGAGGGTTGCGGTTTTCGTGATACTGTCCTACTTTTTTTGTGAAATGAAAGATGCCGCAAACAGAATTTTGCTATCCCCCTTAGTTTTTGAGATATAGGTGAAATTGAAAATTTTCAATTCACACACATCTCTCGTATCTCAGTTGCCATGGAAGTTAGTGAAAAAGTAAAAATGGAATATCAACCAGTTTTTTACGAAGAATCCAGTGGCGTAGTTGGTCTTTTTCTAAGTGTAATAATTTTCAAGTTATGGACCATACTTATGATTATTTAAACGGAACACCCTGTATATTATTTTTTATTTCGATTAAGTATAATTTGTATTTGTAACTGTAATAGCTAACAATAACAAGTATAAACAATTCGTAAACTACAAAGACAAGGGTTTAAATTAGGTGCTGGAAATGACCTCCATTTTGACGAATGCAGTTCTGGCATATTTAAGGCATTCTTTTAATTGCATTTAAAATAGTGATGGGCTTTCTATGTAGAGCTTGATAGGCCAAAGCAATTGCCTCACGAAGTTCCGCTACGGAATTATGGCGTACTTTATATACTTCATTTTTCATGAAACCCCACAAAAAGAAATCTAATATGGAAAGATCGGGAGATCCTGGAGGCCATCTCACAGGTCCGTTCGTACCTATCCATCTTTGAGGAAAGTTATTTTCAAGAAATGACCTTAATAAGCCAGCATTGTGGCTGTGGGGTTTAAATAATCATAAGTATGGTCCATAACTTGAAAATTATTACACTTAGAAAAAGACTAACCACGCCACTGGATTCTTCGTAAAAAACTTTTACTTTTTCACTAACTTCCATGGCAACTGAGATACGAGAGATGTTTGTGAATTGAAAATTTTCAATTTCACCTATATCTCAAAAACTAAGAAGGATAGCAAAATTCTGTTTGCGGCATCTTTCATTTCAAAAAAAAGTAGGACAGTATCACGAAAACCGCAACCCTCTATCGTTATTAATAACTGAGATACCCTGGCAAAGTGCCCAAAATGGGACACCCTGTACACCCTTTATGTTGACCAATGTGCTGAATATAACCGAATTCCGATTTCAAAAACTCTTTACAACGAATTACGTATAAAGAAAAATATTGGGTTTCACATGCCGAGGAAAGATCAGTGCTGGTGTCATCATTTCGAAACACTACCAAAAAATCAATCCCCTCCATGTACTCAGAAAAAATGCTGCAAATGAAGAGAAAACGAAAGATTGTAGAACAGCGAAAGATAGCAACAGCAATTACATCTCGGCGAACTTTGATTTAGAAGCTGTTTTGTACAGTCCATTGTTTCATGCGAAACCGATAAGTACCGAATGTGAGGGGAAAAGAGGCTAGAATGAGATAGCTACATGTATAAAATTGTTCCTTAATACTTTACCTAAAGATACAAGGCGTGTCGTTTTGCAAGCAGACTGTTGTCCCGGACAAAATAGAAATGCCGTAGTTGCTTGCATGCTGCAAGAAGCTGTTCAAACAATAGCACACCTCGATATTATCTTAGAGTATAATCGATAACTTTTATATTCTGAATAGTACTTCGTTTAAATGTCCACCTCGGCTTTGTGTACACGAGTGAATTCGACGAATCCAATTTTCAACGACTGTGCAATAAATCGGGCGTGTAATCTCACGAATGCAGCGTTCAATGTTTAATCTCAAAGCATCAAGTTTTTGTGACCTGTTTGCATAAACTTTAGATTTTAATTGATCCCACAAAAAGTAATCTAAAGGAGACAAATCACAGCTTCTTGGAGACCAGAGAACAGTTGAATTCCTTGAAATGATCTTTTCTCCAAACTTTTCTTGCACTATGGCGATAGTTTCATGAGCAGTGTGACATACAGCGCCGTCTTGCTGGAACCACATATCTTCTAAATCAAGCGCATCAAAATGTGACCCTAAAAAATTTGTCTGGATCGTTCACCATTCACTGTAACTGAATCTCCAGCCAATTAATACCACCATACCATAAACCACACCATACAGTTACCTTCAGGGGACGCAAATGCTTCTCGTGAATCTGTTATTGATGGTTTTCACCCCAAAAAACGGCAATTATGCTTATTTGCGTAACTATTTAATCAAAATGAGCTTCATCTAAAAAAATAATTTTTTCGTCGTTCTAAACTCCAAGCAGCAAATTCGCGGCGCCGCCATGAACCAGTGGCTTAAGTTCTTGGGTCAAAACAATCTTATACGAGTGTAAATTTAAATCTTTTTGCAAAATTCGCCAAGTTGTTGTCTTTTTTAAGTCCTAACTCTTGAGCATGACGAGGAATTGATAAATTTGGATCTTCTACAAGACTAGCTCTTACAGCAGCAATAATCTCAACAGTTCTGGCATTTCGGCTTTTTACTGGTGTTTTTACATCGTGAAGAGTAAAATTACTTTCAAATTTCTTAACGATGCGAAGAATGACGAGCACAGAAGGGCGATTATTTAGACCAAAGTTTTTGACGATTTTCGCAAAATTTTTGGACAACAACCAAACGTTCTTAGAGCGAGTATTTAGCCATAATAAATTGTATGAGTTTAGTGAACATTAATGACAACTAGTGACAGTTATGACTTTATTACCATGGTTACTACATCATTACAAAATCATATCATTATTATTGGAAAACCCTTTTATAATCTCATAAAAGTAACGTTACTTTCGTTAAATGTGGAATGTTGGAATGCCGTGCAGTGGTCAATACAGGATCAATAAATGATATTTTGTACAGAGTTAGTAGTCAAGTGTGCCAGAATACTTAAATGTTTTCGAAATCATATAATATATAGGGTGTCCAAAGATTAACTTCAAAATATGAAAACTAAAAGTCGGAAGCAAAATCTTGTACTAGACTTGGATGGAAACTTGTAACTGCAATGGATGGGGGACGGGTGGGAGGAAAATGTCATCATTGTCTTTGTTTATTTTAATATTGAAGTTTTTTTTTGAATAGACTGTTTGGACATCTCACGAGACATTAGGAATAAAATTTTTTGATTAAGTTTGGCCACATATAGTTAATATATTTGCGAAAAATTAAGTTTCTGCTTCAGAATTGGCCAGAAAAAAAATATTTTCCGAACACATGCATTTCGTAAGATTAAAATTACAAAGAAGGGAAGGTTGTTTGACGGAAGAGTGACTTTTCAAAGGTTGGCAACACTATGGTGATTATGTCGTTCACTTTCGTCATGTTTCTGATGTCAAAATTGCAAACAAATCTAACGGATAGGTTGTGCTATGGAGAAAAAAAAAATTAGGGAAACCGAGGAAAGTTTGTATAAATATGATTGTGAATGAAAAAGTTATCTGTCAGATGGTTGCCGCATTTGTTTAATGCTAATCAAACGTAATCTTAGACATTCTTCCGACCAAATACTCCTGAACTGAATATACAGTCGATACAATAGAGTGAATTTAAGCCTTTATAAGCTTCAAGCCATAATGGACTTTTTTTCAACAACTCCAAATGGTTTAAATTTTTTAATTTAATTTGAGTTACTTCGTCTTTAAATAAACCACGATCAAAGAAAGTCATAGTATGCTGATTTGTTTTTGTCGTACCCGCTCATAGAACGCAACTTTTACAATTCTATTTATACTGCAAAATTGAAATCTTCATAATATTGATACGCAGCTTTTCATTTATTCTAAGAAGCACATTAAATTTATTTTCTTCTGTTGAAACTGTTTTTGTTTACATTTTCTTAGTTTTATATTCCGATAAAACTGTTCCTATCGGAAAAACTATTTCCATCGGCTCTTATTATAACAAAATAATCTGAAGCACTGTAGTATCCCTATAATCACTTGAATAAATTGAAATCGAGTACAGTTGTCCGCTTATGCTTTCTGCTTCTTTGTCGTTGAGTTGTTTGTTGAGTCGTTTGAACTACCTTCTCCAAATGGGTCCCTGGGTCTCTTCTACATTCAAATTCGAAAAGTTGTCAACGACAATTTCTTCTGTTATTATATTATTGTCTAAGGTCATCAAATCCTTTACATTTTAAGGGTCTGCTGCTTTTAAATGTTTAGCATGTTGTAATACCTCGGCAACTGTAGATCATGGCAGATCTTCTTCAGGATAGCAATCAGTTTTTACATTTTTCTTAAATCCAAAATTGCCGAAATAGTTCTTAATTGTCGAGGAACTTACTACCATGCTGTTTTTATAAAATACAAAGCCTTTAAATAACACTGATAGACTTTGTAATCTTATAAACTTCTAAACAGAACTAGAAAGTCTGATATTGACAGTTAAATTTGTCAAATCTATTAAACGAGCAAAATATATCTTTGACTATATAGTTCTTTAGGTAAAACTCCAAAACATGTGTTAGCTCTTTTATATACATAATTGGAAATGTTTCAAATTAATTTAATTTTATCGTTATTATATTAATATATTTTTAATAGTTTCACATAGTTTGAAAAACGAGTTTTAAACAAATCAAAATTACTATTCACTACATTACTATTAGATTTTTTATTACATTTTTATTATGCGTTTAAATCCCAACATGATTTTATAACTGTAATCGTTTACTCGTAGGGCAAACATCTACGATCCAGATTATTGCGTATTGACTCTGTTAACAATCTCCATTCTCTATTTTGCAAGCGATTAATCTCAAACAAACTGATACCTGCTGTATTTTCCACATTATCTGTACATGTAAATATTCATATTAATAATTACATGTATACTAACTATGAACCTATCTGTAAATAATGTTTTATATCCTACTTTGTTTCGTTTAAATCGCAAATCGTTCATTATGGGTTCAAAATAGAAGGTCTTAAATTGAAATTTATTGGTTTGTTGGATTTTTTAAAATAATTATTTACTTAAACACACTGTATACATATCTTTATTGTTGCGTTGAATATATTTTAATTTTCCAACTTTCTATTGTTTCAGAGTTCGTCACTATGATGACTTCAAAATGAAGTGGATGCACCATCAGCGTACTTTGCTTTCCAATATTGTTTCAACCCGGCCCACTATCTATAAATAATAATATAATAATAATAAATAATAATAAAAAACTACAATTTTCAACATCAATCTCGAACTTTGCTTAGGAGCCGGGTACCACCACATCACTAAACAAGTGAATAACTTTTAAATGGTTAATTAAATTAATTTACAAGACAAAAAGTTTAATTATTATGAAAATATAAAAAATAAATAATAAAAAAAAAATAAAATAATTATTGAGAATTAAATATAATTGTGTAAATTTTTGTAATATATATATATTTGTTTTTCTTTTTTGGAAATTCGTCGGTAGTGTAGCATAAATAAGAGGAAGTACATAATATAACTAAAGATATATGAAGAAAAATACTAAAAAAAAGTTTACGTAAACAAACATGATTTTCTTTTTAATTTTAATTTTTTTTTAATCTAATTCGGTGCAACAGTATTTTCCATTTTTTTTTAACGAGTAAGTCCGCATATTGTTTGGATAATTCCGGTTCGACTATATACTAATTAAAATTTAAAAAGAAAATAAAAACGTAATGTTAGTGGAGTCCTCACGAAATTTAAAATAAAAAAAAATAAATTCTCACAAAGTATGAACCATTTGCTTTATTTTTTAGTGTACTTAACAATAAATAACAAATAATATATACAACATATTATATGTTAAAATATAATATATCGACTGCATCGTACTGTATATGTGTTATTAGAGATATATGAAATATAATAAAATACTTAAGGAAATAAATATCAAAACTAATAAAAGAGAAATAGTAAGATGGGGATACATCTTAGATCTTATTTAAATATACATACATCAGAAGATTAAAAAAAAAAAGTTGAAAGCTTCATACTTTGTGATGTATTTACTGTGCACTTAAGAAATTAAGAAATGTAAAAAAAGCGTACTGTATCCCCAAAATTTCTATACCTAAATACCCTCTTTTTAATTCTCTGATTTTTTTTTAATTTTTAATTTTTTATATATACATATATAAACCCTCAAGTTCGCGATGGCAGTAGTTTGAGGCCAGGTCATCTCTTTGTAATATTTAAAGAATTTCCTTTTTATTAAAATAATTGTTGTACTATTTTTTAGTAACATTTCCACATGTGCTATGTTTTACGCATATATTTTTTAAACTTAAATTCTCTTTATTACTACTATTAATAATATAATTATTATAACTTCTCTGTTCGTTTCATTATATAATTAATATTCGTTGTTTTTATTTTGTATATTGCGGATTTTTTATAGTAAAGAACGAAAAAAAGAAAAGAAAAAAAATCTTAATATAAACATACAATATGAGGAAAAAAATAATTGATAATATCCTAATTATTATTACTATTATTACAACCTAAACTTGCAATTATTATATGATACACAGTTTTAAATGTACGAAAACGTTAGTACTAAACGCTAACATTTTTGTTTATTCAATGTACGATGCGTTTCTCGTTTGTTTGGAGTTCACGGAAGATGATGACTGGATGTTTATCATATTGATGATGAGTTCTGAAACAAAAAAAAAAGAGAACGAGTAAGAAGCCGCAGGAGAAACGGTGAAAAATACAATAAAAAGAGAGTGAAGAAAACTTATACCACCTTTTCTTACACCGCTGTCAAACAAGACCCTAACAACTTCCCCAGCCGAATCCAAATCCTATTTCTCTCCAAACTTCTTTTTAATACGAGTTTTAATTTATTACTATTATTACGATAATTTAACATATTAAGAAAAGCTCTTATCAGTTACATAATGTGAAATTATTAGATGTTTAAATTTGAAATAAATGTGACTGGAAAATATGTGTTTGTTTTGCCGGCCTAGCGAGGTTATTGCAACCAATTTGGCTTCATAATATACGAGTACTATAGATATAATAGATTAGCAAAAGAGGTAAGAAAACAGTT
Organism: Holotrichia oblita; assembly: GCA_023690525.1. Lineage (NCBI taxonomy): Eukaryota > Metazoa > Arthropoda > Insecta > Coleoptera > Scarabaeidae > Holotrichia > Holotrichia oblita. Next base: position 85,128,904 of record CM043021.1, on the reverse strand, counting down.
GGAGTAAAAATATACTGCACAACAATCAAAAGAACTCGCTTATGGGATAGCGTTTTGTCATGTTCATGAATAGCTTCTTCCAAATTTTCGCGGAAAAAAAATGGTTCCCTGTCGACCCTCTGTTCGAGAAGCTTCCGTTTTGGAGTGATATATTGTAGTTCTATTCTACACATCAACAAATTTAGAGGAAAAGATTGCATACATTTAAAACTAAAAAATGCCTGTAATAAGTGCTCATGCTATAATTGCAGTAACCACCATGCTGTGTTGGCGGCAATCGGTGGTACTGCTTGTGACATTTTTATTTTCTTTTTTATATATTTCGACAATCCTCGATGTTTTTTTTTTATTTGTCATGATATATGACGATTTATTTAGCGGGGCTGACAATCCATGCATTGTCCGAGCTACGAGTAGTTAAGTCATTGTGTAATACAAGTCAGCATGGCGAGAAGCAATACATGCAGATCTGGGATTTGCTCTTGTAATTATATGAGCGCCTATTGCAGCCATTATTGGTTTATTATATTTCGACAATACTTGCAACGCTTTCAAATTTACAACCCTTAAATTTTATTTTATGACGTAATCTGTAACGAGCGGTTGAGTTAAATTTTGTTTATGGACGAGAATCGTTTCTGTATAATTTCAACTGATGGTAAGAAACGATTGTATGGAATTTCAAGCAGAACAAAATGCACCATTTAGTATTACTAGACTACATCCTTTGGTGGAGGTTCAATTATGGTATGGGGTGGTATCTGTAAGTTTTAGGCCAAGCACAAAGTCAGTGGTGATCGTTGACCTTGTCAGAAGGATGGGAGCAGTAGTTGTAAGTGTTTCGAAAGAGAATGTACGCTTTTGAAGCAAAAAAAAACACTAACAATTAGTATGTGCAATCAAGTTACTCTCTTTAAAATCACAGTATAAATAAATTCTAAACAGTAAGCGACGCTACTCAATTTTGATGGCCCTACGCGTAAAAAGTACAGACTTGCGCAAAAAATGTGGGACAACCTGTTTTTATTGGTCTAAAGTGCTTTACCGTGACATAGAGGAAGAGGATATTCAGTTTGTCATAATAGATTTCATAGGTTATACATGGATATGTCACATTAAAAATTATCAAAGTATTTCTGACGTTTTCAATTTTCGACAAGCACTTTGACATTCATGCAATTAATCAAATACCTATGTATATACTCTATATAGTAACGAAAGTCTGCTTCACACAGTAATAGTTTAGTTGTCCCATTTTTTAATGCATACATCTGTACCTCTCTAGAAATGGTGTCTTGTTTACTACATTGACAGTTGACAAGTAATTGTCAAATATTTTGAGTTTTATATACACATTTTATGTGTTATGTTAGGTCAAATGTTATTGATAAATGTCGCACGTGAGCGGAAGAGTATCTTGGCTATTTAAAATAAAAAGTTGGGTACATAAAGATCAAAAGGGACCGATGAATATTGTGTTTAAAATCATACTTTGTTGGAGTCTGACATGTTACAGTTTCAAATGATGTAACAATAATTACACAAAGAAAAGGAATTGTAACTTGTTATTTGTAACAATTACTTTTGTATAATGTATTCAGTAAAATAAATTTTAAGAGAACTATTTTATTATTTGACTTTTAATTTAGTTTTGTATTTGTTAAGTTACCAAGGTTAGAATATACTAGGTATATTGTCAAAATTATTTGTTTTAGTGTTTATTTCGATGTGATTATAAAATACTTATATTTAGTAAATGGTTCTGATAAAATTGACATCCAACAGATAAAGACCCAATAATAAACCACGATACTGTATACAGGGATGAGGTCGTCAGTTATTATGACGTCTCGTAAACGGCAATGGTAGAATAAAGGCAAAAATTACGGTATGCTCGTACTGTCGCTAAATATTGTTATAAATTGACATCAAAATTATAACAACAAAGGTATATTGAATTATGTATAGTCGTCAAAATAAAATGCAAGAAGGTTCAGGTAACGAAGTATATTATAAAAAGCAGGGATGCTGTCTAAATTTCAAGAAAGATAAACCGTATAATTGTATAGTGTTATCAAAACCACTGTTTTTTAAAGTTATTGAAAAGATATCGGAGGTAGTGGACAGTGTGGCGTAGCCAATTGGACTGTATCCATAATTCGAATTTTATTGTAAAGTATTAAAATAAACTGTTTTCGATATAGAAACAATAAATCTAAATAGATCTGAAATACGTATCTATTGCAACAGTGCACACTCACACAGTGTTGCCAGGTTGGGCGATTTATCGCAATTTGGGCGACTTCTGATACAAAATTGCGACAACTCATCGCAAATTGGGCGATTTCAAATTGTTCAGGGCTAGAACTGCGCCGAATCGACAGCAAGCCGCCTCGATACTTTCCCCACACTCCGCTTCTCCCCTTCCTATAAAGTGAATAAGTGCTTTAGGAAAGGAGAACAGTGGGGTGTGGTAAAAATGTTGAGGCGACCCGTTCTCGATTCGGCGCAGTTCTACCCCAGGTTGCGCTTAACATATGCACCCTTCTATACATCTATTGACAATTTTACCTGTTTCAAGATCATCAATCGAGAGAACTTTTCAACAATTCAACGATTTCAAACATACCACCGGAATAAAACCACTAAGGATCGTTTAACCGGTTTAGCGTTATTGTCGATTCATCGAAATTTAAAAATTGATTATGATGTTGTTTTGAGCATGTTTGCTACAAAAAGTCAGAAGCGACTAAACTTAAGTCTTAGAATATTTGGTTTTATTTATTTTTTTTTCTTTAAATAAAAGTCAGTAGTTAATTATTAACTATCTATTATCAACTGTGACAACTGTCAGAATTTGGATGTTTTAAAAATGTTAAATATACTTTTTCAAAACTTTCGTTCCTTTTTTAGGTCTTCAACCCTTTTGGGCCCCTCTTCAAACCAAAATTCTGACTACGCCACCGGTAGTAGTGGACAATCTTTAGGTTGAAAAATTGGGTCTGATTGCCGTCAAGCAACAAGTAATGAGGATGATAATAGATTAATCCAACACATTAAAGATAATCCATTTGAAACGGCAAACAGTGTGCTGTCCCAATATATTTTCCTCCTCCAAGAGAGTTGATAAGCATTAGTATGGTGGTTTTTATGATAGATTGAAGAAATATGTGACGATTTTGATATTCATCAACGCCACGCAAACATTTCGGTAGATTCATTATTCTAAATATTTAAAAATGAAGTCGCTACAATGACAAGACATTGCCAAGTTCTCTTACACGTTGATAATGATTCGACACAGTACCATTTCGTATAGTTATTTGCCTATCAAAAAAAGTGTAAAAAAGTGGTTTACCTTTTTGTTTTTCTTATTTTAGGAAAACACGAAAAAGATTCGCAAATTGTTGATCAATTTCGTAAAACTTTATAAGTACATATTTCCATAATTATTAAAGCATAGCATGTGTAATATTGTTTTTCTAAGTGCCACATATTTGTGGTTATAGGTTTATGATTCCTTTTTATTCACAAACAACAATACGTCAAGTACATACCTATAGACAGAAAATTCGATAGCATGAGGTATCACAATATTATTTTGACTGTTGTTCTTACATAATTATAGTGCTATAAAAAATTCATATTCAAAAGCATAAACGACACAATACATAATGATATTTTAATGTTAATTATTACCAGTTGTTTTTTATTAACAAAACTACAAAGTAGAGATTTGCAATCATAAAAATATTAACTTGGTTATATTTACATATCAGTAACATCTAATTCCTTAATGATAAACTCAAACGTATACTAATTGTTATTAAATGTAAATGAATTTTTTATTTATTGAATTACATTTCTCTAATCTGTAAAATTTCTTGAATGATTATTTATGATACATATACTGTAAATGTAGGTAACATATCTTTACACAATCACATTATTATGTCAGTGATTCAATCTTTAATAGGAATAATGGTAATAGAACATATATTGAGTCACATCAATGCGTAATTGTTTACAATTTAAAATGAACGCATTCCGAATACGAAACAATAGTCTCCTTCTTAAATATAAATCTTACGCAAGACTATTGTAAATTTGTAAATTCATCAATTATCTTCATTGATGCTATTTACATACGAATTAAAAGAAGAAAAGATTATTTATTGTAGTTTTAATTTTAAAAATTATTATTATTAGAGTATCGATTTTGACTCGTATCGAAAATTGTTCATTAAATATCATTACGAAACTCCCAACCCGGTAGCGTACTTAATGCAATCATCTCAGAATATCTAATTACGTTGTTTGTGAACATGGTATAACAACAATCCAATTAATACACTGTAATTATGTAACATACTGTCTGATGATTACCGGAACCAAAAAATTAACTACCAGGAAGTACGTTGTTTGGATAAATATACGTTTTCATGGTAAGTACACGTATTAAGATACGGTTTTATTAGATTATGAATGCAAGATGCAACAAAAAGAGGTTGTAAATGTCGTCACAATTAAAGTAATAACTTAATAGATATCTGTGACAGTAATCGTAAAGCTATTTTATGAGTAGATACTAAGATCAGGACTATTAACACTTCAAAGAAGTTGTTACATTTTCACCAGTTTATTATCGTATAAACAAAGAAATAATGCGTGACTATAAAAATGATTGAAAATCTTTGCTTTAAGGTGACAACAATTCTGCAACATTATGTTGACATGCCTGATTTTTAAATTTAAATGTGTCAAAAATGTAAGTCATATAACCACATCAAACGTGATAATTTTTTTTTAATTGCCTAATATATATAAATTGTAAGCCATTTGTTTTTGTCTGCTATTAATACGTTTTCCTTGAGGAATCTTTGATGAACCAGCAGGAATGATATAACATTTCGACCAACTACCTCGTCATCACCCATGCTTGTACCAAACCCAAATCGCATATAAGTACCATTAAAAAATAGCATTACCTGAACTTATTGAAAATAACCGATGATTTAGCTGTTATAACAAATGTATGTAACAACAAAATACAAAGAGAAACTATCAATGAAACAACAATAAGAAAATTTGACAAGTGACAGCGAATTAAATTCAATAATAGATAGCTAACAGTGATTTTTACAATTTATCCAACTTAAATTTGCCAATCAGAATTCAAGAAACTATTGCCTATCTTACCTAATACTGTTTTCTTAACGTGAATGTATGTACAATAAGTCAATATTTCAAGGTTGCCAAAACTAAATATGAAGTGTACTGATTTGGGTACACTAATTTTAAAATGGCAACACCGTGCAATTGGCGAATATGTTTATTTATTTTGGTGGATAGGTTTATTATTTATAGTATATTGACAGGTAACATATGAGAGTTGACAGATGATATTGACACTATGGTTTTAGAGATGTAAATTTAATATGTACAATTCATCCTGGGACTTTTTTGTTACCAACCCACTACAGTTCAAAATGATCACTTCGTATAGAACTGGACCAATGTACCAATTGTTCCTCAATTTTTCACTCTTAACGTCAAATCACGTATTTTTTTGGTTCAAAATAGCGCAGTTGTACGTTGGTAGTTATGTTTGTACTGATTAAAGGATTAGACTGTAGATTATAAAAAGAAATAACTTTATAAAATTTGTTACAAGTGATAGTTAACGCAATATATAATGGAAAAGAGTGTATAGATTTCTGGAGCAAGGTACCGAAACGCTAATGACTAGCTGGAGTGGTCTGACTTGAATCCAAGAAAAACAAGTAGGAGAAGAATGCAGATTTATAGTACTTTTGCATTAATTGCATACGGTCCAAAAAACGATTCCAATTATTTTAACATTTAACGAAATTTTGATTAAATTTAGGTACACATCGTAAATCAGTCTTTCAGTGTTCAAGATTCTTGTGATGCAAACATCAAGGTATATGTCAATGTGACAGCGGTGACACATGACAGATCGAGAACAGAACCATTTTACATTGCAAAAAAATGAGGACAGCTTTTTTGACCTAGAATTAAAAATATTAATTAATTGTCATCATACAATAGTTTTAAATTAATTGAAAGGAAGCTACTTGTGGAAGATATTGACTGCGTTTAGTTCTTACATTGGTAAGTCACCGGTAAGTAACGATGAGTGAAATACCCATGAAATACCGCACTGAAACTCTACGCCGCCTATAGTAAAATACTTATACTCTGTTTCAAAAAAGGAGAGACAAAATTCTGAATAATTCCCCCCTCTCAAATTATACCCACAAATAATTGGTAAAATGAAGTTTATTCGGCAAAATTAAATTTGAATTGGTAGAAATGGAATGTTGTATAATGTGATTTTGTCCCGCTTTCAGCCAATAAGAAGTAACTGTTATTTGGGTCTGTTCAGAATTTTGTCTCTTTTTGAAACAAGGTGTAATAAAATTAATACCACACGACCATAACAAGTACAGTCGCTTGCAATAAATCTGCGTACAAGTCCTATGCCGATTTCCATGTTTTTTCGATGTATTGAAATGTACTTTACAAAATGAGGTAAAAAATGTCAACTTGACAGTATAATATAAAGCGTACGCAATTTTATTGCAAGCAATTGTATTTTTTTCACTTTGTGTTCTTATTATTAACTTCATTCTAAACAATTCCAACAATTAAACTAAGGGTCATATTTATAGTTTATGCTTGAGGTTGTCTCGATGCTTGAGCACGCGATTTTGACGTGAATGTCATTACAAACATGTCCAAATCGCGTGCTCAAACATCGACACAACCTCAAGCATAAACTATAAATATGATCCTAAATGATATCGAGTACAGTAGAACCTCGATTATCCGTGTGCGGATTAACCGTGCTGCGGATTAACCGTGTTAGCAAACAGCTTCGATTATCCGGGTTTCAATTATCCGTGGAGAATGCTAATTAGTACAAACGGTGCACGTCAATTTGCCGTACCATCATACAACTTATACTGCTTTCCACGTTAACGCCTTGAATCGTTTTGCAATATCTCCTACAATTTTAACTTTTTCTAAATAATTTTTTCATCAAAAACTTCTGTAGTTCTCTATCTTCAAATTTGTCGCTGGAAGACGTCGCTGGAATTTCTTCGATTCAATTGTCAATGAAAGTTGAAGAACCATTCCGATCGACTCGTATTAATAAATAAAAATGAATTTACTCAGAAAAAAAAAACAAATGAAATTAACTGATTATTTTTCTTAATTAAGTTTTGATTTAATTTTTTAGACAATTATTGTAATAAGAAAAGCATGTTTTGATTTTTTTATATCTATATGTTATGTGTTATGTTTTTGAGAATTTTATATTGTTTTTTTGATATTTTCTTTGCCATAATAAACTTTACCAGCTTAATTTTATATTTATTCCAAGTTAGATATTTTTTTCGTAGTACGGTAAGTAGTAATATATATATAATAATTTGTAAAACAACTTTTTTGACTAAAATAAGTAGGTGCGGATTAACCGTGCTTTTCGATTTTCCGGGCTTGGTTCAGTCCCGACCAGCACGGATAATCGAGGTTCTACTGTATTTCAAATTTCAAATTGATCTAAACTAGTTTAATAGTAGTATGTTAAGATTTAAGATACAAGTGTTATAATTTGGAGAAAATCATAGATGATCTTAAACAAAATGCAGAGGATCCAAAATCTTCTACCTTTGAACTCTCTGAGGTGAATGCAGAGCCAATCGAAGTCTTTAATAACAATTTGAAACAGCGTGAAACCTCTGCGTGCAACCTCTAGCCAGTGCGAAAGTTACGAAATACAGCGTATATTCACAACAAACTATTGGAGCTCATACTTGTAGAAAATGCGGATTTGCCACCCACACATTTGGACTGTTGTTGACGAATCCTCCGATCAAGGACATGAATTTAAAGTGTTGTGTCCATTTTGCTCAAAAACATTAAGGAGTAGATTTCTGTATTAGAGGTCGATAGCGAACGTGGAGATGCAAGAAATATTATTGGCGTGGTTTTGGATGAACCTTATGAAGAATTTACCTCTGCCTGAAAGGTAGTTGAGTGAGACTCCAGAAAATAAATGTTTTGCAATTTGTAATCGAATATTATATTTCTGACGTCACAGTGGATGTTCAATTGTTGGTGATAGCTTGGTTTTTTTATGGTCCCATTGGGGGATGCAGTATTGAATTACAGTAAAACTCGCTTATAACGTACTCGTCGGGACAATACAAATTTATCTATTGTTTCTAGATTCACGATACTGGGGATCCTGCAGATTATTTTGTAACCATACACTTAAAGACAAATTATCGTCATCGCTGTTATTATTATATTTGGTTTCTTGCGAAATTTGTTGCTAAGCTTTGGCTAACATTTCCATCGGTTCTAGTAAACTTACTTCATTAGAAGTTCCAGTTTCCAAATTCGTAAGGTGTTTCATTAATAATAATAATAATAATTTTTTTTTAAATAATAATAATAATAATATAATATATTTCAGAAAATAGGCATCTACAATCATACCAATGACACATAAATACCTACTTAAGAAGTAACGTCAATAAACTTGTTGCTACAACAAGTACATAGTTCAAAATACAAAACACCCACATAACAAGATATGACTATGACTAAAAGACCTAATTACAATATTCCTCCACACTATAAAAACTTCTAACTACTAAAAACTGTTTCAACGCAAATTTAAAACGATACAGATTTTTTTCTTCTTTTATATGCACAGGTAAATTATTGAAAAATTTACATCCCATGTACTCTACATGTTTCTAAAAAAGGGCCGTGCGGTGTGCAGGCGGACGCAAATGATTTTTGTCTCTGGTATTGTACCCGTGATTACTTTGATAATCTACCATAGCAAAATGTTTAAATACAAAGCACAACACTTCATATATGTATATAGAAGGCAATGTGAGAATACCCAGGGTTCAAAATAGTTATTTACGAACCAAGTGCGTGAAATCATATTTCGCGAATGAGTGACTAGTTTAAAGCGCGAGCCGGAGGCGAGCGCTTTATGGACACGAATTAGCGAAATGTTTCACGCACGAAGTTTGTACAATATTTTTTGTACGAGAACTATAATAATAATATATATTGTTAAATACGTTATCGTTTATGGCCATATTATTAAGGTTAGGAATTTATGATTTTAAAATGTCACTAAATTAATCAAGTTCCAGGAAGTACCAACTTTACTTTTACGCACTCGTGTTTAAAGTGACCTTTTACGCACGCAAATCGAATCGTGAAATGACAGGTTTTGATAAGCGAGTACAAAATGTATTTTACAGGAATCTCGGTGTTTAAGACCCTTCAAAATCCTCTCTCCCCGTTTTTGTAAACAAAAAATTCGATTGGCTCCCGGAGACCGACCCCATTGGATAATACCAAATTTTAGTAGAGGATAGATACAACCGAAATAGAAGCTTGTCAATATGTCCCCACTACAGTGAAATGAAAGCTGTCTCAACGCAAAGCACATACTTGCAAGCCTAGACGACAGCTGATCAACATGAGTACTCCATCTCAAATCGCTGTCAATCCACGAACCCAATAAATTGGTGGCGTCCACATGCAACACACTTCCGCCTTGAAGAGAAAGATCAATATCAGTTATCCCAACATTAAAGACAACATAACATAATTTCTCTTTATTGATACACAAGTTGTTCTCCTCTGTCCAGGAAGTAATTGTATGTAATGCATTATCGGCCTTTTGCTGCAGTTCTGTTAAAGAGGAGCCAGTAATTAAAACATTCTTATCATCAGCATAAGAAACAATAGTACAACCCGAAATCGAGGCAAAACTAAACATATCGTTAATAAAGATTGTAAAAAGTGTTGGGCCAAGTATAGATCTCTGAGGGACTCCTACATCTGTACACCTCAACTGCGACTTGTGACGGCCCAGTACAACCCGTTGACATCTGTCCCTCAGATACGAGCAGAACCAATTCAAAGCAGTCCCCCTAACACCATACCTCTCCAATTTTTGCAACAGTAATGCATGATCGATGCTATCAAAAGCCTTACTAAAATCTATAAATAGTCCTAAAATAAAATCCCTTTGGTCGCGCGCTCTAACTATAAAATTGATGAATTCAGACAGCGCCAAATTAACTCCTTTACCTTTAATAAAACCGTGCTGATTACTTTTTAATAGAACTAACAATGAACTAGAAATACCATCATAACTGACAGAATGTGACGACTTCAGTCCACCAATGGCATGTTCAACTTCCCGATAACAAACTGGCGCCAGGAAAAATGACTCATTACTAACAGGCGTCGATAATAGGATTTGAAGCTATGAATAATTCCTTGGTGCATTGGCTGCAACACGGATGTGGAATTCGGTGGTAGAAACCCCGCAGGCGAATATTTTTAAGATCGCTTATATGGGAATGAGCTGGACACTTGTTAACCAATAATATAATTAAACATTTTTCTTTTTTGTTTTGTGAGGTCTTTATCCCAAGTTCTTATACATATAATAAAGTACGTTACTAGAAAATCAAGTACGTTATAAACACGATTTTTGTACGTAATAACAGAACTACGTAATATCAGAACAAAACATTACATTATTTCAAATAGGGCTTTGCCGGGACCAAGGAAAGTGTACGTTGTAACCGAAAGTACGTTGTATGCGAGTCCATTATAAGCGAGCTCTATTGTATTTTGATGATTTTTGTGCATCTAAGATATTAGAGAACGCTTGAGTATGACGAAAACATTTATAACGACAGTTCAAAACTGCAATTTTGCATTTAAAAATTTTAAGCTGTGCGTACAGTAATGTTACACCCTGTATATACAGTTCTATTTTTAAGAATCGTATCGTGTGTATTGTCCAAATTAAAAGTAAATGTTTAATGTATCTGTAATCGTCGATAATAAAAAAATTGTTTATTTAGTATTTAAATTTTATTTTGTTTACAATATCGAGCATTTACTGTATAGAGGTAGTAGTAGGTATTTATAGAGCGGGTTAGAGACGAACTTAACCGACGCAAATACGGTAGATAATACTTCTTAACCAGGATAATACAATTGACTATATTATCTTCGATATTGCGCACGAGGATCCCAATCGAACTGACCGGATTTATTAGGGCATCGCGGCGACCTTCTACCCTCGCGAAGATGTCACGGGCATCGAAAGTCGATTTCACCGTTCGCGGCCGGCTATTTAGATCGGAACGGCAACGAGTTATCGTGCTACGATCCTGGGCTGAAAACGGTGACCGCGGTTGTTCCTGGCAGGGTCAGGACCAAATCCTCGCAATACAAGAGCTCATCGTATATATATATGTTCGTTCAATGTAGACGGCAGCGCTACACCGGGGCGTTATTGCAAAACGCCGTATTATATCGTTTTAATCAGGTTTTCGTGTATAGAGTATAGAGTTGGTTTAGAGATAGAAAGACCGCTGGACGACTAACAATAAGATTTTGGCGCGGTTCCTAACAACTTTGTCAGTGCGAAACGAATCTCGGACACACATACACTTTTCACACTATACCTACCTATTTTTAACAGTATATTAGAAGTATCGTGATAACCAGCTAATAAGGATGGTGGTTAGGATCTGTGAACGAAATTTGTTTATTGAAATGATTCATTCAGACGTCGATAATTGATTTCTGCTGTTTTCACATTGAGAGATTATAATATAACATTTACGTTTTCACTTCATTGAATAGGTAAATATTATTGATTTGTCAATGTTGTGTTATATATTCCTTGTTTGAATTAATTGTTTTTATCGCATGCATTTATCGTCTAGACTTAAACATTAGTTTTCTTTTTTTATATAAAAAAAAATCGATTATCAATTTTTGTGTGTGTGTGTAGAAGTAGTGTTAATTAAGCACATTTTTATACCTACTACAAGTTTTATTTCATTAACACACCTTTATATTTCCTTAATTATTGATTATCGCGTTTGTAGCTCGGTTTTTTTTCACCTTATTTCTTTATATAGCGAGGGGTTGCTTTTATTATAATGGGAAAAAGCGAGCTTTAACATTTCCTTTAGTTCTGGTAGTCTACTTATTTGCGTGGTAGTTATTAAACATAAAAGGAAGGAAAGTCCACGCACATCGTAAATTAACATTTTTATTTTACATATTTTTCCTCGTAACATAATATTACGAGTGCGGGTAATATTTTTATTTAGTTTTCGTGTCACCTATGCATGTATGTAAGTACTTTCTGCTAGACAAGTAGGTTTAGTCATATTTTTATTTTTAAATTTGAAATGTGTAAAATACACAAATTTAAATATAGAATTTCGCTTTATAATATAGAATGTAAATATAAACGTAAAGTCATCGTTTTTGTCATGTTTATTTTACAATTTTTTTTGTATATAATTTCCTTGATTTCAAAATATTTTATATTATATATAAATTTATCATGGCATTGATAAAACTAGGACAAGAATATTTCACTATGCCAACTAGAAAATAGTTGTGATAGCGAATGTAAATTTTATAAGGGGAATCCATTTGAGTTCGTAAACACTGCAGTAAAAGCAGTGAATTCGTCTGGTAAGCAATGAACAATCTCTTTTCTTGGAGCAATTTATTTTTTTCGCTTTTAAGAAATGCTTGAATTTGGGAATTGATTTAAGAAATTGTAATTTATTGTGTAGTTAACTAGCCTATTAAATTAGCCGTAATGATTTAAGACAAAAAAACATGAATTACAAAAATCAGTTCTATTTTTAGACAACCACAATAAATATGCTTCAGTGCCTGTTAGATACTCAGACCATTTAAAACAAAGTGATGAAAATCTTGCTCAAAATTTCTTATTCATTCACGATATGTGGCAATTTAAAAGCGATTTCCATGTTGCTTGGGCAATCGAGTGGGCAGTACTCAACTCGTCTGATCTTAATCCCCAGTGAACGGTACCCTCTACGTGCCCGCATAATGCTAGTACCTAGCTCGTCGAGGTCCAAAATTTAAGTAATTAATCCTAGTACCTATCTCTTGCTCACCAGCAGTGTCATTTAATAACAATTAAGGGATTTTAAGAAACTGAAGTAAAATACATTATATTCTAAAATAATTCTTAATGAACGAATGAAAATTAAAGTGGGGATTATAATATTGCTAGGTAGGTAATAATGAATTATAAAATATTTCATCTAACAGAGTTGAAGGTTGTTCTAGGTTTGTTCTAAATTGTTCCAGAATTTTAGAGAAAGTATTAAAAGATTGTCCAGAAAACTCGAAAAAACCGTTTTTCTGGTCAGCCCCCCCGTTTTTCAAGATTCGAAATTTTGACAGTTGTTCCAGGTTGTTCTAATAGTTATTCTGAACATTGTTCCAAAATTTGAACCTTCTTACATTAGTAATTGATGAAATAATTAATTAAATTTCGCTAGCACCCCCTTTTTCAAAATTTAAACTTTTGAGAGTTGTTCCAGTTTGTTCTAGTTGTTTTGGACATTGTTCCAAAGTTTGTGCCCAATACAGAACAAACGTAGAACAATCAACTTTCAAAATTTCGAAATTCGAAAAAGGGGAAGCTAACTTCACACCCCTGAAAATTTGTTTTTCTTATTTTACGAAGTATACATGATAGAAAGGTAAAATCTTGGAACAATATAGAACAAACATAGAACAATCGCGAACAACTTTCAAAATTTCGAAATTCGAAAAAAGGGGGCTAACTTCACCCCCTGAACATTTGTTTTTTTTCCATTTATTTCACGAAGTATACACGATAGAAAGCTAAAATCTTGGAACAATATAGAACAAACGTAGAACAACCTGAACAACTTTCAAAATTTTGAATTTCGAAAAAGAGGTATACTAAAATTTTGTTTTTTCTCAATTATTTCATAAACTACGCATGACAGAAGGATCAAATTTTGGAACAATGTTCAGAACAACTAAAACAACCTGGAACAACTGACAAAATTTCTAATTTTGAAAGAAAGGGGTAGAGGGGTGAGGGAGACCAGAAAAACGATTTTTTCGATTTTTCTGGACAATTTTTTAATATTTTTCTCCAAAATTCTGGAAAAATTTAGTACAAACCTAGAACAACCTTGAACTATTTTCAAAATTTTGAATTTCGAAAAAGAGGTATTACTAAAATTTTGTTTTTCTCAATTATTTCATAAACTACACATGACAGAAGGCTCAAATTTTGGAACAATGTTCAGAACAACTAGAACAAACTGGAACAACTCTCAAAAGTTTGAATTTCGAGGGGGAGGGGAGGGTCCTATAAAAATTTAATTTTTATTAATTATTTCATAAACTACTAATGTGAGAAGGTTCAAATTTTGGAACAATGTTCAGAACAACTTGGAACAACTGACAAAATTTCGAATTTTGAAAAGGGGGGAGCTGACAAGAAAAACGGTTTTTTCGATTTTTCTGGACAATTTTTTAACATTTTTCTATAAAATTCTGGAACAATTTAATACAAACCTAGAACAATTTTCAAAATTTTTAATTTCGAAAAAGGGGGTGGCTAACTTCACGTAGGCGTGTAAAGCGAATCTATACACTGTTGGTGAATCTTCTAGCAGAATTGTGAGTACTTAAATCAAATTTGGAACATAATCATGCAGAAATTACTTCAAAATTTTTCACTTTGGCAGCTGATTATAAAAATAAAAGTTCCAAAATTGGACAATGGTTGCGCTATTGTTTTGGTTTTAAGTTTCTGGCGGATGTTGTGTTCGATCTACTTGAAATAAAGCCAACGGATGAAGGGTGTACAGATTTTGCTGACTATTTAGTGGACACATACAGCATATCGGAAGAGGCTGCATTTCCACCGGAAATATGGGCAGCAGCATCAGAACAACTAAACCGAACAACAAATGCCTGCGAGTCTTATCATGCGCATTTAAACAGGAGTTTTTACACTACGCATCCACATATTTAGACTTTTGTAAACACATTGTTGCAAATTCTAAATCGAAACATACATGAAATGTAATAGCATTAACACTCCTTTTAAATTTCAAAACATTAAATCAAGGAAGAGGTATATGTTTCTAAAAAATAAAATTGATAAATACAAAAACTGTAAATATTCCCGATTTTCGTTTATGAAAATTATGTTCCATTATTATAGCGACTCTGTATAATTAATTTAATTCATTGTTGACCATATGTGAGTGCCAAGTTGATAAATAATAATGAAAATTGGGTTCTTCTCACATTAAAATTTATTAATCTCTCTACATGTTTCGGCCATATTCAGGAGATTCTATGGTCTTCCATTCTCCTTTCTACGGTTGGACGAAGTCCTCCATTTTATACGGGACCACCCCCGTTGTTTGGAACTTTTGGAGTTTTGTCATCTTGTTGATTATGTATGCGGTGAAAAGGATACGAGTTAAAAAAAACGATGTATAAATAAAATCATTTTAATAAAAGTAAATGAAATATGTATGGTGTAAATGGGACATCACAATGAGAAAAAAAAAGGTAAAAACAAAAAAAAAATAAAAGAGTCGACTTAAAGCAAAGTTACATTAAAAGAAAGCTAGGTCATTCTCCGTGGTGATGCAAATTCTGTTTACCCTGACAAGGGGAGGGGGTCTGTCCGGGTCGAGAGTGGCTCTAGTTCCTTGACCAAGGCGTCGTCAGATCTGGAAACCCTTGTTAAGGTTTTTTCGGCCAATGTAGCAGCATGTTGGGGTAGGGTAGGTATGTTAAGGTCCTGATGTATCTGCACGTTTCTAACATACCATGGTGATTTGGTAATGCATCTCAAGATCTTGTTTTGCAGCACATTGAATTCTAAAAGATTCTAAAAATACCATGTTAAAAATTAATATTTGTGAGAATTTCCGCAAAATAGGTGATTCAGTTCTTTTGTCTGCTATGGTACCTGTTTCTATTGCTAATGACAATGGTGCATACACATCCTATGATGCACATTCGTTAGGAATTGCAGAACCATTTTTCTTTAAAGCAATTTCTGAACATGAAGTTTTCAATATTCTTTGTAACATTCACACGAAGTGTGAAGGTGCGGATGGAATCGGTATTGATGCTCTCAAACTCTGTACTCCTCACATTTTGCCTATTCTGGTTCACATTATTAACTTCTGCTTAGACAAATCGGTTTTCCCAACGATCTGGAAAAACGCCGAAAGTTACTACGCCAACTGAACTTAAAGATGTTCGCCCTATAAGTAAGTATTCTTCCCACTTTGTCAAAGATTATGGAGAATATTCTTCCCTTTCGGCAGTCAGGCTTTCGTGCTAACCGTAATAACACGCTTTTTTCAAGCTTCATCAAATTACCTATGCAGGTGGCTGGCAAACTTTAATTTTTGTTTTTCGGCATAAATATAAAGTGTACGTACAAATCTGTTCTCTTTTATTCCAGCATAAACACAAGGATCATCAAGATGAATCTCATGTTCAGGAAGAACTTCAAAGAATCGAAAGGTGGTAGCAGCGTGAAGCTTTCCCTTACGAAAACCGGCAGTCGAACTAGTAAAAGAACCAACAGGGAGCAAGGTTATACACCGATAGAGGAGCACCATTATAGAACTCACTTGTTTTTTAGTCCACCCAGATGCACGTACACAGTAGAAGAAACAGAAGGTAGAATTTGGATGATTTGAATCAATTAATATTGAAGTCTAATTAACTAACAATGTATCGTTAGCCCTTATTTTTTTTAATTTAGAAATAAGACTGTGTTAAATTCAAATTAAGATTTTTGCGGGTTAGACTTAAGAGTAATTTAGTCCTTGACATCCATATTGGGCAAGGTTGTTTATTTATTGGCGACCATTCACTAAAGCGATAAAAACCTTTTTTAAACCCTGTCAATTTTAGGGGAAACATCCATTTATGTGTCATTTAATGAAGATGGCAAAATGGTTTACTTAATTTGATTTTCCCCGCATTTAGCGGATAGCAATTTCCCTTTTAACTTAACCTTCTAAGATATAGGTCGATAAATAATAATTACACCCGAAATGTCAGACCTTGAATTCCATCGCACGCTGACAATTTTTCTTGAAGCGTTGGCATGAACCTCACTAAAAATATTCTAAAATATACCAGGCACACACTATTTACCGATACATTTTTAGGTTTAATCTTCAGTTTAATCTGGTATAGGCAAGTCAGAATTTAACATGTCTGCATCATATATAACGGCTTAATAATTTTAGCGAACAATACCTTACAGCTAAATGCATATGTTTACAATTATTTTGGATAATACACGTATACGAGATTAAAATTGTAAGTAATATAGTTGCCAAAAGCCTTATTGTTACTTAATTTCTTATAGTATTTTTACTCGTTGTGTATTATAGTTTAGAATAGTCGATGATTTGCGTATAATCACACTATAATGTCAAGCCTACGTAGTCGTAAAGTAGAAATTTAACACAGTTTATTTCTTTTCATTTTTAATACGGCAAATTGTTTTCATCTTTGTTTTTATAATCGAGAGTATTAAACCTGTTAAATACGTTTTAAATAAGAGACATTATATTCAAGCGAAAAAAATGTCGGGTTTATTTATTTTTATTTTTATCCCGAATGTGTGTTGCCGTCGTATTTGCCAAAAATTTCACGTCCAATTCCACGTGATCGTTTTCGTATTATTTTTATTGCAGTTTAATAAGGTAGTAATCGTACACGAAACATTTATTGTTATTTTATTTAGATATTTTAACGTTTTATCGTACGTACTATCACAATAGAATTCGTAGTAAAGTTTATTTTGAAGAACATGGTTTTATTTCGGTAGGTTTTATTGTTGCTGTTGCCAAACATCCATCGTAAAAACGTGACTTTGCCGACCTGCAATGCGGAATAGTACATTTTTTATACCTTTAAGGTTTTGTCAATTTATTGTGTGGTATCTTGAGAATCGTTCAAGTCTCATCTGCATATTCGATTTTCGATAGGAAGGGTTCACAAAATGAGTATTTTTATTTTAAATGCAGTCAATTTTGAAGTGTGCTTTTGAAACGTATACAGGGTGTAAAAAATGTATTGAATAATTTGTTCTGATTCTTAATTTTTTTCCAAAATAATTAAATGTGTTCTGTCGTATATATTGGCCTTATTTTTTGTTATTGGTTTTGTTGCTATGGCAATTAACTTGTTTTTTTTTTTAAATAACGTATTAGGCGTGTTAGTGTAAACATTCAACATTCAAAATGTCAAACCAAAAAGTTGCGCAATAAAACTTGAAGAAATGCTTAATATTCTTGGCGATCAATGTGCTTCGTATGCGACCGTGAAAAATTGGATTGCAAGCTTCAAAAGGAACAAATTTTCCACTAAAGATGATCGATGACCGATCGGGAAGGCCAGCTTCTGTGTCCGTCCTCGAAAATGCTGATGCAATTCATGACATGATTTTGTCAGACCGTCGAATTGAGCTAAAACCAGTATCTGAGCCATACGAGCCATCATACAGTTCACGTCGATTTGGACATGAAATTTCTGCAAAACGGATTCCTAAATGTCTGAATGTTGAACAGAAGCGTGCAAGAGTCGATCTGTGCTCGGTTTGAAAACGATGCAGACTTTTTAAGCCCTACTGTCACTATGGATGAATCTTGGGTACATTTCTACGACCCAGAAACAAAGCAACCGTCGATCGAATGGAGACCCTTTGGTTCTCCAAGACCTAAAAAGTTTCCTGCTCAGAAATCAGTCTTTTGAAATTACAATGGAGTAATAATGATTCATTTTTCTGGAGGAGGATGGAACAATAACTAGAAATTAATATTCGACACTACTGACAACTCTACGATAAAAAAAATATGGAGAGAAGACGCGGATAGGTCTGCTAGAACGAAAATCTGCTATAAAAGTTATTGCTTTATTGTATAATTGTGATAGCGTTTCTTGAACGTTAGCAATTCATAAGATAACGTTTCTTAGGTTTCTTAGTTCCCTTGAGAAAAAGCACTGTTGTTAAAAAGGCCTTATCTCCATAATTTTATTTTGGAGGATTCCATTGTAGACAACAGCCTCTGCAGTTCTTTTTTTTTCCCGACCTTATAACAGCAATAAGCACGGTTTTTTAAAGGAATGTATGAAATCATAGTATTGTTTCTTGTAAAACCAAAGATATATTAATTTGCAGAGATATTGGCATGTCGGGCTGGTGGCTTAGTGGCACCTTGCCTCGCAGTCCGGCAGTACCGGGTTCGAACCCCGGTGCTTCCTTTCTGAGTTTGGTTTTCTGTAGTTTTCCAAATTCCACGGCAAATGCGGAAAGGTAACATCTTAAGTCGGTCTACAGCAGGCGTAATAATAACTCATGGTCAGCCGATGCTCCCTGTAATTGGCGCAAGCTGTTGGGGGATGCTAAGGCATGGATTATTATTATTATTATTATTATTGCATGTTAAGTCCTTATGTGTCTTAATAAACATCTAGTCAATAGTAACATTTTATCCTCTTCTTGTATTTTTTAATGCAGGATTGCGCTTTTTCTTCTCAGCTTCCAATTCATGCTTGTAAGAGGATACTGTCAGAATTACAGTTTTTCCTTTTTCTATGTATAGATCGATCTGGCATCGAGGAGCATCCTGGTTCTGGGTCAAAATAATGAGTTGAAAAGACTTATTAGAATTACTCATTGCTTCTTTCGAAGTCCCTTGAATAATATAATCTCAATAGGTTTATTAGAATTTCAATTCTTAGTTTCTAGTTTTGGATTAGGAGAATGTGATGGTTGGCTAAATTCGAGTTTGCTCAAATCTTTTCAGGATGATCCTTATCGTTATTGCTTCTATAAAAGCAGATCTATACATAGTAAGACGCTGCAATAGTGTTACAACCTTCCTAGGCTTGCAACGGAAGCATTTTCGAAGTTAAAAAAGGCACACATAAGATGTAGTATGGGGCGATAGCCAAAGAAGGCTGTCACCCTAGTTCTATCTCAATTTAAAATACCATTTAAATGGTATGAGTCAATACATTCCGCCAAGAGAGCAAAAATGCTGGTTAACCACTTCATAATCCTGGGTTCTGTGGTAGTTTCTGGCCAACGACTAAGAGTCTGCTCCTTATACATTAAAATGTACTGTCTCTTTTCTTGTTTAGGTTATAATTTGGATCAGCTCATTTTTTTTTGTGTTTCTTTCCAACGTTGTTTCAGGTACATGCATTGAACTGTTGGGATGCTTCAAAGCACCCCTTTTCTTTATTTATCAATATATTTAGCACAAAATAACAACGAATACATTGATAAGACGAAACTGAAGATTAATCATTAAGCAAATGCCCCACCTTTCTCTAAATGTACCATACTTCAGCCACTTTGACATAAGTCATATAGTTGTTAAACAGACCTTCTTAAATTTAGCACAAAAACAGGCTCTTTTCAAAATTGGTACTATTAAAAAGAAACAATTTGGTTGCTATCGCAACGAAACCAAGAAAAAAATAAAGCCCAACATATACAGAACAACATATTTAATAAATTTAATAATTTTCTACAATTAAACTAAACAAAAAATAGACAATTAAATCAAAATACCAATTTCAGATGAGGTATCATTCACCTCCCTATCCATTTAAGATTTTTATTGGATTATTTATGGGTTGTGGTATATGCAAAAGTAAGTCTTATCACATGAGGTTAAATATGCTTTTTTGTTGTCTGTATTTTGCTGTTAACCTCGCTTAATAACCATCTAAAATTAGCTCTGCTTTTCGCATAAATAGATAAATACTAAAATTATATACGAAATAGTTTATTCACATTATATAAATATATAGGCATGTGACAAATTTACCAAAAAGTATCTACAAATTTTTCGCTGAATTCTGTGCAGAACCAAAGTGTGGACCAATGACGGGCGGAGAACAATTCGTGCCTTTAACCACAACATCGCCTGCGTTCTCTGAATCGGACTTTCCTCAACCACTGGTGGTAAGAAGTCCTTCAGTATCGCTTTTAAAATGGCCTTCGCCAAAAAACACGCCGAGCAGACAGGTATGTCTATAGCAGCCCTCTCACACTTAACAAAAATAAAAAACCAAAAAACAGAAATTCCGATTCATTTAAATTTTCTTTTTTCTTTTATTTTCGAAATGATTGAATTTCTAAGTACGTTCTCGAGTTTTGCGAGAGACGAGAAAGAACGAAAAGAATAGATTTGGGACACTATTTGCTGAAATGTCTGTCACCCTCTTTTCTTCTCTTCATCTTTAAAATAACAATACCTGAAACCTGTTGTGAACTGAATATATCTGAGTTTCCTTGATGCTATGAAGCTAAACGTACATATTATATAGATACAGAAATAAAAGTAGAAAACAGAACTATCTATCTGCGTATTTTCGGTACGTCTTTCTAAATCTAACGGCTTTGTTTTATTTTTTTATTTTGTTTATTTGCTCAATTTTTGTTTCTATTCGATAGTAATTGTAGTATGAGGTTTTGATTAATAAGAAGAAATATTTTAAGGAATCTTTCATGTTTATAAATGTACTCATTGGCAGGCATTGGCTATACTTCTTGCAAGTGGAACTATTATCCATACATTTTATTCATCATCATTAGATGTATATATATTAGGGCTGTTGTCTTTCGAGCTGTGTGTGAATTCACTGAATCTTCTTTTACCCTTTGGGTATAGAAAGTCCTACGTCTTTTAAAACTTTTCATTTTTTTCTATTTTTGCCATTTCTTGGGTAGTTCTTTTTGTCACACTTCTTTCCACGAAGTTTGTTTGGACGATATTATTCCATGCATACTGAAACATTCATTTAAACACAGTTCTCGAAAACGCCACAATGGCATTCTAGACGTGTTGTACAGCTGGTCAAAAATAATGGAGTATCCTTCATATGGGTTCCAGTAAACATTTCTTTGGAGTTGCACGTTGCTTGCACATTGAAAGTCGCCAACCCCTTTCTGTTGATGTATTCATCACCGTGATGGATAGGTTTCACTATTTGAACGTGTGTGCAATCAATTACCCCTATCGCACATGGAAATGAAAATGTCTCTTGCCACGTCTCCTGTGCTTCGTTTACTTGATCCAAAGTTAACGGAAATTTGATCCATAAATGAGCTTTTTCGAGTATCAAATCACAAACATAATTGTTTTTCATACTGTCGACTGATGAATTCTCAATTTTTCAGCAACACCAGTTTGGAAACCAGGATTGGCTATATACCGGTTAATGGTCCGACGAAAGTGCACCTTCTCTTCTTTCGTTGTTCTCGTCCATAAAGTGAGTTGCAATCCAATGCAAATTTTCTTCCTCAAACCGATAAAGTGATTTAAAATCTCGGTTATCAGTTCCTCATCGTATTTTTGCAACGTTTTACTGCCCGTAAATTAATAATCTCTGCCATTATTACCGGCCACTGGAAGGGCGCATCTAGTACTGAACTAGATGCACAATTTATCAAGCATATGCTCACAATGTCAAGGAAAACCTCCGTTTTATTCATATCAATCGGAGGATGTGCTTAGAAGAAAGTAGACGCTTATGCACAGAGGAAAATCTTGAGTAAAAGCTTTTATTTACATTTTTATTCATAAAATATGTAGCAAATGCTCGAAATTTTGCGAGTATAGGGTTTTTGCTCTCTTTTATTCATACCACTCATTGAGTCGAACGAAATATGCGAAGAAAGTTGACACACACACACATCTCTGTTGCTTCAGTTCAATAAATGGTCATTACTTGTTCTTCACTCTAAGCTTGTGGGTATGGTATTATAGCCTTTAATGACTCTTTGGTTTATGCGTGGTTTTTATAACTGCAAAAACATTGGATAAAGGTGTGTCGAAAAGGATATTTTTTAATCTGAAACAGCGTTGGTCAATCTTTGCCAACCTCTTTTTGTCGTCGTTGAACCTATGTGGCAACAAATTAATACAGAAGAAACTTAAGATAATCCAAAAAATCTTTCTTCTACACCTCTTCAATCTGCGGAAGAGAATTGTAGCAGAAATATTATGTTGCCAAGCTAATTTGTTAGTGGTTTTTTATCGTTTTAGCAAGTAATAATTGCAGCTGTCATCGCTTTTTCACCCTACGATCGCAAAAAAGTCTTCCTCGTGTAATTCAAAATCATTCTAAAACTAAATCCATTAGCCACAAGTGCTGTTAAGTGAAGGGAAACATTTCAGTATTTATGTTTTACATTATCTTCAGGATAAGACTAATTAAGGCTTGAAAACAAAACAAAAAAGCACTGTCTTAATTACGGTCAGCTCTGCAGTATCGATTGACAAAAACTAATCGAATACACAGCACTTACCTGTTTTAGTAATAACATTCAATCCACAACAAATGAAAATATTACAACCTTTAACACAAAAAAAGTGTTACACACAGTTTAGTTGCTGATAAGTGCAGCAACTGGTCAGTAATATACAATAGGTTCGGCGCTGGATTGCTGTAGTTAGAAGCGAATCATCAGTCCCGGAACAAAACCAGTAGTCGGCCATCATACTAATATTTGCTGGGCAACTCAAGGCAGAAATCTACCAATGGGACGCAAACGAAAATGCTCTGTTTTGAAGAAGAATCTTGGACAGTTTCCAGTACCAGTCAATTTAACTCTTTAATCTCTTCCTCTCCTGGAATATTTTAATTTATTCATCACTGTCTTCAGGAATTGCATCATTTTCGTTCGCGTTCATTGTTCGCAAAGCCATTGTCGTCATTTTCTGTCAAATCTTATGATGTACTTGTTGTTGCTTGTTCATAATTTTCCATATCTAGGATCTAGGATTTGCGTGATGTAAGTTGCGTTCTTTAGTAGAAATACAAACCTGATATCATTCCTTTGGCATTCCATGATAATTTTTGTATTGAAATAAGATCATTTATCGTTTTTTGACCAAGAGAGTAGTAGAATTGAACCGTTTAGGTTTTCTGCGATTACCCATTTTTTGCCCTTTTTCTGTAGATTATATAATTTTTCCGTTTTGTATATCGGTGTATCGATGAAAGACATCAGCTGTTTCTGTTATTGTTCCACCAAGAACGTCTTTTAGAATTATTTTTAAAATCTGAAATAACTTTCGATTTCTTCTTCCCTTTTCCTGAATGTTCTTTGCGACAGTCTATGTTTGTGTCGGTCTAAAAGATTGAAAATCCAATGGTTATCTTTTATTTTATAAAGCTTGCTAACTGAAATTAATGATCTAATGAATCGTGTTCAGGAGTATGATACTTGCAATGAAATACTTTTAATTGCATAATATTTCCTTATACTACAATTACATTATACAGGTGATAGGGACGATGAAAGGAATAAACTTATTTAAATTAAAATTATCTTGTGCGAAAGTCTTTTGATTCAATAATTTGTTTATTCTTCAAATAATTTTATTCCTCAATAAATCCTGTATAATTTATATTAAAAATACTGACATTTGCATGATACATTTCGAGGCACTTGTTATCTCTGTTCTGAGTTTGTAATTCTTTTTTTGCCAGCCAGACGTATGAATTTATTATACACGCGCTTCAATTGAGCTCAAAAGAACTGCTTCACATTTGATTTTGTGAAAGTGCACCACTTTAGATTAGAAAACTGGGATTTTGTGAATTATTAATAAGCATAGATTTCATTAACTGTAGTGATCGTTATTTTATATTACCTACTACATATTTCGAAAGTTTTCAGTAACATCATTTGTAAAACATGCATGACGAAACATTTATTTGTTATTGTAGATATATATGTAGATATATTTTTTATTTCTAGAATGTGCATCGATTTGTATTGATGCTAAATTAGTTTTAGTTAAATGTAGGTTGAATTTGTATAGAATACAATATTGGAGATCTTCCATTAACAAAGAAATTCATTTCAGAAGTTGTATCTCGAATTTTGTCTCAATTTTTAAATTGAAAAATTTAGTAGTTTATTGTCGAAATAAATTTCTATGATTTGGAAGAATCTTTAGTGTAGTTTCATCATAGGTGGAAGAATTTTTTTGTAATATATCTAGCCTTTTATATATTTACTCGAACATCGGTTCTAATTATCCGGTGTGAACTATAGACACATCAAAAAAAATCGTAATTGGAGTAGGCTATGTGAATGGATTGTTACTTTAGCCACTTTCACATAATGACATTTATTCCTTGACATTTAATTTGAGGTTATAAATTTGGTTACAATAAAATGTCAAATAATAAATGTCATTATGTGGTAGTGGCTAAAGCAACGATCAAAAGCATTTTCATAGCCTACACCAATTATAATGTTTTTTTCGATGGCACGTTAGTTTTAGACTAGATTTGACTGGTGTTGGACCTGTTCTAAACTGGTATTAAACTCGATTTATGGTTTCTATGTTAAAATAGTTAATATAGCATAGATACCCACTACAGACAGATTTTGTAGTTTATTAACTTAATCTCTCGTTTTACTTAACATTACTAACGTTTTTATTTTTTTAGAAAAAAGATAATTAAAGAAGAAGTACTCCTGATAACTTTATTGAACGTGGAGATTTTTAAAACATTACTGCGTCATCACCTTTTCAAATATTGTTCTTACTCTCTGTCATTGCGAAGTTCTTCACTGGATCTCTTGGTGCAGAAGTAGAACACTAAACACTTTAACCCACTGAACACCAAACAAGTTTTAACTAAAACACCGACGCGTTTCAACAGCAATGCTGTCATTATCAAGGCGATAATAAAACTAAATTAAAATAAAATCTACAAAAACAGGTAACCTAAATGTTATGCACGGTCAATCCGATACGCATCATTAATTTCCGATTAACGAAAACAATGACGAATACGGTATAGGACCATTGTCACAGTTCATTACACATGACTTATTTTTATATATTTCTAAACTTTCGAAAACATTTAGAAACTTACAATTGTTTATTTGTCTAATTAATTTAACATTCGTATGATCGATGTTGTGATCTGTTTCAAAAATGTGTTGGGCAACGCTCGATTTCTCAATTCTATTAAATCTAAGATGAGCCATATGCTCTTTGAATCTAGTTGAGACTGCTCTCCTGGTTTGCCCAATATATTTTTGATTACAATCTTTACAATTACTTTCGTAAATACTTGACTTTTCTAGAGGTAGTATTTTATCTTTAGGGTTACCGATGAGACTTCGTAAACTAGTCCCAGAACTGTAAACTATTCTGAGATCTAGCTCTTTGAAGATTTTACTCAAACCTTTAGTGATAAAGGGAGCGTAAGGGAGGGTCACAATGGGTGAAGCTTTAACATCCTCTCGAAAAGTCGTAGATTCTTTCACAGTTTTCTTATAATTAAACTTCCTAATTAACTTATAGATATGCTGATAGGCTGGAAACCATTACACTTGGCCGCATCTTTTATAATTTTAAGCTCTTTCTCATACCTCGCCTTGTTCAAGGGAAAAGTGAGAAGTCTGTGGACCAAAAAATTCAGGCTTGCCATTTTGTGTTGAACATAATGATGGGAATCTGAAGGAATGTAGCGAAGTGTACTGGTTTCCTTTCTATACTGGTTTCCAAATGGTTGACCAATGAATTTAATAATTTGCCAATGCAGCAACCTAGTTTTGCAGTAAAAAATTCATTAGAATTTATTAAAGAAATTCAAAATATTCAGTTGCTGGAGGGTGAAGTATTGATTTCATTTGATGTTAGTTCTCTCTTTCCTAGTGTACCGATTCCAGACACCTTGACATACCTCGAGGACTTGTTGCTTCAAAATAGTTTGAGTCAACAATGTGTCCAGGAATATATTCGCTTAACTGACATCTGTATGAAACAGAACATTTTTTAATTCAACGGGAGCTTTTATGAACAGCTGGAAACAACGGCAATGGGTAACTCCTTGTCGCCCTTTTTGGCTAACCTTTTCTTGAGCCGTTTTGAAAAGGACTTAGAATCTGAGAGCGAATACTTTCCTAGGGTTTGGTTGAGGTATGTGGTTGATATTTTCCCTATATTTGACACTAAAAAATGTAATATTGACGATTTTCTCAATAGATTAAATAATCGGTTCGAAACCATAAAGTTCACTTGTGAAAGAGAAGAAAACGGTCAGCTACCCTTTCTAGATACTTTAGTAATTAGAAATAACAATAGATTAGAGTTTGACGTGTATAGAAAGGAAACCAGTACACTTCGCTACATTCCTTCAGATTCCCATCATTTTGTTCAACACAAAATGACAAGCCTGAATTTTTGGTCCACAGACTTCTCACTTTTCCCTTGAACAAGGCGAGGTATGAGAAAGAGCTTAAAATTATAAAAGATGCGGCCAAGTGTAATGGTTTCCAGCCTATCAGCATATCTATAAGTTAATTAGGAAGTTTAATTATAAGAAAACTGTGAAAGAATCTACGACTTTTCGAGAGGATGTTAAAGCTTCACCCGTTGTGACCCTCCCTTACGCTCCCTTTATCACTAAAGGTTTGAGTAAAATCTTCAAAGAGCTAGATCTCAGAATAGTTTACAGTTCTGGGACTAGTTTACGAAGTCTCATCGGTAACCCTAAAGATAAAATACTACCTCTAGAAAAAGTCAAGTATTTACGAAATTAATTGTAAAGATTGTAATCAAAAATATATTGGGCAAACCAGGAGAGCAGTCTCAACTAGATTCAAAGAGCATATGGCTCATCTTAGATTTAATAGAATTGAGAAATCGAGCGTTGCCCAACACATTTTTGAAACAGATCACAACATCGATCATACGAATGTTAAATTAATTAGACAAATAAACAATTGTAAGTTTCTAAATGTTTTCGAAAGTTTAGAAATATATAAAAATAAGTCATGTGTAATGAACTGTGACAATGGTCCTATACCGTATTCGTCATTGTTTTCGTTAATCGGAAATTAATGATGCGTATCGGATTGACCGTGCATAACATTTAGGTTACCTGTTTTTGTAGATTTTATTTTAATTTAGTTTTATTATCGCCTTGATAATGACAGCATTGCTGTTGAAACGCGTCGGTGTTTTAGTTAAAACTTGTTTGGTGTTCAGTGGGTTAAAGTGTTTAGTGTTCTTCCTCTCTGTCATTGTTCTTCAACCTGTCGTTTTTGGTTCATTTACTCATATATGTATAATATATCGATCGGTCTCTCTGATATGCTTTTTGTACTGAAACAGGACATATGGGCGTACGATAAAGACATTATTTTTCTCTTTCATTGAAAACCTTTCAACATTCTTCATTGGTGCTACTTCGAAACACATATCTACCTATACTGATGGAATGATTACATCAGATACGTCTTGTTCACTTTTCGCTAACTTCAATTGCAATCAGTTGGTCTTTAAAAGATAACCTGCTTGTTAATTTTTTAGCGAGCTGTGCCTTCCTACGTCTTTTAGATTAATTTCTATATTTCCGAGCTTTCGGTGTTGGTTTTGGAGACATTTTAGGGAATATGTTCTTAAAGAAAGTTTGACTGCAATTTGGCTGAGGTTCAATATAATGTCAGATTTCGTTTCAATAAGTTACAAACTTTCAGCCACATTTTCTCAACCACAATTGTTATGGTTACTTCCTTTTCTGCAACATTTGGAACTTGTTCAGGAAGGAAATCTTTATCTCAAATATGTGAGAATTGAATAGATAAATACCCCTAGACTGAAAGATTTTTATGGCTTTCCCCATAGTGACAAAAGCCTTTATGAAAAGATCATTTGATATTGTACTTAATGAGCTGGGAACCATGATTGTTAGTGTGCCATAGATCACATATTCTATATATCGATATTTTAACAATCTAAAAATAATCCAGTTAAGGATCAGCAATATTTTGTTGGTTGGGCGAGCTTTTTTTGATGATTGTCTTGAGATTAGTGTTAAGCTACTTGAGGAGATCTTTGCCTTACTGTTGATCGTTTTGGTATTGCGTTGAATGTTGGTCCTAGTCTTCAGATTAGTGTTAAGCTATTTGAGAAGATCTTTGCCTTATTGTTGATCGTTTGGGTATTGCGTTGAATGTTGGTCCAAGTATTGAGATAAGTGTTAAGCTACTTAAGGAGATCTTTGCTTTACTGTTGATCGTTTGGGTATTGCGTTGAATGTTGGTCCAAGTCTTGAGATAAGTGTTAAGCTACTTAAGGAGATCTTTGCCTTACTGTTGATCGATTGGGCATTGCGTTGAATGTTGGTCCAAGTCTTGAGATAAGTGTTAATCTACTTAAGGGAGATCTTTGTCTTACTGTTGATGATTTGGTAGGTAGTTTCCGATAGAAGTTTGGGGTATTGCGTTAAAGGAAGGAACTACCTAATATGAACACTAGTACGAACTCAACTTTTGCTTTGATGCAACGAGGTGTGCGTTAGTGCGAGTTGTTCCTCTACAGTTCTTATGTTCGTCAGATTCTCTCTCTTTGTTTTGACACTCGGATTGATGAAATGATCAGAATCTACCGAATCCGATTCATTATCATAACCAGCTGCATCTGATGAACGACCCTTCAAAAAGTTTACATCCTGCAGCAGACACCAGTAACGTATTGAAGCTGCGTTTATCATTAACAATGTCTAACTCGTGTTTTATTTCCCATTTGAAGTATTTTTCTATGCACTGGTACTGAATCAACTTCCAAAATTAGTCGTATCATGTCATAGAGTCTCAGAACCTTATATGGAATATGGTAACAACTTTACCAGGATATGATCTTAACCAATTTGTTATCTCCTGACTATAGTAGGTGTTGAAAGGCTTCATAAATGGCCTATATCTAAGGATTGAATCCTGTGCCTACAATAAGAGAGGAAAGCAGAGGATGACAACGCTATTAGCTCTTGCTTTGTCAATTATGGTCAACCTCTGTACATGTCTGTAATGGCTGTTTATCTAGATATAGATCGTCATGGATTTAGTAACATGAAACTTCCCGGCAGCATTCACTCAAAACCCAATCGAGACAGTTTTTTCAAATTTGAGATAAATGCAATATTTTCTAATACTCTAATCTCAAAGCTTAGCTACTATAGTATTAAAAATTGCAATGTTGAATTAACTTAGGTAATAGCTTATTTCTATATTCTAAAAAATCCAAGTACTTATAGATTGATTTCTCTTGCGAAAAAACACATTTTAATATACTTATAGCTATTATAGGAAATAGACGTGATATGATTAATTAAATTTAAGTTTTCGAAAATAATAATTTAATATAGATGTGTTTTTAAGTTAATTTCGTTATTTTAATTGAAATAGTTACTAATTTGCGTATCAAACATTAAATATAAGAAAAATGATATTAAAAAATAAGGCATTTTTTTCTGGTTATGGGTTACATTGATTCGTGTGTACCAAAGTTGAATTATTAATAGATAATAGTCATTTCCTGGTACATACTTCAGTGTTTAAATCACAGGGTTAATGTTGGATTTGAATAGAAAAGCACTGTACTAAAGAAGCATAGAGCTAAATTGCTTTTAATTGAATTAATGTTTTATAGCAATAATATTTAATCACAATATAGGTTAGATTTACATAATAAATAAAGAAATATTAATGTTGCAAAGACATACATTGACCATTGTTCTTCCCTCAAAAGGATCAATTCATAATGCAAGAGATGTGATAATATAAATTATGAAGGAAGCAATTATCTGCAACGATGCAATGTTAAATATATGACGTTATTTGGGTATTTTGTTTTTCACCATACTATATAGACATTAACAGTTGCCAAATATATCGTACATCATACGTTGCTAATTTCATTTGTATGAATTACGTAAAATAAAACTTTAAAGCAATATATTTATTACAAGTACATATTTATTACAAAAGGAAAGACTATTTAACACTGATATATCTACACGTAATTAATTATAAAATGCTACATTAACAAAATACTAATTAAATTTTAATATCCTCTCCCTCCTCTGAATCGTTTGGCGATTATCCAGCTATATTGTTAAAATTGAAATAAATAAGTAATATTTATTAAACCCTACAGTTCGAGAAATGTTCGGAGGCCCATAAGCTCTAATTGACAACTGAGGATTCCTTCTTCTAAATCCAGGCAACCATTCACTATCGCTGCTATTTAAAATCTAGTCCACAGGCATATAATGCTGTTGAGCCATAGAAGAGCTTTTCTAAATCTAAAATGTGCTCAACTAGCTTGCTTTTTGTTGTGGAGTAAAAATTTGCTTAAATTTGTCACTTGTAGGCGACCTTGGCATCGATATACCAAACCATTTCGTTGCTTTACAAGCAGAAATTTCCTGTTTCATCTATCATCTTTAAGGCTTCCCTCATTTCGACTAGACTGAATTTAACAACACTTAAAATCACCTTCCTACCCAAATAAACTTTCAGTTTGATTCTGCGCCTCACAGGATCCATGCGGACCTGTTTCCCTACTCTTATCAGAAACGTTCGATCGAGTTTAATAGCTAGATAGATTACATAAAACTTCTTTCTTATAAGTAGATAATAGAGCATTTCTTTGCATTTATTTTGATGTCTATAATGCTAAAAATGACAAAATAAGGTTAAAATTTTCACCTGGCGAAATCAAAATTAATCAAAAATTTACCCACACTTGTCGAATCCAAGACTCTCCGAGATGTTTTTGCATTATCAGCAGACATATTTAGATAGCGTATATAGAAAAGATGTTTCAAACTTAGTTAATATAGTTAAGCATGTTAGATTATGATCTCGAATTAAATTATATTGTATTGCAGACATTTTTTAGCAAAAACTATTGTAAAAATACGATTAGAAAAAGAACATTCTGGTAATGTTTGACGGACTAATTCGATCTTTTAATTCATAATTTAGGTTAGTTTCAATCATGGGAACGACGTTCAATCTCACAATATGGAGAATGTCAGCAGAACCTTAACCGCTCTGGATAGAGATTGTTTCATTATTCCCGTACATAGCTTGGAGCGGTTCTTACCAGCGGGAGTTCCAATGCCAGTAGGTAAACATCCGAGAAATGTACCTTCGATCTTTTAACTAATTCCGTTCGATTTTTAATAGAAACCTACCTCAGTAGCGCCGGGTGAAAAGAGAACGCAAGGTTCTCTACATGTTATGGAGGTAAAAATATTATCTTGATACTATTTATAAATCTTTTTTATTGTTGTTATTATTGTAGGTTCCAGATCCGAAATTGTGCGTATTGTGCCATCTGATGAGTCCTCTTGAACCAATAGATCCTATTTTGGAATCGCCACTATCTCAGCCAATTTTGAAGCAGAGGATTGCGGCCGGAGAACTTGTTAGTGAAATAGCGCAAGCTAAAACTTCCTTAACAGGGATGCTTTTAGCCAATATGGAACGAAATGGTAATTCAATCAATAAATGGATAATAAACTAGATTAATATTAATATAATTTTATTTTTTAGCCGAATTCCCTTTTATATCCTATTATATCATCAATAGTGCTCAAACTAATCCAGTACTATTTTATAATAACCTCAGAACGGCTAGTTTAGCGAAATTCGACCCTAGAGTAACGAGATATACAGCAGCGCATACTTTGGATTTATATTCGGAAGTAGCTTCGATATGTAGGCCGCCAATTCACGAATCTGGTACATCATTAACGAGAATTCACACCCCATACACTGGATACGTAATTTCAGTTTACAAAGTCTTCGAAGGTGACGATAGGGAAAAATTCGAAAGGAATTGGTTATATTGGACTGGTGCGAGGATGATTTATAGATATTTGCCGGCGCATGCCAGCAAAAAAGATAGCCCTTCACAAATCTATAAGCCCAAAAGGTGATAAAATGTATATATTGATTTGTGAATGTTCGAATTTACTGAAAGATGTTACGGTTTGTGCTTTACTTCTACCGGCGTTAAGAGCAAGGCTTACAGGGTATACGGGATTGTTTAGGCCAATACAGACATTTTAAATTTTATATTGGGGTATATCGAGAGAAGTAATAGGAGGTGATTGTAATTAATTTCCGGGTATAGATCGTTTAATTATGAACCAGTATTGGGTCACCAATTTTATCTTAAAGCATGTTAAGTATGGAGCAAATATATTTTTTTTTTGTGTTGATTCGGCCAGAGGAAGAGGACCACTCAGCAATAAGATTATTTAGTTTTGAAGTAAATACAAACTGTAACGAAACAAAATAACTTTTCCATACGGCACGGGTTCAGTGTGACCGACTAAAACCCCTCCTCGACCTTCTCTGGCATTCCGGAACCGTCCACACGACATAACGTCGGAATGCTAGCGGTAATTGTCAGAGGCACTCTATTCCCTCTTTAATGCCTTCAAACTGCTAAAACTTCAGGGGCACAGGCAGGATCTTTCCTCTCTTCCAGTTCTCTTGTTGTAAGGACGTGGGCCACATAGTTCCTGACAGCATACCAATTTTTTGGACTTTCCAACATGATGTTTATCACAGTGTGCTGCTTATCTATATTTTGGCCCGTTTCTCCAGCCAACTCTCGTCTTTCTTCTGACCATTTAGCACACGGCAGGACCGCGTGTTCGGGGGAATCAAAAAGGTCGCAGTAGCGGCAAGTGTGCACCTTGGACAGTCCAAACTTCTTGCGGTACGATCCGAATTGTCCATGCCCTGACAGGAATTGCGTTATGTGGTAGTTCGCTTTCGCGAATCAAAGTCTTCGTCCAGGCTGACGACGTCTCACAGCTGATCCAGATCTTTTTCCACTTTTTCAGCGTGTACTCCTTTTCTTTGGTTTTCCTCAGGGCTATCTCCTCCCTCGTTGCTTGGAAGATGAGCCTACACTGCTCCTGTGCCAGCAAGTGCATGGGGGAAGCCCCCGCCAACATCTGCACTGTAATGGCTGCCACGATTCTATAAGCACTGGTCACTCTTATTAGCGTCCTCCTTTATTGTAACCGGTCGATTGCCTCTCGGTGTCTTTTGTAGTCGAGGGCCTTTCCCCATGCGGGCACGCCATCTAGGATCTGTAATTACAAAACTCCATAAAGCATCTCTTTCCTCCTGGTCCCTGGTCCTCCGATGTTCGGCATGATTTTTGTAAGTGCTGCCTGGGTCACTTGGGTCAGCCCTTCGAGGTACTTGATGTGGGCGCCATAGGTCATTCTGTAGTTCAGGACCACACCCCTCACGCTTGGGGACTATACTAGTACCAGCTAGGTCAAAGGAGAAGTTCCACTTTCCTCGGGGGCCCTTTAGTATTGCTTCCTCTGTCTTTTGAGGGGCTAATTTCAGTCGGTTCTCGTCCATCCAGCACCCTACCTGCTCAAGGGATTCATTGGTCCTAAAAACGAGGTCTTGCACTACGTCCGCCTCGACCACCAGATCGTCCGCATATGCTATTGCCGTTACACTGTCCATCCACTCCAGGTTGAGGACTTCATCGTAGAGAAAATTCCATAAAATCGGCCCCAATACTGATTCCTGGGAAATTCCTGCATATACGTCCGTGCTTGACTTAGGAGTGACCAGAACTTTCCTCGACCAAAAGTAGTCCTCGATTATATTGATGAGGTACCTTAGGATATGTCTTCTTGCCAATTCCGCTGTTATTCTACTCCACGATCCAGTGTTAAAAGCGTTTCTAACATCGAGGGTGATCATGGCTACCCATTTCTTGCCGGTGTCTGTGACTATTCTAGAGACTTGCTTGAGCTCATGTGTTGTCGACTTCCCTTTTACAAACCCAAACTGTCTTTCAGCCAGACCACCTGATTTGATTAATTCCACGTCTAATCTATTTTTAATAAGCCGTTCATACAATTTGCCAAGGATGCTTACCAAGCATATTGGTCGGAAGGTCGGGGTCGAGGTTTCTTGTTCCCCCATTGGCAACAAAACTACAGTGGCCTTCTTCCATGCAGCTGGGAGTTTTTGCCTCTGGAGGAGCTGGTTCAGGACGTTCAGCAAGGTTGTTGGGATCACCTCCGCAATTGTTTCCACGGCGTCGGAGCTTAGGTAGTCCGATCCAGGTGCCGTGCTCCTTTTCATCTTAACCAAGGCTTCATCAACTTCGGCTTCCGTAAACGGGACGGTATCTACCTCCATCACACTGTTTTTATTGAAAGTTTCTTTTTTATTGGAAAGAGTTCCCTGAGGATGAGCGCCTTTTGCTTTCGGCTTGGGTTGTATGGGGGCGGCAAGCTGCCTAAGTTCTTCATGACTATTTTGAATCCATCTCCCTATATATCCTCGTTTAGATCGTTTAGGATTTTTTGCCAATATTGTTCCATACCAATTTAAATTACCGATAGGGAAGAGTATTCACAGAGTAAGATGGGTCATAAGAGTGAGGTGCAATGAGACCTCTTCAATCTCGACGTACGGTTTTCAATAAAGACCTATAAACAGTGATAAAGATTGGTCAATGATTTTTTTTATTCTTTTCATTTCTGCTTTTAGAAGCAAAAAAAGGTTTCTTCATATCGTTTCCGTTTTGCGTCATTTTTTTAACATTTCCGGTAACTTTGTTTATAGTCCATTAGCTCTTTTCTGTAAGGGGAGTTAGTAACAGTGAATCTTTATGTGCCATTGTTTCAATGTTTTTCTTTTCAATGTAATGTATGAAATGGGGATGATCTGTTCAGGTGAAATAGCAAAAGAAAGCTTGTTTTATTTTTTTTTGTGCTGGGTGAGTAATTCGTAAAAGCCTCTGCTTGGCTTCAATGCCATCTGAAATCTTATTCTCATCACTGACATAAATATGTCAAAATCGCGCATTCAAGCATTGATACAACCTTCAGCATGAACTGTAAATGTAGGCCCAATTCTTCTGGAGCAAACACACTACTGATACGGCTTAGATCCTCCTTAACAGAAAAAGTTTCATTGCCTTCAAATTCACCATTTTCTAATTAAAATTTGTTCACTTTGCACTCGAGGGTGGTTTGAGGTAAGTGAAATGTCGATGCTACTCTTTTATAATCCATTCGTCCGTTGACAACTTGCAAATTAGCATTCTTCATGGCCTCTGATTTAGGATAGGGTCTAACGAATTCTACACCCAAGATCCAGCTCAAACGGTAACTAGTAGGTTAGCCACACCTTACACGATCAAATTTCCGCAATAATTAAAAAAAATCTAAGAAATAATTAGACTAGTTCAATGCTCCCTCTTGGCCGAATCCTCCCCTGTCTCCTTTATAGCTCAATATAATCAATTTTGCTATGATTGGATAAAATTAAGTTATCCATGATGGTTCGCAATTAAATGGTCTAGAACTGGCGATTGATCTATAGATATACCACTAAAGAAATAGAATATAGTTGAGTTTTTCATAAAGGTAAGACCGTCAAAGCCTTTTTTAAATAAGTACAATATTATAATCCTAACTGATAAAACAGTCAATGCAAAATGAAAAAATGACTGAAATGAAAAAGACGATAAAAATATTCATTACAAACATGTTGATTGAAAAATTTGAGATAAATGCAATATTTTCTAATACTCTGAGGTTCCTTAATAAATATAATCTCAAGCTTAGCTACTATAGTATTAGAAATTGCAATGTTGAATAAACTTATACTGATATTACAAAAGTGTTCAATATACAAAATGTTGTATATTGTTTGTGTATCGTATATAGCTATTTCTATATTCTAAAAAATCCAATAACATAGATCGATTTCTCTTGCGAAAAACACATTTTGATATATGTATAGCTATTATAGAAAATAGACGTGATATGATTATTTAAAATTAAGTTTTCGAAAAATAATAATTTAATATAGATTTGTTTTTAAGTTAATTTCGTTATTTTAACCGAAATAGTTACTAATTTGCATATCAAACATTAAATATAAGAAAAATGATATTAAAAAATAAGGCATTTTTTTCTGGTATGGGTTACACTGATTTGTGTGTACCAAAATTGAATTATTAATATATAATAGTCGTTTCCTGGTACATACTTCAGTGTTTAAATCACAGGGTTAATGTAGGATTTGAATAGAAAAGCACTGTACTGAAGAAGCATAGAGCTAAATTGCTTTTAATTGAATTAATAAGTTTTATAGCAATAATATTTATTCACAATATAGGTTAGATTTTTATAAAAATAAAGAAATATTAATGTTGCAAAGACATACATT
The DNA here is from genome assembly GCA_023690525.1 of Holotrichia oblita. Classification (NCBI taxonomy): domain Eukaryota; kingdom Metazoa; phylum Arthropoda; class Insecta; order Coleoptera; family Scarabaeidae; genus Holotrichia; species Holotrichia oblita. The sequence continues at coordinate 85,091,862 of CM043021.1, read as the reverse complement.
GACCATTGTTCTTCCCTCAAAAGGATCAATTCATAATGCCTTCTAAATTATATATACATAATGTATACCTAAAATAATTGTTTGTATATCTAGTAACGCTGCAAAATGGAAGGACGATATTTAATAGAAGAGATGTGATAATATAAATTACGAAAGAAGCAATTACCTGCAAGGATGCAATGTTAAATATATGACGTTATTTGGGCATTTTATTTTTCGCCATACTATATAGATAGACATTAACAGTTGCCAAATATATCGTACATCATACGTTGCTAATTTCATTTGTATGAATTGCGTAAAATAAAACTTTAAAGCAATATACTTAAATCTTTATGGTAAAAACAATTTCTAAGTACATATTTATTACAAAAAAAAAACTATTTAACACTCATATATCTACACGTAATTAATTATAAAATGCTACATTAACAAAATACTAATTAAATTTTAATATCCTTTCCGTCCTCTGAATCTTTGGCGATTATCCAACTATATTGTTAAAATGAAGTAAATAAGTAATATATATATATATATACAAACATGTATGTTCAAAAGATGTAATTATTTAACACAAAATAAATCGATATTTTCTCTTACCAAGGATCTTTTACATTCGAAAAACGTATTCCTTAAGGCGACACATTCCTGAGGGACGTTATTCGCTTTTAAACATTCTCTAGGTGTTTTTCCATCCTAAAAAATTACAAAATTGAGAATTGCAATTAATAATATTATTTATATAGAACACCTTTTGGCAGCAATCGCTTTTCAATAAACACATTTTCAAATCCGCTCTAACTCCAGCACAAGCTGATCTATCCGCTAAATGCTCCCCTTCCTCAGAATATTCCATTTTATATCCTAAAATAATATTCAAATTTTATAATTTCCCCCCTTTACTTTACATCGAATTTGGACGTATGGAAATTCGATGTAGAACAATATAACCTTACTTTTTCAAAATCAAAATTATAATTTTTAAAATGGTTTATTATTTTTACATAATTATAATACGCGATTTATTTAAGCTTAAAAAAATTATTCCTAAACGGAAAATATGCCTTATTCTCAGTTAATTACATCTATTTATAAGTTCCAATCTTTTCAATGAATGACGTTTTTTTAAATAATTACAGCCGGTACTTACGTATTAATTACAAACTTCAGAACTAGCTTAATCAATCGCTTAAACGCATTCAAATTATTAATTATTACGTAAATATTTCACCCTTTTTTAACCCTAAATCGATTCAACTTGTCATTAGACACCAGACATAACCTACAACAACTTTAATTGAAATACAAGGGTCGGACCTGTTTACAAAATGTTGCTATTGAGAAAAGCAATAATTTCAAACTCGAAACGATTTAAAACGAATTGGATACAACCGGAGGGGTACGATACTGGTATTAAGGTATATAATTGCGTTACAAGAACTAAAGTGCCGCTAGTTGTGGCGAATAAATCATGTGTAACAATGTATACTTGTGGCCCCACAGTTTACGATTCGGCCCACATAGGTCATGCAAGCTGTTACGTAAAATTGGATATAATACAACGAATATTGAGAAGGTATTTTAAACTCAATTTAGTAACCGTGATGAATATTACCGATATTGATGATAAAATCATTAATGAGAGTAAAAATCTTAATAAATCGCCTATAGAAGTTGCCAGATGCCACGAAAAAGAATATATACAAGATTTAGATCAGTTGTTAGTTACTAAACCAGATGTTTTAGTAAGAGTAAACCGATAATATGACTTTAATCGTTAAGTTTATTAAAAAGTTATTTGACGAAAAATTCGCTTATAAAAGCGAAGATGGTTCTGTATATTTCGACGTTTCGCAATATGAAAATTATGGTAAACTACAAAAAATTGGTGAAAATACCTTGGAAGTGAATACAGGGAGTATAAAAAATTCTCCTGCGGATTTTGCTTTATGGAAAGCTGCAAAACCGAACGAACCATATTGGGATAGCTTTTTCGGACCTGGTCGACCTGGCTGGCATATTGAATGTTCAGCTTTAGCTGGAAACATTATTGGATCAAGCGTTGATATCCACGCTGGAGGTATCTTTTATTGATAAACACTCATTAACGAAAGAAACTACATAATATGAATGATCCTTTTAGGTATTGATCTAAGATTTCCGCACCATGAAAACGAAGAAGCGCAATCCTGTACTTTCTTTTCTAAACCGCAATGGGTGAATTATTGGCTGCATACGGGTCATCTACATCTTAGAGATAGCGTTAAAATGTCCAAGTCGCTCAAAAATACAATAAGTATTCAAGACATGTTAAAAACAGTAAATCCTGTAGTATTTAGAGTTGCTTGTTTGTTATCGCATTATCGCAGTAATATAGAATATAGTTCGGATCTAATTTTACGGCTGAAAAGGTCTTAAGTGGTATTAAAAATTTTACCGATGATTGTAATTCATTTTTAAAAGGGCAGCTACAGTCTACCATCGATAATAAATCATTAATAGAAAGCTTAAGTGAAACCATGACTGCGGTAGACAATGCTTTACAAGACGATTTCAATACACCTGTAGTAATTGAATCTATACACCGTCTTATGACTGTCACAAACAAAATGCTACACACACCTTCGACAAATTCAAATTACCTTAACCATAGTGTTTACGTTACAGCAGTCATGAATTTTGTTTTAGAAATTTTTAAAGTATTCGGTGTAGATATATTATCGAAACAAATTAACGAAGAAGTGAATGATTATAGCGATATCATAGATGTTTTAATTAAGTTTAGGCAAAACGTGCGTCAATTAGGTATAAGCGAAAGAAACGAGAATGCTTTGAAATTATGCGACGAAACGAGAGATGAATTAAGAAATCTCGGTGTTTATATCAAAGATCATGGTAAAATATCAAGTTGGTCAAGATAATGTAATAGCAAACGCTAAAGATAAAATATATCTCAGGTAATTTAAACTTGCTTTAATATAAAAATCTAGGGGAATTTGTATTTTCTCCGTAAACGTAGCTGTAGTCTGTTGGATTTATTGATTGTATCAGATGGCAGATGTTAGGCGCACAATTCAATGCAATGATAAGTATATATTAAGAAGCGTTGTTGAATGTAATAATTATAAAGTTACTGTATAGCATGAAGGGTTTAGATCTTTAATGTTGAATGTAAAGTTTAGATTTGAAGTTATATATTGCAGTAGTCTCTGGTTATAATGAAGCAGAAGTGGTTTGGATAAAATCTATTGTATATTTAATTCAATTTCTGTGATATTTGTCAAGTTATATTTTATTGGCTACATAAAAAAAGCGTTACATAAGAAAGTTAATTTATTATAGATAAAAGTTTAATACAGTCGGCTACATTATAAGCAGTCGCTGCTTCTGTATATAAATTAATTATAAAATAGCATTTAATGTAAGTACTAATGGCAATAATATAACAAACTACATAAGAGTATTATTTATAACAATATGCCTAACTTAGCTTTGAAAACATAATGGAAACAAATAAGAAGTATATAAAAAATATTTGATGTGCCACTAAACATATAAACAAAAATAGTTTTTATTATGAAATAAAATTTTAATACAACATGATACTATGTAATTATATATATATAATTTAGTTTTTAGTTTTAAATATGTAAAATGCAATACACATGTGGTAAACTTTATTAGATATGTAGTTATACAATTTAATATAAAATGCATATTAATTATCTTTATACGTTGTTTAATTCCTAATTTTAACTGTCAGATTCACTCGAAGATCCATAATCACCAACTAACGAACATTGAGGTTTCATATTACTCGAACAAGTATCTGATTCTTGATTTTCAAGTTTTATTTTCTTGTTACAATCATTATTTTCCTGTTTATCGTTTCTTCGAATAACACCAAGCGTTTTAGTATGATCTTTATTCAATATCTTTAACGCTTTCTTCTCCGTAATAGGTGTAAAATTACTTGGTAATGATGACTGACTAATAATACGTTTCCTCGTTAATTCTGTATTTTCCGTAATATCAACAGCTGGTTTTAACTTCAGACTCAATATCGATGCTGCTCGCTTATCTTCCTCCCTTTCTGGCAGCAGTGGTATATTCAAACTGTACTTATTTAATATCGATTTGTCAGTAGCCGCTTTATGCTTTATTTCAGCCGACTTTTTCTGAAATAGGTTATATTAAAACTGTATTGTATCCCTACCGATTTTTTGATATTACCCTGAAGGCCTCACGTAATTTTTGATTGGCCGTATACACATCGGACCATGCACTTTCATTTCGGGAGAATAATTTAGCCAATCTCGGTTTCGCACTTTCCGCTGTGACTTTATCTTCAGATTCATGTTCTAATTTAAACATAGAATCATCAAATAATCGTTTTTGTACCTCTTTAGTCTCAGGAACTATCTGCTCATTTTTCGTGGGATCCCAACGATTCTCTTGACGCCTAGCACCCGATAAAATCACGTAATCCAAATTCTACAAAAAATCAATACAAAAAAATATTATACACTACAACGAAAAATGTTACTAAACTTACAGCCGGGTCAGTTTTTATTATGAAATGATTATCGCATAAATGGCATTTCATTTTAAACTCGTATACGGGTGTAGTATAATACATTCCAACTTTTGTTTTTCGGCATTGTATCGAACACCCATTCCTATATGATTATTACATCCTTCGCACCAGATATTGTATGGCATCTCAAATCGAATGATAATTATGCCTTGGTGGATTTTTCGAGCCCTTTCTCTCAAGGCATGTGTCCCCTGCCATTTATTCAGTCCTCCAGCTCGGGGATCGTAATCTGGTGGATAATATTTGTTGGTTCCTTTACGCTCACCCATTTTTATTTAATATAAAATGAATTAAGATCCTGAAAAATTAACACAAATATTCAACGCAATTTGCTAGGTTATAGCAGCTGTCAAAATTTTATCACTGTGATTTTTAATTGCATCATATGAAAATATCACACAAATCATTATTGTCTTTATTATTAAAAGATAAAACAAAATTTAAAATTTATATTCCACTTAAACATAAAACGCAAATATTAAATTATTACATATTTTAAATTTAGATGTTATTAATTATTATAAGAATTTGATAAATGTTATTAATCACAGTGTGATATGATAGTATGTTTAAATAGTGACATTAATCACAATTTTCTGGTTATACAGAATTAAAAAAGCTTCCAGTTTTGGATTTTTGTATGTAAACAATACGAATATAATTTATATTTTCAATTTTCATAATGAATAAACCTGAATTAGAAGGTACAGCTCATTTACTGGATGAATTAGATAGTAAGTCATAATTTCATTACGAATACTTTTTTTTAATCGTTTACAATTACTTGTTAATCTATACAATTGGTTTTTATTCATTTTAAAAGAGAAATTGATGGTACTCCTACGTGATGGACGCACATTAATTGGTTACTTGCGAAGTGTAGACCAATTTGCTAATTTAGTATTGCATCGCACGATTGAAAGAATCCATGTCGGTAAAGAATATGGTGATATACCGAGAGGTGTTTTTATTGTTCGTGGTGAGAATGTAGTACTACTTGGAGAAATTGTATGTCACTGGAAATTCATTTATGCTCTAACTACTTTTCTGTTTTAAATCGTAAATAGGATGCTGAAAAAGAAGCAGGTTTACCACTCACCGAAGTTTCTGTTGATGATATTCTCGATGCACAAAGAAAAGAACAGGAACAGAAGCAAGAACATCAGCGATTGTTGGCGAAAGCATTAAAGGAACGTGGATTGCATTTAATGTCCGATTTGAATCAAGATGATATGTATTAAACATAGAAAAGTTGCGTTTTTAGGATATTTATAATTTTGTTCTAAATGAGACTTCTGCATGAATATTTTTATTATATTATATAAGGTGACTTTTTAAATAAATGTTTTTTTAATTTATAATGCATAGAGATTTGACAGATAAATCAGATGTTATAAATGCTAATTGATGTTTTATTTTAATATAAGACACCATTCGTTTTAATAATTTTTATTTTTAGATGAATTAAATTATCGAATTAAGATATCGCAGTCTTTGCAAATGTGTTGGGATTATCTTCGGTGCCTTCTTATTACCTTTGCGATTAGATGCAAGCGTTCACAGTTCACTACTCACCTCTTTTGAAGTTATTTTTTTTATAAGCAGCATAATAGTAGCAGGTATTACATAAATAAAACTACATAATTTATATTTAATGAGAGTTTAATTTCTGATGTAGAGCTTGTTCCGCCTTATAAATCTTCATACTGACTAGGTAATCACGACCAATTTTAAAAAGTATATAATAATTAAAGAACAATAAAAACATCAGTGAAACTATATGGTACCAGAAAACCGAACGAATCAAAAGAACCAATTGATACAGCACAAGACATATCTGAAGCACTAAAAGACCGCTTAGTGCCACGGAAGGGTTCTTAAACATGCTCTGTAATAAAACAAACAAATTGCGACAAAAATAAATCAATAAAATGAGAAAGGAACATACATAAAATCGAGTAAATGCTGCATTTCCCGGTTCTGCAGCGTTGGTATTTCCATGAGCTCTATACATCTCCCTACCATGTCTAACGAGAGCTCCGTTGGGCCAAAGCATATCTTCTTGCCATGAATAAGCTACTGGTAATACAGATCTCGTTTCTACTTTATCCCAATATCCCAGATGTAAAGCGGACCGATGTAGAATATCACAGTATCTCAAGTGAAGAATGTGGTTTGTATACGATGTAAAACAACTTAGCGATATAAATGTCACATGTTGTGTCGCCCAATAAACATCGTAGTAAACGAAATTCTAAAATTACAGATCTACAAATAAAGATACTTGTAAATGAGTTACAAAATTAATTACTTGCACAAAACAGCATGGTATAAATCCTGCATAACACGCATTAAATACCGAACTAAACAGAATCTGTTTCAAACGATTATTGAAGTTCATCTTTAAGTTCTCAACCTCCGATCTAATATCCGCTGCATTGGTACTGCATGCATGCAACGGTGGTTTTTCACCTTGGTTCCAGGTGATCGCTTCAAAGAATGGCGCAATTGTAAAACCAAACAATATTGCATAAACTATAATTCTAAAGGTTATTTAATATAATAAACATTGCTATGTAGTTTTAGTACTTACGGATAGCACAGATAACAAATGTACATAATCGGATGATTCAAAACTATATAATATGCGCACCAAGATAATATAGAAAGCATAGTACCAAACAGAATCAATCTAGAATGATATAGAATTGTAAAACGTGTTTAATTTAAAATTTTAATCGAGAAATACCTGTAACAATGATATGTGATCAATGACAGTTTAGCAGGGATGATTTTATCCAGCAATTTACATCCTAATAAGTACAACACTCTCCTGGATAATATAATAAGTATAAATATGACCAGATTTAAATCAATCAGGTAGAAGTTCTAAAATCTTCTAAATTGCTGCATTTATGTAATTAAACTATCACATTTGTACTTACCACGGCTTGACTTGTGTAGGAATGTGGAAGCCACCATACACTTCGATATATATGCAAGAATTGCAAACCTGCTGCGGCAATTGTAAAGAAATACATCAATGTTTCGAAGATCAAGTCACTGTCCACCGGAGTGTTAGGAAATGGAAAATGTTTAGGTGCTGTTGGATGATCCAAACCTGGCAATGTCGGTACAGCAGCACCGAGAGGTGAATAACGATTGCATCCAATCTCTCCAGGTATTAATTGTAACGAGGAGGATACTGTTGAACGTACCGTTCTTGGAAGTCTTCTACTGCCACCAGGCATCATGAAATTATTAATGAGATGGTGTTTGTATCACGATATTAATTAAAATATTTTCTTAATTAGACCAACTCAGATTATAATTATTTGTTTACAAGCAGGAAATACTTCAAAAACATGATTAAAACGTCAATTACGTCAATATTTGATATAAATACGAATATTACCGAAGGATACCGAAGTGGATTTATTTATTAAATGAAAATTATATTTAGTTCGGTAATTGCATATCTTATCCATTAATTAAAATTTAAAATTGGTTTTAAATTAATTACAATAATTATTAAAATATAACTGTTATTAACACACTATTATTTTTATTCAAATTAATACCTACTAACTGGGTATAAAGCGTACAATTTAATATTTGATTTAATGGAAATTATATGTAAGCTGTCAATTTAAATGTATTCAAATCAAAACAGTTCACTTCAAATTTCAAATTCAACGAACGTTTTTTGATCTGAATATTTTAGCTAAATATGGATTTAATGTGAGATTAACTATTTATATTCGAATTTTATGCGGTATACACGTTAGTAATAATATTGTTTCATCGTTTTAAAATGGAAACAAATCCAGTTTATTATAATGCGTGATATAACCTAATTCCGTTTTATTTGTGTAACGATTAAAGATGACCACCAGCAATGTAAGCGATGAAATTTTAGCGGATAAATTGAGGAGGGAAAATAATGATCAATTTAACATTCTGGTCCGAATGCACTTATCTTTTCGTGTTAGATTTAAACACTGACGAGTAAGTATTTCTATTGTGCATTCAATTATATATAGTTGATTTATTATAGGAGTGATACTATAGAGAAAGGTAAAATAAAAAAATGGACTGTAACACCTTTCGGTAAGAAAAGTAAATTTCGTGGTGTAATGGATGGTGCGCCATTGACTCACGAAGGTATATGTCAAGTTTACCAGTTAATAGAGTTTTTACGGAAAGAATCAAGTGAGTGTATTCATCAATAAATCAAAAAAGGAAATTCAATATTAAATAATGTTATTCCGTTTTTCCAACAGATATTTCCGTCGAAGGGATATTTCGCAGGACCGGCTCTTTGAATCGTCAACAGGAATTGAGAAATTTATTAAATCAAGGTAGTCCTTTAAATTTAGAAAGTGGACAGTATAGCGTTCATGATTGCGCATCAGTATTGAAAGGATTTTTGGCAGATTTACCAGAACCTTTATTAACGGAAGCAGCTTATCCGGCATATTGTCAAATAGCAAGTAAGTCCCAATTTTATTATAATAAAATTTACGAAAGTAATTCTCGATTTTCACGTTTAGATTTGTGCGGAACTTGTAAACAATTTAACAAAGAATCTCGATTATTAGAGTCGTTACAGCTTCTATTATTATTACTACCTCAAGAAAATAGAGTATTATTAAAAGATGTGTTGGATCTTCTCAATTTAACAGCATCGTATGAAAATCAAAATAAAATGTCCGCTGATAGTTTAGCAACGTTGTACACACCTCATTTGTTATGTCCGAGAAAATTAACACCGGAAGTATTACATACGAGTTCGCAGACTCTGACAGGGATATTGTCGTATATGATAAAGAATTCTGCTGAAGTGTTCTCTGTTCCAATGAAGTTGGGTTTAGATATTAAAGCTTATTTTAACGATAGAGAAAAAAGGAAAGTCTCTCCAAGTAGAAATTTTAACGATTCAATTAGTGATAACTGTGCAGCTCATACTGTGTTTAGTTTTGTCGATCATGAACGGACAGCAAAAGAAAATGAGGCAAATCCAACTGAACGGGAGTTAGCACAATTATACGCTTATATACAGGTAGTTTTGTTTGCAGTATCTCATTTTTTTTTATTCGAATAAAACTAAAACGAATTGAACTTCTGTTTTAGGGGTTACCAGAATCTTCCAAAAAACGAAAGTTAGTTAAACAATTTAATAAAGAAAACGGATACGGTACACCTTTACAGTTAGTTAGGAGCCGTTTAACAAAAAATAAAACATTTGGTGATTCCATTAAAAAACATATCTTCCAGAAAGGTTTGGTGAAATCTGTAAGGAAAGCTAGTTTTACGCAGCTAAGATCTTCTAGTGATAATTTATTAAGTGTAAGTCTAACTCATTTTCGCATTTATTTAATATATTCTTAAACATCACAACTCACTAATAACATTGCTAAATAAATGCTTTATATGTGCCTGTACGCTTTTGTTTTGTTATCTTTCTTTTATTATGCTTGCGATGTGCCTGTGTTACAGACACCAAAACATCATCCGTGCACTCCAGTTAGAAGAGCGTTCTTTTGTACTAGTTGTGATTCTCACAGTGACGTAAGTACTGAAGGAAATTCAGCTAAAAAGTTAAAGAAATCGAACACCCTCTCCGATATCCAATTACTGAATCAAACCAAAGAAAATATTAAATTTAATCATTATTCGGATGAGGTTAACATCGATGAGAAAATAGGAACCCCACCGCTTGGTGGTAATTGTTTAACAAGTACACCAGCTTACGTTCCCTTTAAGACTTGCCATGATATTTTATTCACACCAGAAAATCAAGAACGTAAGTCTATGTCACCAATAACAAGATCTACGCAGAATATGTGTAGGGCTATGCAGGTAATTACAATTAAAAAAAAATGTATATATTATTGCTTGCTGTGTGTTTGTCTCTAGTTTGCTTAACCGTATTAATTGAAAAAATTTATTATCATAAGTATTAGTTTTAGTACTAATTAATTACGCTTATAGGAAACTATGATGACACCAAGAAGTCGCAAACCAGTATTAGTAGTCTCAGGTACAAATATACACAACATACCAAAGCTAAATGACCAAAATAATTTAATGACGAGTGTAGCCGAAGAAAAATCTAACGATAATCAATTCGATACAACAAACGAATCTCCAGAGTTGATTCAAAACATCGAGACTGAATATGAACCTAAGTTAGAACAATCCAAAGATGCAATGAGTACTGCTTCCCAATCCCTAACGAGTACTTTTAGGGAATATCTTTGTAATCGCAGTATGTTGACAGCCTCACCGGCCGATTTGAGTTTCTCAAGTCGAACCGATGATTATTGTTCTTGTAATTTACAAGATATAAGTCCTAGTAAATTGAGTTCTTCTCTGCTTCATTGCTTGGACGGCAATGAACCTGATGGTAGTAGTGATTCGTCGATGGAGGAGAAAGAATTGGTGTTGAAGCCGAAGCAATTCGATGAGAATGGGCTGCCAATTGTGTTCGAAACATCTTTCTGATCAGTTTTAGAATTGTACATATTAGTTTTATTAATATTACAAGTGTTTGCTAATGAAGATGAATATAATTTTAATTATTTAAAATGTGTTTTATTTATTAGCTAGTAAATCACAAGCATTTTAAATTTATAGCAAAAATGAGATATTTTAATTTCTGGGGATTTTCAAATAAAGCTAAATAAGCTTAATTTTTGGTTTATAAAAATGATTAAATCAACGTTATTCAGATTAAAAGTGTTAGTAAAATATACGAAATAATGTAAAAACTAGTTATTTTTTATTTGAAAATTTAATATTTATAAAACTTTGAAACAAAACTTGTTAACGTTAATTATCCAGAGTATCAAACTTGTTTCAACCGTTAAATGTAATATTGACGGGTTGGCTTTTTGGAGTCTTCTGGTGAATCTCCTATGGTGATAGATATCTCAAATCAGAAAAACGGAGTTAGGTGTTAATGATGTACATCACGTTAAACGAATCCCCGGTTGAGCTTTCGCAGGAACTCGTTCAAGTCCTGGACAACTGCCGCTGTTAAATCTCGACAAGACAACCAGCCAAGTGCGTTTATGGAAGCGGAATACAGGACGCGATTTTGTACCCGTACCAGTGGAAGGATGTGTGATGGAACCGTCGTGGCCCAGGCTGGACTGGCGTCGGCTAGGATTGGACGTATGTGTATTTTGTACAGCATCGTGCCCGTTTTAGAACTAAGTTTGTGGTTACCCAAGATAGGATAGAGCTGGTGCAGTCGACCGATGAACCTGTTCGTAGCTCTACGTAGATGCTCGGTCAAACTTAGCTTCCTGTCTAGGATCATTCCCAGGTATTCGATCTTTTCGCTTTATATTCGGAGCGACTATTATCGTCTTCGACTGCGCATTGTTACATGTTCGGTCGCATTGTCACATGGAATTTTCACTTGACCTAACACTTCTATCACCATTGTTTCAAAACTCTTCAGCATGTAGTTCGATTTCTTCGGTGATATCATTATTTTACAAGTATTTGCAACATGTTCTAGCGTAATTTTTTTCTTGGTCTTTATGTAAAAACTTTCTTTGTGCTCGTTTTGTTTTATTCAGTTAATCCGAAATCATTTTCAGTTAATCAAGAATACATTTCCACCCATGTTCGTGATTTCGAATATTGTTTGCAATAGTTACCTGTGTTTGCATTACTCGTAATTAATCCGTTAACTTACTCGTAGCGCTCATTTACCTAGCAAACAAAACGTCGTCATCAGGACGTCAAATTTCGTATTTTGAAGACCAAAAGACCAAAGACGTCCTTAAGAAGAATGTATGATGTACTTATGTCACATCCTCATGACGTCATTGTAAGACGTCTATACACGTCTGTGAGGACGTCTATACACGTCTGGCACAAACTGAAGCAATACGCTAACGCCGAACCCGCTTAACATACGCCGTGGTTGACAGCAATACTAGGAAATGCGGTAAAGTACCGGATACCCTAGCAGGGAGCAGGGAGCAGCAGTGTTGAACGGCGGTTAATTGATATGTTTGTATTTTAGACACTTCCTTAATATTTTTATTAAATTCCACCTATTTATATCAAAAAAACAGAGAGTAGATATTTAAAAATATTTTTTGTATATTTTATGACAAGAAATAATAATTGGCCCAATTTTCGTGCATGGCAAGTTTGGAGCTAGGATCGATGTTTCAAACATTGTTTGTCATTACATAACCTTAAAGTTACCTTGTTAGAAGTAACATGAAACAAGTTGTATTTCATATAATTCAAGTTTGTAATATGAAAAATTTTATTTTATATCACATGGATTTATTAATGACAAAAAATCTTTCCGGTCAACGTTTTAAGTGATTTATTCGACAATTTAATAAGTATTATAATACACAACATCTTACAGACGTTATAAAATTAGTCAAAATTGACCTGCACAGTACTTCTTCAGTACGTCTTGAAAACGTAATATTTTGACGATGACGTAGATGGTCAAATATGATTAATCATATTTATAGTATATTAATATACGACGTCCTCAACACGTACCCAAAGTCTTTCTGTTTGCTGGGTAAGCTTCTAAAAATTCTTGAAATTCAAATGCCACGTACTTCGTTTCAACTACAATTGTCTGTACTTCTTGATTTAATGCTTCTTTGTTTATTTCAGCTGTAGCTTTTTGTACTACTTTAATAGATTTTCAATAAAGATTTGCTTCTGTTTTTCATTAACACCTTTTCATTTACCAAATTATTTTTGTATAGTTTTGCTTTTTTGTCCCGTTCTTCTATTGCCTTTCTTCATGGGTGTCCAATAAAGTATTCCAGAAAGAGACCATGAAGCTGTAATTTTGTCTAAATTAGTCTTAGTTACTTTAGTTAAATTGTATCACTAAATGAATTGAATATGTAGTGTTGCATTCAATAGGTGAAGTGTTAGCATCCATCTTATTATTTTTTGTTGGTATTTCTACTTTATTCTTGGCCTCATACAAAAATTTGTTTTAAAAACTTAAACTTCAGTAATTTTGCGTTTTTATTAACTTCAAACAGATCATTTAAGTTGTCAATTACATCTTTAATGACATTTAATTAATGGCATTAGGATTCGACGGATGTAATTCATCAACGGCTATAAAAACGATTTAATGTGATATTAGTATCTCTTAAAGATATCTTTATAACCCTATCAAGGAACAGCATAAAGTTTTCTTCTGTCAACTGTGAATGGGAATGTTCACGACGCTATTGCAATATATCTCTTTGGATTAACGACTTTAAAAGCTGTTAAACATGATAGCTAATGATGTTTTGCAAGCTCTTTGATCTTCTTCATAAATGTCCTTTGTTTTGCCTTTTTTTGTAGACGCTTTGCAGCAGTCTAAAATATAATAGTTTTATTATTATTTATTAATTTCAAGTATATAACGGTATATACAATATAAAATGAAACTACGTCAGAAGAAGATCACACAGTCTAAACAAAAACACTAATATACAGTATTTAACATAAATTTAACAAAAAAAGCCTAGGTTCCAACTCCAACAGGAATTCTTTTAATTTCCTTTTGAAAACCTTTTCTATAAAAAAGCACTTTTCTCAGATAACGTTAACCTATGTGCTGGAAACTTTCCATTTCTACTGCGTGTGCTTATAGGTCTGTTGTTTTTGTATTCCATAATCATCTCTGTTCTTGTAAAAAAACATAATGGTGTCAAATATACATACAGGATGATTTGTGAGAATGGCCTATTAAAAGTATTATACAAACGGATAGGAATTTTAAAACAAAATTTTGCAGTTGGATATGGTTGAATATGAACTATCACGTGAAAATATTTTTGAATAAATATTACTTCCGGTTAACCGGAAGTGGACATAAACTTCGATTTTTTAAATAGCAGGCTATAAAATAAATTACAAATTCAGCTTCTATGATAAATTTTACACATATTTCATGTTTCATACCCTATACCTAAATACCATTTGTTCTGAGTTATTTGTAATTAAAGAAAAAAAGTGACAGATACCGATCTTACTTTATAGTGATATTACTTCACGTAGGAGTAAATGAGGCGAATGAAATTTTGCATACGCACAGCTGATATTATGTAGTTATACAGCATTTGAAGTTTTTTTCTGTAACATTATACAGGGTGTTTAAAAACTTAGTTGCTTATAAATAAGTTCAATCCGCGGAAAGTAGATTTTCTTAAATGGAAAGGTATATATTTTATTAGATATTCTGATTCTACAAAATATTCTCTTTGAATCTGTATTAGGTGTTCCTATACCTAAAATGTAAAGTTAATAAGTTATAACGATTTAATTAACCTCCGTACCTAAAATGGTCAAATATGTCAATTTACAGAAGCAAGTGCGCTTAGCTCATTTGTTTTACATACTTACTTGCCACTTATTTTGACGTTTGTCATTTTAGTTAGTTGTTCTCGCCTACACTGTGAGAAATAGATCTGCTCGAGTACAATAATTAGGGTAAACAATGCGAGTATTTACTTTACAACAACAAAAAATTATTTTATTTGTTACAAAACATATTATCTTGGTATATTTTTACAATTTTTATTTTGCCTCTGTAATAACATTGTTTCTGTTTCTGTGCATAACATTTTTCTCAGTATATTGTGTTAGAATGGATTAGCATTTAGAATAGACCAAATCAGGTAATCATGAATTTATTTATTATGCAAAGTGAATGTAATCAAATAGTGAAATAAACGTATCAAACGTTTATTAATAATAATAATAATAATAATAATAATAGTCTTTATTACCCAACAGATTTACATCTATTTACAGGATAATTATGCAGATTAATTAAGATAGTGCATATAGACGAAAGAAACCAAGTAATTTATTTAAAAGAGAAAATCACACTGTAGAATTGATGTCTATGTTGCATTCCAAACAATTGTTAAGATTTAATTACTACCTACTGATAACATACAAACGAGTCATCACAAAGCTTGTTAGCATTTCTTGCCATATGTGTTAATGGTGCTTTTACAAGAGTATTTGTCTTCGCTCTGGCTACACAAAAAGTATTACAGTATCGTGCTCCGGCTCTAGGCACAAGGAAGTCGACTTGACTGAGTAAAGACGGGGAGTCGATCCTGTTATTAATTAACTTGATTAAAAAGTTAGCGCTAGCAACTTCTCTACGATATGCTAGTGATTCCATGTTGTGGATATGCAGAAAACTGTCGTAATCTTCTCCGCGAGGAGGATAGACCCCAGTAACTTTAAAAGAAAGGTATTTTAAAAACCTTTTTTGAACCCTCTCCAGTCCCAGCTGTTGGTATGTGTATATGGGATACCAAACTACTGAAGCATATTCGAGTTTCGTGCGCACAATACTACAAAACAGCAATTTAAGAGCTGTAACATCGAAAAAATTTCGGCAAGATCTTATTAAAAACTCAAGACTACGAGATGCGGAATTACATACGGTTTCTATATGTTCAGTAAATAAAAGATGATCATCAAATTGTACGCCGAGGTCTCTGATGCTAGGTTCCCGTGAGATACTGACATGGTCTACACTGTAGGAATAAGTAATAGATGATTTGCACCTTGTATAGCTTACAACTGCACATTTGTTAATATTAAGTCGGATCTTGTTCTCCGTGCACCAATTGTGAATTATAGCTACATTCCGTTGCAGTAGATCACAGTCAGACGGAGAAGTGATTTTATGATATATTTTTAAGTCATCCGCATACGCCAGGACTTTACAAGATAGAGATGTTAAAAGATCGTTAATATAAATATTAAATAGTAAAGGTCCGAGATTTGATCCTTGTGGGACTCCTGATGTTGGTGTAAAAATATTTGAAATGAATCCATTGTAACTGACGTACGCAGATCTGTTGTGCAGATAGGAGTGAATTAGGTTTACAGTTGCCCTTGAGAACCCAAAAGCTGATAACTTAGAAATTAATATGGCGTGATCGATGGTGTCAAAGGCTTTCGCAAAATCAGTATAAATCACGTCCACCTGTTGTCTTTCATCCAAACATCGGCTCACAAATTGGGTAACTTCCACCAAGTTTGTTACAGTTGATCTACCTGTCATAAAACCATGTTGAGATGAGGATATGAGAGGATTCGCGAACGCATAAAGTTTATGTTGCAGCACTTGCTCAAATACTTTAGCACAGGTAGATAGTATGCTAATAGGTCGATAATTCGATATGCAATTTTTGTTACCTTGTTTAAAGATGGGCACAATTCGACTCGTTTTCCAGAATTCGGGAAACGCAGATGTCTCGACGCTTAAATTAAAGATTTTTGTTAGCGGTTCACTTAACAAGAAAGCACAGTCTTTAATAAAAAGTTCGGTAGACAGTCATGACCGGAAGTAGCATCAGGTTTAATTCTTCTCAGCACGTTTAGAACTTCACCGACATTTATAGGCTCTATTTGCAGGTAGTCAGATGTCGACTTGCTTGACGCAGAGGTGTTAGTCATTAAGGCAGATGGTTGGTAAACACTTGAAAAAGATTCAGCAAATGCTTGTACTATGCCTGCGGGGCTGGTGAGCAATTCAGATCCCGTTGTCATTTGAGCGGGAATCCTAGACTTTCCCTTTTTCTGGTGAATAAAATTCCAGAACTGCTTTGGATCCTTTCTTATATGTTCCTCAGTATTATATATATACGTTCTATATTCACGTTGAATTTCGGTTTTGACCGCTTTCCGTAATCTCGAAAACTCCTCATAATATCCTGTGGATCTAACTTGTTTCCATTTGCGAAAGTAATACTCCTTGAGTTTAATTAACTTGATGACTGATGGACTAAACCATACTGGATATCTACGGGATGAGGTTGCCCTCCTGGGCACATGCATATCGACTATAGAGAGAATCGTCTTGTAAAATGCTTCCACTGCTAGATTAACGTTGGTGTATGTATCTAAGAACGCCCAATCAATGAGCATCATATCATTGTAAAGGCTTATATAATCTGCTTTGCGAAAATTATAAGTTTTATTTGTGTTAGACCGAAAGTCGTTAGTTTTATCAGCATCGATTAAGTCAATTGTAATGCTCAGAGCAGGATGATACGAGTCTTCTGACACAAACGGATTATTCTCACGAGTTACATTTATACAGCAGTTAACATTAGTAAACACTAGGTCAAGTAGATTACCATTATTATTACGGATACAGTTATGTTGACGCAAATTTAAAGTATTCAAGAAATTATGCAAAACAATACATTTCCGATTGACATGTTGATTCTCATTAAACTTGGGGCAATTAAAGTCACCGCAGATTACGACATTCTTATTAAGAAGTTTTAGACAGAGTAAATCAAAAAATATTTCGTAATCGTCAGTGTGTAAATCAGGAGGTATATATATTACAATAAACAATATGGTTAGTGACATAACTATACATTTCGAAATAGCCAAATCAATCATTGGCACTGAATTAGATAAGTCCGGAATATCAAACAACGTAGAATGCAGGTTTTCGATCGTCGCGATCAGCACTCCACCACCAGTCTTCCTTCGTACGGTTTCACAGCTACGATCTTTCCTCAGGACGTAGAAGCGGTCGTCCAGAACTTCAGAGTCCCTAATGTCAGGAGAAAGCCATGTTTCTGTCAGCAAGATAACATCCGCATCAGAGCCACAACTGGAGCAATAGATATCGTCAAGTTTTGACCGAAGCCCTCGTACGTTTTGATAATACACAAGAAGAGATGGCGTGCTGAATCTGTTGGGTTTTTTTAGTTTACCGATTGACTTCCTTTAACAATTGTTGGCATATCTCGCACATATCTCATGGCGATACCAGTCTCGCCGTTGCTTAGGCGCTGATCCAGCTCCTGCTTCACTGATTTGTAGAGAGAACTTTGGAAGGGGGGTTTATTGAAAGATACTAAGAATTTTTAAGATAAAAAAAGTTTTAGCGACCGATATGTTCGTAGAACAATGGTGAAAGAACAATACCTGTTAAGTAATAATAACAGTTATAATTATTAAAAAAGGCAGATATTTAAAAAACAGTTGAAGTAGTGTGTCCAAAAGAAAATAGTTTTGTTGAACGTTTTTTTACTCAATAAAATATTAGTTGATTGAAGAGTCTTTTGTGTATCTAAAATAAAAGTA
Organism: Holotrichia oblita; assembly: GCA_023690525.1. Taxonomy (NCBI): domain Eukaryota; kingdom Metazoa; phylum Arthropoda; class Insecta; order Coleoptera; family Scarabaeidae; genus Holotrichia; species Holotrichia oblita. The sequence goes on along the minus strand of CM043021.1, from coordinate 85,073,126 downwards.
AAATCCAACGTGTAAAGTAAAACCCAACGTGTAATAATATCAGTAAAAAATTTAGATTATCTAAGAATTCTCCTAGATACTCCCAACAATTGGTATTTGAATAATCAACATAAGATAAATCTACATCAAAGGACTAAATAATTAGTAATAGTAATATAAAATTAGGTAAAATTAAAATAATAAAAAAGATAATATAAAAGATACAGTAGAAAAATTATAAGAACAACAATAATAATAACACAAATAAATAAGTAATCTAAATGGTTCGACATGGCAACCGTTTCTATTGAGGCATTCTATATTCGGAGACGTATTCCTATAATTCTTGCTGCATCTGGTGTTACTTGCCTAAAGGATCCCTTATTCCTATAATTAAATGGGAAGAATTTTCGAAAATAAGATTAACAAAATGACAGGTGTCAAAATAAGTGGCAGGTAAGTATGTAAAACAAATGAACTAAGCACACTTGCCTCTGTAAATTGACATATCTGAGCATTTTAAGTGCGGAGGGTAATTAAATCGTTATAACTTATTAACCTTACATTTTAGGTATAGGAATAACTAATACAGATTCAAAGAGAATATTTTGTAGAATCATAATATCTAATAAAATATATACCTTTCCATTTAAGAAAATCTACTTTCCGCGGATTGAACTTATGTATAAGCACAGAATATCAAACTACCAAAATTTGTACTCCTTGTCGGCGCTTTTGATCTTTTTAAGACTTGTGTGAAATTAGCAACGCCGTTGCCAGCAACGTTTCTATAGAGTTACATAAAATGTAGAGTGCAAACTATACAGTAATATACGAAAAAGGAAAACCATATTAAATCCTCCATTGCTAAAATATGCTCGCTATACTAATTAATATATCTAATAGACTTCCTGACTCTTCCTCAAAAATACAGTGCACTTGACAGATTTTATATTTGGCTGACATTACGAAATATATACCATAAAGAAAATAAATTTTTTTACTTACTGAAATAGGTCGTGTGCACTAACTAGCACTTGAAACTATGATATACTAGACCTTACTCTATAACATAGACTAGGTGCCATACTTTGTCAGGCCGTCTAAGGGGATGAAAAAAATTCTTATTTGGTTGACATTACGAAATGTATACCATAAAGAAAATAAAATCTTGTACTTGCTGAAATAGGTCGTGTGCACTAACTAGCACTTGAAACTATGATATACTAGACCTTACTCTATAACATAGACTAGGTGCCATACTTTGTCAGGCCGTCTAAGGGGATGAAAAAAATTCTTATTTGGGTGACATAACGAAATATATACCATAAAGAAAATAAAATCTTGTACTTGCTCAAATAGGTCGTGTGCAGTAACTAGCACTTGAAACTATGATATACTAGACCATACTCTATAACATAGACTAGGTGCCATAATTTGTCAGGCCGTCTAAGGGGTTGAAAAAAATTCTTATTTGGTTGACATAACGAAATGTATACCATAAAGAAAATAAAATCTTGTACTTGCTGAAATAGGTCGTGTGCACTAACTAGCACTTGAAACTATGATATACTAGACCTTACTCTATAACATAGACTAGGTGCCATAATTTGTCAGGCCGTCTAAGGGGATGAAAAAAATTCTTATTTGGTTGACATTACGAAATGTATACCATAAAGAAAATAAAATCTTGTACTTGCTGAAATAGGTCGTGTGCACTAACTAGCACTTGAAACTATGATATACTAGACCTTACTCTATAACATAGACTAGGTGCCATACTTTGTCAGGCCGTCTAAGGGGATGAAAAAATTCTTATTTGGGTGACATAACGAAATATATACCATAAAGAAAATAAAATTTTGTACTTGCTGAAATAGGTCGTGTGCACTAACTAGCACATGGAACTATGATATACTAGACCTAATTCTATAACATAGACTAGGTGCCATACTTTGTCAGGCCGTCTAAGGGGATGAAAAAATTCTTATTTGGTTGACATAACGAAATGTATACCATAAAGAAAATAAAATCTTGTACTTGCTGAAATAGGTCGTGTGCACTAACTAGCACTTGAAACTATGATATACTAGACCTTACTCTATAACATAGACTAGGTGCCATAATTTGTCAGGCCGTCTAAGGGGATGAAAAAAATTCTTATTTGGTTGACATTACGAAATGTATACCATAAAGAAAATAAAATCTTGTACTTGCTGAAATAGGTCGTGTGCACTAACTAGCACTTGAAACTATGATATACTAGACCTTACTCTATAACATAGACTAGGTGCCATAATTTGTCAGGCCGTCTAAGGGGATGAAAAAAATTCTTATTTGGTTGACATTACGAAATGTATACCATAAAGAAAATAAAATCTTGTACTTGCTGAAATAGGTCGTGTGCACTAACTAGCACTTGAAACTATGATATACTAGACCTTACTCTATAACATAGACTAGGTGCCATACTTTGTCAGGCCGTCTAAGGGGATGAAAAAAATTCTTATTTGGTTGACATTACGAAATGTATACCATAAAGAAAATAAAATCTTGTACTTGCTGAAATAGGTCGTGTGCACTAACTAGCACTTGAAACTATGATATACTAGACCTTACTCTATAACATAGACTAGGTGCCATAATTTGTCAGGCCGTCTAAGGGGATGAAAAAAATTCTTATTTGGTTGACATTACGAAATGTATACCATAAAGAAAATAAAATCTTGTACTTGCTGAAATAGGTCGTGTGCACTAACTAGCACTTGAAACTATGATATACTAGACCTTACTCTATAACATAGACTAGGTGCCATACTTTGTCAGGCCGTCTAAGGGGTTGAAAAAAATTCCTATTTGGTTGACATTACGAAATGTATACCCTAAAGAAAATAAAATTCTGTACTTGCTCAAATAGGTCGTGTGCACTACAACTAGCACATGAAACTAAGATATACTAGGCCTTAGTCTATAACACATACTAACCCCATGGTTTTGCCTGTCCGGGTTACTAATTGAAAGAGATAAAGAATGGTTAAGTCAGCAGTGTTTTGCTAATTGTAATATCAAGGCGGAGTGAAAGTATAATTTTCTTGATGGACATTATTTAGTTGTACTGGAGAATGGCGTTTGATGGGTGCAAAGAGTACAGTGGTATTCATATTCTGGCTGAGATGCATCATCTTCCGATATCAGAGTTGACAAACAAGTGAAATGAGTCCACCTGTTGCAAATATTGCATAGTAGCCAAGAGCTACCAGTTTCCTGTTAGCCACAAACAATGCACACCTCCGCCATATTTTCTGATCCTTGCAAGAGATATGTCTGTAATGTATTTCGATATATGTTCGCATTAAAGTATCGATTAAAGCTCCGCCAAAGGTTTTCTAAATTACTTTCGAATGACAGCTTTTGTATGTAATAAATTACATAAACTCCACAGTTGTAGCAGTCTTCTTGTGTGGGAATTGATGCGGGAATTTTGCCCAAACTCCATGTTCTAGAATTCAGTTTTTTCTCACTATTAACCCTATCCCTAACTGAAATAAACTTTATAATTAATTTGAAAAGTTCCTCTTGTCTATGCGGAATTTCTCCCGCTGGATCAAAAATATAAATTTTTCGCATCGGTATATGAAAGAGTAATAATATCCAGTGATTGTTGTGATAACTGTAAGGTATGATAACGAAAGAGTATTGTTTAAATGATGTATACAAGGGAAAAAAAATTTTATAACTACCTGCTGCATCACTGAAAGCAAGATAACCTGACAAACTGTCAATGTAGCATACATCTTTTCTGTTACGTAGGTAAGATATTGCACATGCGTCTATTACATGATCACTAAGCCAACTTTCTCTATAATTGGTAGAAGTTTCGGAATAGTGTAAGGTTTTAAAATCTGAACTGCCTAGTATGATTTTATTATGCTCGTTTTTGTAGATACCAAGTTTAAAAGAAATTCCTTTCAAAGCAGCATTCATATAGTACGAGGTATCAGGAAGAAGATAATTCTGCAATGCGGATGGATGAGGATCTTGAATTTCAGGTTTGTTTGAAGGACTATACAAACAGCTTCTTTTTGACGGAGAATTGACATGCGAAGGCTCTTGATGTTGCATATTCTTGAGGAGTGGTTGATTAAAATAGCCTATACGACTTCTGCCTTTTTTCGACCAACCTTCTTCGGTATCAAAGTTTGAAGGACTTTGATCTCGTTTACGTTTTCTGCTGAGAGTTTTAGGTAAAATACATGACCACAACGGAAGGTATGGAATATATTTTTTTAAAACTAATGACGCTAGTTCAAGTGATTGATAGTCATTACTCACACCACATTCAGGATCATCAATGAATGATTTGTCTTTTATCTTATTTAATATTTCCTCAAAAAAGCGTGTGAATGGGCTATATTTATACGTAGGAAGTTTGGGTGGAACACTTTTCTCGATGTTGATATCATATGCTTTATCCGAAAATTCGATTGTTTCATTTGAACAAATACTAATCAAGTTTTGCAAACTTTTTTCGTAATAATAACATTTACGATTTGTAATTAAAACTGTCATGAACGCTTCGTACCATAAAATCATTTGTTGAAAGCTGTTTATGTTAATTGCTGCTGCGAGACATTTCTTATAAAAATGTGTTATATTTTTATTCTTCTTTAGTTTATTAACATCGCTCACATAAATTTAAAAAAAATGCGCGCAGCATATACAGACTGTCCCGTAAAAAACGCCAACAATCATAATTCCGTTATTTATTGTCCGATTTTATTTAAACAAAAACTAAATTTAATGGCATCAAAAGTACTATAGAATAGCAGCGTTTTATTTGTTTTCAGTTGTTTTCATTAATGTCAAACGATAGTCAATTTTTTTATTTTAAATGGCAACATATATATTTTTGGCTATATTCGGATTGGATTTCTTTTTCTGAATTCAACGATGTATAATATGTCTATTTTTCATAAACGTTTACTAAAGAAAAAAACCATTTCTCAAAATCAACTTTGCTTTTAATAAATTATGTGTAAATTTTCGAATGTACCATGAAACATTGGAAATGTAACTATTATAAGAAACAAAACAAACCATTTTACAATAATTGTTCAAATTGCCCGCCACCTTGCTCAACACACATCGCACATCTCCGAATTACTCCGCGACTCGCATTTAAAAGACAAACGGCAGGTATTTCTTGACAAGTGTTCATAATTCTTTGTCTTAAAATGTTAACATTTTCTGGATTTGTTAAATAAACTCGATCTTGTAGATAAGCCCACAACCAAAAATCCAGGGGAGTAAGATCCGGTGAACGCGCAGGCCACGCGATAGGACCAGATGTTCCTATCCATCTATTTCCAAATTGAATGTTCAACCAATCAGTATTAACCCTGGCATTGTGCGCGGGAGCTCCATCTTGTTGATAAAATATTCTGTTTAAATTTATCAAAGCTAATTCATCTAAAAAGTTTTGGAGATTTTCGTTTAATAAAGTGTGATATTTTTCTTGATTTAAGCAACCATTTATGAAAAATGGCCCAATTAATTGATCGCCTAAAATGCCACACCAAACATTTATCTTTATGGTATACATTTCGTAATGTCAACCAAATAAGAATTTTTTTCATCCCCTTAGACGGCCTGACAAATTATGGCACCTAGTCTATGTTATAGAGTAAGGTCTAGTATATCATAGTTTCAAGTGCTAGTTAGTGCACACGACCTATTTCAGTAAGTAAAAAAATTTATTTTCTTTATGGTATACATTTCGTAATGTCACCCAAATAAGAATTTTTTTCATCCCCTTAGACGGCCTGACAAAGTATGGCACCTAGTCTATGTTATAGAGTAAGGTCTAGTATATCATAGTTTCAAGCGCTAGTTAGTGCACACGACCTATTTGAGCAAGTACAAGATTTTATTTTCTTTATGGTATACATTTCGTAATGTCAACCAAATAAGAATTTTTTTCAACCCCTTAGACGGCCTGACAAATTATGGCACCTAGTCTATGTTATAGAGTATGGTCTAGTATATCATAGTTTCAAGTGCTAGTTAGTGCACACGACCTATTTGAGCAAGTACAAGATTTTATTTTCTTTATGGTATACATTTCGTAATGTCAACCAAATAAGAATTTTTTCAACCCCTTAGACGGCCTGACAAATTATGGCACCTAGTCTATGTTATAGAGTATGGTCTAGTATATCATAGTTTCAAGTGCTAGTTAGTGCACACGACCTATTTCAGTAAGTAAAAAAATTTATTTTCTTTATGGTATACATTTCGTAATGTCAACCAAATAAGAATTTTTTTCAACCCCTTAGACGGCCTGACAAATTATGGCACCTAGTCTATGTTATAGAATATGGTCTAGTATATCATAGTTTCAGGTGCTAGTTAGTGCACACGACCTATTTGAGCAAGTACAAGATTTTATTTTTTTTATGGTATATATTTCGTTATGTCACCCAAATAAGAATTTTTTTCAACCCCTTAGACGGCCTGACAGATTATGGCACCTAGTCTATGTTATAGAGTATGGTCTAGTATATCATAGTTTCAAGTGCTAGTTAGTGCACACGACCTATTTGTGCAAGTACAAGATTTTATTTTCTTTATGGTATACATTTCGTAATGTCACCCAAATAAGAATTTTTTTCATCCCCTTAGACGCCCTGACAAATTATGGCACCTAGTCTATGTTATAGAGTATGGTCTAGTATATCATAGTTTCAAGTGCTAGTTAGTGCACACGACCTATTTCAGTAACTAAAAAAATTTATTTTCTTTATGGTATACATTTCGTAATGTCAACCAAATAAGAATTTTTTTCAACCCCTTAGACGGCCTGACAAATTATGGCACCTAGTCTATGTTATAGAGTATGGTCTAGTATATCATAGTTTCAAGTGCTAGTTAGTGCACACGACCTATTTGAGCAAGTACAAGATTTTATTTTCTTTATGGTATATATTTCGTTATGTCACCCAAATAAGAATTTTTTTCATCCCCTTAGACGGCCTGACAAAGTATGGCACCTAGTCTATGTTATAGAGTAAGGTCTAGTATATCATAGTTTCAAGTGCTAGTTAGTGCACACGACCTATTTCAGCAAGTACAAGATTTTATTTTCTTTATGGTATATATTTCGTTATGTCACCCAAATAAGAATTTTTTTCATCCCCTTAGACGGCCTGACAAAGTATGGCACCTAGTCTATGTTATAGAGTAAGGTCTAGTATATCATAGTTTCAAGTGCTAGTTAGTGCACACGACCTATTTGAGCAAGTACAAGATTTTCTTTTCTTTATGGTATACATTTCGTAATGTCAACCAAATAAGAATTTTTTTCAACCCCTTAGACGGCCTGACAAATTATGGCACCTAGTCTATGTTATAGAGTAAGGTCTAGTATATCATAGTTTCAAGTGCTAGTTAGTGCACACGACCTATTTCAGTAAGTAAAAAAAATTATTTTCTTTATGGTATACATTTCGTAATGTCAACCAAATAAGAAATTTTTTCAACCCCTTAGACGGCCTGACAAATTATGGCACCTAGTCTATGTTATAGAGTATGGTCTAGTATATCATAGTTTCAAGTGCTAGTTAGTGCACACGACCTATTTGAGCAAGTACAAGATTTTATTTTCTTTATGGTATACATTTCGTAATGTCAACCAAATAAGAATTTTTTTCAACCCCTTAGACGGCCTGACAAATTATGGCACCTAGTCTATGTTATAGAGTATGGTCTAGTATATCATAGTTTCAAGTGCTAGTTAGTGCACACGACCTATTTCAGTAAGTAAAAAAAATTATTTTCTTTATGGTATACATTTCGTAATGTCAACCAAATAAGAATTTTTTCAACCCCTTAGACGGCCTGACAAATTATGGCACCTAGTCTATGTTATAGAATATGGTCTAGTATATTATAGTTTCAAGTGCTAGTTAGTGCACACGACCTATTTGAGCAAGTACAAGATTTTATTTTCTTTATGGTATATATTTCGTTATGTCACCCAAATAAGAATTTTTTTCATCCCCTTAGACGGCCTGACAAAGTATGGCACCTAGTCTATGTTATAGAGTAAGGTCTAGTATATCATAGTTTCAAGTGCTAGTTAGTGCACACGACCTATTTCAGCAAGTACAAGATTTTATTTTCTTTATGGTATACATTTCGTAATGTCAACCAAATAAGAAATTTTTTCATCCCCTTAGACGGCCTGACAAATTATGGCACCTAGTCTATGTTATAGAGTAAGGTCTAGTATATCATAGTTTCAAGTGCTAGTTAGTGCACACGACCTATTTCAGTAAGTAAAAAAAATTATTTTCTTTATGGTATACATTTCGTAATGTCAACCAAATAAGAATTTTTTTCAACCCCTTAGACGGCCTGACAGATTATGGCACCTAGTCTATGTTATAGAGTATGGTCTAGTATATCATAGTTTCAAGTGCTAGTTAGTGCACACGACCTATTTGTGCAAGTACAAGATTTTATTTTCTTTATGGTATACATTTCGTAATGTCAACCAAATAAGAATTTTTTTCAACCCCTTAGACGGCCTGACAAATTATGGCACCTAGTCTATGTTATAGAGTAAGGTCTAGTATATCATAGTTTCAAGTGCTAGTTAGTGCACACGACCTATTTCAGTAAGTAAAAAAATTTATTTTCTTTATGGTATACATTTCGTAATGTCAACCAAATAAGAATTTTTTTCAACCCCTTAGACGGCCTGACAAATTATGGCACCTAGTCTATGTTATAGAATATGGTCTAGTATATTATAGTTTCAAGTGCTAGTTAGTGCACACGACCTATTTGAGCAAGTACAAGATTTTATTTTCTTTATGGTATATATTTCGTTATGTCACCCAAATAAGAATTTTTTTCATCCCCTTAGACGGCCTGACAAAGTATGGCACCTAGTCTATGTTATAGAGTAAGGTCTAGTATATCATAGTTTCAAGTGCTAGTTAGTGCACACGACCTATTTCAGCAAGTACAAGATTTTATTTTCTTTATGGTATACATTTCGTAATGTCAACCAAATAAGAATTTTTTTCATCACCTTAGACGGCCTGACAAATTATGGCACCTAGTCTATGTTATAGAGTAAGGTCTAGTATATCATAGTTTCAAGTGCTAGTTAGTGCACACGACCTATTTCAGTAAGTAAAAAATTTTCTTTTCTTTATGGTATACATTTCGTTATGTCAACCAAATATGAATTTTTTTCATCCCCTTAGACGGCCTGACAAAGTATGGCACCTAGTCTATGTTATAGAGTAAGGTCTAGTATATCATAGTTCCATGTGCTAGTTAGTGCACACGACCTATTTCAGCAAGTACAAAATTTTATTTTCTTTCGGTATACATTTCGTAATGTCAGCCAAATATAAAATCTGTCAAGTGCACTGTATTTTTGAGGAAGAGTCAGGAAATCTATTAGATATATTAATTAGTATAGCGAGCATATTTTAGCAATGGGGGATTTAATATGATTTTCCTTTTTCGTATATTACTGTATAGTTTGCACTCTACATTTTATGTAACTCTATGGAAACGTTGCTGGCAACGCCGTTGCTAATTTCACACAAGTCTTTTTAAGATAGATTCAATGACCTTCAAGCTATTCACGCCATTTTGTGTGGAAAAAACGCAGGGTCGGATTGAAAAAAATTGTATACGTTGACAGGAGGGTATTGACTGAAAACTAGAAGCCGTTAAAATAAGTATATGTATAGTTATAAAATATGAAATATGTATGTATTAAATACAAGTCATATAGGTACTATCAAGTACTACGAATGAATATTTACAATACAAAAGTTAATCTCGACACAAACGTCACACCTGATAGTTAGTAAACAATGAACAACGCGCGAATCTCGAAGAACATCAACTATCGTGAAGTATGTTTCTTCCAGAGAAGATGGTGGATTACGCTGCGCACTAAAAATGCGCGTACTTATCCCGCCAAGGAGAGTGCAAATTCTGGTAGTTTGATATTCTGTGGTATAAGCAACTAAGTTGTTAAACACCCTGTATAATGTTACAGAAAAAAACTTCAAATGCTGTATAACTACATAATATCAGCTCTGCGTATGCAAAATTTCATTCGCCTCATTTACTCCTACGTGAAGTAATATCACTATAAAGTAAGATCGGTATCTGTCACTTTTTTTCTTTAATTGCGAATAACTCAGAAGGAATGGTATTTAGGTATAAGGTATGAAACATGAAATATGTGTAAAATTTATCGTAGAAGCTGAATTTCTAATTTATTTTATAGCATGCTATTTAAAAAATCGAAGTTGATGCCCACTTCCGGTTAACCGGAAGTGATATTTATTCAAAAATATTTTCACGTGATAGTTCATATTTAACCATATCCAACTGCAAAATTTTGTTTTAAAATTCCTATCCGTTTGTATAATACTTTTAATAGGCCATTCTCACCAATCACCCTGTATACACAGCGTGTATAGTCAGAATCTTGTTTGATTTGAAAACTCCTTTACATGACTCCCGATATGACATTTTATACAATAATCTTATTACCCTCTTCCGGATAACAAAGATTTTATAAATATTTGAATTACAACCCCAAAAAATAATCCCATATCTGGCAGTTGGCTCAAAATTTGCGAAGTACAGTGTTCGTTTCGCAGTTTCATTCAAGTATTTAAAAATTATTCGAAAACAGTAGCATACCTTATTAAGTTTGCCAATAAGATAATAAATATGTTTCGTCCAATCCAAAAACTCATCTATACTTTTTTGCACTGGAAATATTCTTCCATCTATGTATGACAAGGGTGTGCAGTTTTTCTTTCCTACAAAGTTTTGTCTGTAATATCATCATCTCAGATTTTTCTTCATTCAGTAGAAGTTTATTTTGTTCTAGCTAGTTTTTGCATTGTAAGAAGATTTCTTTGCCGTTTCCTTTTAAAAGGTTTGTATCATCAGTATACGATGTGAAACTGGAATGCATGATATTAACGCTATGATTTAGATCATTGACGAAAATTATAAACAGAATAGGACCCAATATACTGCCTTGTGGGACACCTACTGTAGTATGCAATATTCGTGACTTAAAATAATCATTATTTTTCTCGACAAGCACCCTCCGAGTTCTGCCATTTAAATAGCTCTCAAACCATTTTAATGCATTCCTCCTAATTCCATAAGTGTCTAATTTTTTAACAATAAATCTCTCTCTAGACAATCATAAGCGTTAGACAAATCCAAGAAGGTTCCTAAAGCCACATTGCCATCCTCCTAGTGTTGTAGAACCGCTCTTCTTTCCTAGCGATATCCATGCTTGTGATCAGAAAGAAGGTCATTGCAATTCATGAAATCCATTACCTGTTGACTCATAACCAGTTCAAACAACTTCGAGAAACTAGAAAGCAAACTTATGGGCCTATAACTGATGTTGGGTTCTTTCGCATTTCCACTATTTTTAAAAACTGCCTTTATTAAAGCCAGTTTTAATTGATCCGGAAATATACCTTCACGTAAAGAGTTGTTGATAATATGATAGAGGACATCGCCAATTATGGGAATACTAAATTTGACTATACACAATGGTACCTCATCATCCACACTACTCTTTCTAATTTCTTGGGGTGTTTATTTCAACTTTATTCAAATGCTAGCAACTAAAATGATAACAATTGAGCAGTTGGGCGGAGACAAATATCAATTTTATGTATGTAGATATCTAACAATATTGTATTAATTATAAATATTGCAAGATTCTAAAAATTTATCGTGGATAAAATTAAATTCTACAGCGAGAAATGTAACGTTATTCATATTTAAATCCCATCTAATTGAATTTTTCACATACAATTCTCCTTACGCTGCACTTGTCTTTGAATTAATCGTGATATTGATTTAAAGATAGGCGCCAGCATGCTCCCAGAGCACACTAACCGACTCGGCCGTAAGCACTCACTGTACGACTGTACGAACCGTCAGCGAAAACTGGAAAATCAATAAAGGTTTTTCCTTATTTGAGCAGCACCTGAAAGATTACACATCATCAAAGCAGCAAGCGTAGACAAGCCGGTCACATCCTATACCGACTAAAAATGTAATTCCATCTAAAATATACCTGATCTTCTCCAAAAAACAATACGAAATCGCGTGAAAAATGTTCGAAATAATTTAGAGTGAATTAGAGTGAAAATTAAACGGCGAGCAGACCACCATTTAAACCGTGCTGTTCTAATTTTTTTGTTTCCGCTTGCTCGGTGAAATACCCCCATTTAAGCTCGTGGCTATAAATAGGATGGTTCTGGTATTAAAATGAAGTAAATTACGTGCGAAATATCCTCGATATTCCGAAAGAATGTGTTAATCGCTTTAATTATATGTGTCCTGTGTGAAAATGCTGGAAGGAGCTGTCGCTAGATTATTAAACCAGCTCTTGGGAAAATATGTGGTCGATCTCGATACGGAAAATCTTAATGTCGGAATTTTCTCAGGTCAAGTTCAGCTTACAGATCTTAAATTGAAACCAGAAGCATTGGTAAGTACCCTACTACATTTATTATTAAGACATTTATGGAATATTTTAACGCATATGTTTCGACTCCATAATGACGGCTTAATCAATTCCGGTTTGACTTGTGATATATTAAAAATGTCTGACGATTATTATTAGAAAAAAATGCTAAAATTGTAAGAAATAAATCAAAAATAGACGTGCACGATTTCTTTAATTCTTATCTTGATCTCTACAGTACGAACTCAACTTACCAATCGAAGTTAAAGCCGGGACAATCGGAAAAATATGGCTGCAAATCCCTTGGAACATGCTCTGGTCGCAACCGGTTATTATGAACATCGAAGATCTGCACGTGGTCGCCGCTCCGGTGGTAACTTACGAGAATTTCGATGCCGAGGAGAACAAGCGTCTTTTGAGAGCGATCAAGAGGAAAGCTTTGTCCGATATAAGCTCAAAATCCGAGATAATCGGTGGTCCCAATTCGTTTTCCGAATATCTAATAACGAATATCGTTAATAACATGCAATTGAATATCAGCAACGTCCATATTCGTTACGAGGATGCTGTAAGCGATGTAACACCCATGGCTTGCGGGATATGTATCGGACATATTTCAGCTGAAATTACGAACAGGTAATCAAGAAATGTAAGGGGAGAGTGGGTGGGAATGAGTTCGAATTCTTCATTTTCACATTTTGGACATCATGCTTTCTTTTTTTGGTTTTGCTTGCTCAATTTTGGCTTTTTCTGGTTTGTCTGTAAGGATTCTTATTCAGCCTTGTTTTCTTCCTTTATGTGGCGTTTTGGGATATGGCACAACATTAGCTAGAGAAGTAATCCCGCATCCTTGAAGAGCACAAGGATAATTAACATGAACTGCTTTGTCTTCTTATAGTTTAGGAGCAAGGATGCAAAACGCGATAAACTAGTTTTGAATAAATCGCAAAAATGTTATAACTTCAGGCCCGTTTCAAATAGAAACATTTTTGAAATATGAGATTCAAGGTACATATTAAAAAAAGTGGTAATAACTAAAATTAGACGTGAACTCCAATGTCTTCTTCTAAACAATGACATTCCTGCTGTAATTCAGAATTTTCTCCTTCCTGCTCTGCATCATCCTTGTTTTTATTACATAAGATTTCCTTGTACCAATCCAAAGTTGAATCAGCTTTCCAATTCTCTCCAAAGTGTTGACACATTAAGTGTTTGAGAGATTTTTTCTTCTTTTCAAGAATGGATCAGCCCAACTCTACCTTTTTCAAGCTTAAATTGTTATCAGTTGTGCCCCTTTTTAGTAAACTGCGTGGGATTTTATTAAGGCCATCATAGTTGAAGTTCTTATAGCATGTTATGTTTTATTTTGTTTCTTGGTTCTATTGTTTTTGCGTATATATACACGTTTGAACTCTGATATACCAACATAATTGTACCATTTCGGTTCCCTCTAGGTCTAAAGAATCTAAGTGGGTTAAAAGTGCTGAATCTATCTGTTCAGACCTTCGTCTAGCTTGGTCTTCGGACCACGTGTAGAACCTGGGATTTCGAGATTGCATGTTGACACAACAAAAAATACAGGGTCCGGCAAAGAAGCGGGGACGCAAGATTACACACTTATTTGAAAGTTTGTCAAATATTTAGTCGTCGGATATTCTTCCGCACCATCAAGTGCACGTTTTAAAAATATTTTGTTTTATACAGGGTGTTCCAGATGGAAATGCCAGACTAAAGTTGCATTTTTTTTAATGGAACACCCTGTATATTAATAGAGAAAATGATCCGCGCTTGAAAGCTGGTTACAACGATATAATGTTATATAGGTCTAAAGTTGATAGTTTCTGTGTAAACAATGATTTTACTTGGTAAATTGATACCTTTCAGTAGGCTATTCTGCATAGGGAAAAACAAAAGATTCGAAACCAACAGAGTAGAATATTTTTTACTAGTATGGACTGTCGTTACTATGTGAAATAAATTCTGCAACTGCTCGCTTTATACAGGGTGTTCACAATTTTGCAAAATCGAAGAAGTCTCGAAATTTTTAAATGGAACACCCTGTATATTTTTTGCTCATTGGAAAGCCCTTTTGCTACGCTTTCTATTGATACTCATTTGATGCACCTAGGATAGATCATTTTCTAATTATTTCTTTTTAAAGTTGAATTAATGAGAAATGCTTGTATTTTTAGAAGCTAATTTGCATTTCAAACCTACTGTAACATCTGATATTCGACAAATCCATAAATCCATAAATGGTCTATAATAAGAAGAAACTCCATTTAGTATGAGAAACAATTGATTTTCACTCAGCGGTGAAAGGTAACATTAATTTAATATAAAGTAAAGGTGTCAGTTTTAAGTTTGTATACTAATAACCAAGTTGTACAAAATTTCGTTTTGTGTTATACAGTACTCGTATTTCGTTCAATCTTTAAAAGAAATTGTTATAATGACTAATTTTAGTAGATACTCAACAAACGCAAGCTCCTACCTTCAATAGCTGTTACCTTTGAAATACCATCTATACTTACATCTCTCCACATACCGAACATTTAGAGCGACTAAGGCCAGCTAGAAAAGAGGTAGATCTAGAGTGGAGCGGTTGTAAAACATATACGGAATAGCACGCTCGCCAATGCGTTAATTCCGTATATGTTTTACAACCGCCCCACTCTAGATCTATCTCTTTTCTAGCTAGCCTTACTCGCTCTAAATGTTCTGTATGTGGATTTTCCTGTATTATTAATAATACGGCCAGTTCGCTTTGTTTATTGATTACCGGTTTATTTGTTTCTCCCTTCTTGTAGGTTACACCATCAGTTTCTATAAGTTTCTCTAATAATCTTTCAAATGCTTCCGGTCTTCTATCAAGGTTTGGAAATCTCTCTGCATATACTCTACTTGCTAGGAGACAATTTCTTGTACACTCCTCAAGAATAAATATCATATTTACCATTTCTTGAGTAGGTACCTACTAAAACTAGTCAATATAACAACTGCTTTTAAAGATTGAACGAAACACTATATAACACAAAACGAAATTTTTTACAACTTGGTTATTAAGTGTACAAGCTTAAAACACCAGATAACTTGATCAGCAGTGAATCTATTGAAAA
This sequence comes from Holotrichia oblita, assembly GCA_023690525.1. Lineage (NCBI taxonomy): Eukaryota > Metazoa > Arthropoda > Insecta > Coleoptera > Scarabaeidae > Holotrichia > Holotrichia oblita. The sequence continues at coordinate 85,057,481 of CM043021.1, read as the reverse complement.
TGCTATATTACTTTATATTAATTTAATGTTTGCTTTCACCGCGGAGTGAAAATCAATTGTTTCTCATACTAAATGGAGTTTCTTCTTGTTATAGACCATTTATGGATTATTTGTTGAATATCAAACCTTACAGTAGGTTTGAAGTGCAATTTAGCTACTAAAAATACAAGCATTTCTCATTAATTCAACTTTAAGAAGAAATAATTAGAAAATTATCTATCCTAGGTCCATCAAATGAGGTATCAATAGAAAGCGTAGTAAAAGGGCTTTCCAATGAGCCGAAAATATACAGGGTATTCCATTTAAAAATTTCGAGATTTCTTCGATTTCGCAAAATTGTGAACACCTTGTATAAAGCGAGCAGTTGCAGAATTTATTTCACATGGTAACGACAATCCATATTAGTAAAAAATATTCTACTCTGTTGGTTTCGAATTTTTTGTTTTTCTCTATGTAGAATAGCCTACTGAAATGTATCAATTTATCAAGTAAAATCATTGTTTACGCAGAAACTATCAACTTTAGACCGATATAACATTATATCGTTGTAACCAGCTTTCAAGCGCGGATCATTTTCTCTATTAATATACAGGATGTTCCATTTAAAAAAATGCAACTTTAGTCTGGCATTTCCATCTGGAACACCCTGTATAAAACCAAATATTTTTAATACGTGCACTTGATGGTGCGGAAGAATATCCGACGACTAAATATTTTACAAACTTTCAAATAAGCGTGTAATCTTCCGTCCCCGCTTCGTTGCCGGACCCTGACTAATCTGGTGTGAATAAAAGGCGTCATTCACAGGGGTTTACATCACCGGGGGGAAAATTACTGCCATCTAGTGAGAAGTAGTCAAATTAATATATGCTACCTATAGCTAAGGATTTATGTTTTGCTCGAGTTTGATTTTGCTATTGGATTTAATCAACTATGCTTGCTTTGCTAGTTTTTAACCGAGAATTTCATTAGGATTTTACGCATTTAGCTCGATTCTGACATCGCCTGTGGATTTATCTCACCCCAAATATATCAAATCTGCATCAAACTCCCAAAGTGTCAAAAATGGATTTAACGCGTTTTGCATGCTTGCTCCTCAGTTGATGATATTCAGGGTACAAGATTTGTCACAGGATTGATTGAAGGTGGATCAATAAAAAATGTCATTATTCAAAAATACAGTTCTATCTAGTGGTCTGACTCCTGTTCTTAAGGAAGCTTTTTTAATGTAAGGTTAAATCATTTGCTTTCGCTGCAAAGTTCGTAATATTGTAGAGTGTAATAGGCTCTCCTTGATGATTTGTCATCCAATGTTCAGATATCTGTGCTTAAATACCAACTTCCAACAATTGCAGCCTATGACTATTGATGGCGATGATTTATGGTTATAAAAAAATCAGCAACCACGAGATCTTCTTTAAGAACAACAGGCATGTTGTATAACATGTTTAAACGCTTCTAAGAACTTCTCAGCAGTCATTCAACCTAAAGATGTCTTAAAACTAAAGATCCTGTTGGCTATCCTATTCTAAGGATATCTAAATTTTTCTAGTACTGGTGGAATAGTATTTCTTTCCCTGCAAACAAAGCAACACATAGTCAGAACCTGCCCTCTTTCTCTCGAAGTCATCTGTCTGATTTGTTTTTATCCTTTTCCAGCTGTGGTTCTGGAACGTTTATGGATGGCAGTTATTTAGTTTCATCACAGTTCCAGTTCCATTATCAAGATTATATCACAAAGCTGTGCTTCATTTTGCTTGTTTTAAACTTGTCAAGCGGGTTAAACTGGATAGACAATTCACTGTTATGTTTTAGAAAGCCATCCGTCGTTTAATTTATGTTAAAATTATCTTCTTCGTCCTCAGGTTATTACATAACATTATATTTTATGAACCTTTTCCAATCTTTTGTTTTTGAATTCTTCTTTCTTCTTTGTTTCGTTTTTCTTCTTATTTTACGGCGTTGTGTGGGACGTTCACGTAATTTAAAACGTTGATCCTCTAGTCAGTACATTGGATGAAACTTCTTCGACTGAGCTTAAAGAATAAGACTTCACACTCACAGTTGTTGGTGTTCTAAATTTTCCAAGGACGGTGGTCAAATCCTACCGACTGCACCACTTATAAACACTTCCGAGCAAGCGCTAATAACTCACATTTGAATGGTCGCTGCTCAAAATAATTAATTTAATTTAATTTCAGAAAGAGTTTGAAAAATATGATAAACTCATTTAATGTTAGATATCAAAAACTAGTCATATTTTGCAAAGTAAAATAAATCCTTTGTCTTTGTAGCTCGAGCGAACTTGGCCCTCACTTTTTCGAAATTTTGAAGACTTCTCCAGGTTGTTTTAAAGATTTTTCCAGGATTTCGACATCAATATAAATATTGTTGGCTCCTCATTTTTGCAAAATTGGAAGCTTGGAAGTTTTTCTAAGTTTATTTTATCTCGTTTAAAAAGTTCCAAAAAATTCAAACCAGTAATATCTTTTGCGAGGCCAACATTAGCACCGAGGAATAAGACTTAGAATTTTTTCCCCAAGAGGTTTTTAAAATAACTGTTTTTGTTAACATTTTTAGATTTTCGAAATATTTTTCAGGATCTCCACTCTCTGCAATGACGTAAAACTTTGTTAGTTTCTTGTAGGTACTTCATTTAAGAAGTCTCCGATTGGAAGAATAAAACTTTCTATAACTCTTTCACTGCGGATCAATACTTTATGCAGAGTTTCTGGTATCTAACACCATATGTAGTGTGAAACATAAAGTTTAGTTGTTTCTAGAGTCAATGATTCGAATTTTTCTTGGGCACATTGGTTTAACTGAAGAAATAGCAATTACAACGATCAGTCATCACTACTGTTGTTTGTGGCTGCTTGTATGCATTTTGGCTGGACGAGCTATCGATTTTTCATTTTTCAACAAATGATTCAGGAAACCTTGAAGGGAACTTTATCTTCCAAGTCAGTTACTTAATTTTTTTCATGACAGCATTACTTGTTGGCTTTCGTTACTTGGTACAGAAAGGTTGTGTCGCTTTTAAAGTGGCATCTTTCAGACTACAATACTATAACTCGGATAGACTGAGAGTTATAGTGTATTTTCACTTGAAAACGAAATTATAGGTTTCTCACCAGTTTTGCTCATTCCACCGATTTGTCCAGCAGTTCCATAAAGATGTATCTTTCGGTAGCAACCACGAGATCTTCTTTAGAACAACAAACATGTTGTACAACATGTTTAAACGCTTCTCAGAACTTCTCAGCAGTCATTTAACCTAAAGTTGTCCTAAAACTAAGTTCCTGTTGGCTATCCTATTCTAAGGATATCCAAATTTTTCTAGTATTGATCGAATAGTATTTTTTTACCTGCTTTCAAAGCAACACATAGTCAGAACTTGCCCTCTTTCTCTCGAAGTCATCTGTCTGATTTGTTTTTATCCTTTTCAGCTGTGATTCTGGAAAGTTTATGGATGGCAGTTAATCCAGTCTCATCACAGTTCCAGTTCCATTATCAAGATTATATCAAAAAGTTGTGCTTCATTTTGCTTGTTTTAAACTTGTCAAGCGGGTTAAACTGGATAGACAATTCAGTGTTATGTCTTAAAAATCCATCCGTTGTCTAATTTATGTTAAAATTATCTTCTTCGTCCTCAGATAATTACATAAAATTATATTTTATGAACTTTATCAGTCGCTCAAATAGATTTGCTCTCTTTCTTTCTTTTCCAAGCTTTCGTTCACATAATTTGAAACGTTGATCCTCTAGTCAGTACGTTGGATGAAACTACTTCGACTGGGTCTAAAGAATAAAACTTTACACTCACAGTTTTCGGTGTTTTAAATTTTCTAAGGGTGGTGGACAAATCCTACCTACTGCGCCAGTTATAAACACTTCCGAACGAGTGCTAATAACTCCTATTTGAATGATCCTTGCTCAAAACAATTAATTTAGTTTAGTTTCAGGAAGAGTTTGAAAATATGAGAAACTTATTTAATGTTAGATATCAAAAACTAGGCATATTTTGCAAAGTGAAATGAATCCCTTATCTTTGTAGCTTGAGCGAAGTTCATCCTCACTTTTGCGAAATTTTGAAATCTTCTCCAGGTTGTTTTAAAGATTTTTTCGGGATTTTGTCATCAAAATAAATATTGTTGGCTCCTCATTTTTACAAAATTGGTAACTTGGAATCTCATTTAAAAATTCAAAAAAAATTCGAACCAGTAATATCTTTTTCGAGGCCAATATGCGTATCAAAAAACTAACGTTTGGGTCTCTGACTATGATTTTTTCGCCAAGAGGTTTTTAAAACAACAGTGTGGTGTTATTGTTAACACCTTTGGATTTTCGAAATATTTTTCAGGATCTCCACCCTCTGCAAAGGCATAAAACTTTGTAAGCTTCTTGTACTTCATTTAAGAAGTCTCCGTTTGGAAGAATAAAACTTTCTGTAATTTTTTCACTGTGGGCCAATACTTTATGCGTTGAGTATCTGGTATCTAACACCATATTTGCAGTGTTAAACATAAAGTTTAGTGGTTTCTTGAGTCAATTATTCGAATTTTTTTGAAGAAATAGCAGTTACAACAGTGAATCATTAATATTGTTACTTGTGGCTCCTTGTATGCACTTTGATTGGTCGAGCCAACGATTCTTCATTTTTATATAAACTTCAAGGTTGCTCCATTTGTTAGGTTAAGCCAAAATTCTCAAAGCTGTCTAAACAACATTACTTGTTGGCTTCGGTGACGCAGATTTCTCATCAGTTTTGCACATTCCTCCGATTTGTCCATCAGTTTTGGACTTTAGTATAATAATACACACACAAAGGTGTTTGCTTAGCCTTCCAGTAGAATAGAAAATTAGACTATATTTTCGTTGGATTCAAAGGGAAGATTTTAATTTTTAATTTTTTAAGCAAATGGAAGGCATCAAAACATATAAACACAACTGACACATGCTATTATCTAGTGAAGATCGAAGCATTCTCTTTATACTGGAACCCCAACCATAAATTGGCCACATGGAAATTACCATCACAATATTACCATTGGAGGAATGCGATGTCGAACAGTTTACAGAACTTCGCCATAAACAATCAGGATTTTGAATTTCGTACGTCAAAATCTTACCAATCAAAAATCTTGTATTAATTCGAATTAATATTTGTAGTAATTAAGCCGATGACTGCTAAAATAAAGATGACAATAAGTAGAAGCGTTAATGGTAACATAAACAAAGTACTCAGTGATATAATAGTACAGGACTGTAATGTACAAGTCAGTAAAGAACAGTTTAGATCTATATTTTGTACCATCGATGCATTGAAGAGGATGTGGATCAGCTGGGAGCATCTTCCTATAAGGCCTAAACAGAGGATTTTGGAGAACAAGAAGATATGGTGGAAATACGCTTACCACGCTTGTATAGAACAGCGGGTTAGACCTTATACTTGGAGCAGGATTCGTTTGGTTAGGAGGAATTATAAGCAGTATACTGAGATTTATAAGAAAATTTTGACGAATCCAAACGATACTGAGTTGAAATTGGATCTGCAGAAGTATGAGGATCAATTATCGATTGTGAATATAGTTATAGCCAGGCAACAAGCTAGATTAACTGTAAGTTTTATTATATAATTGATAAAAATCGATTAGGAGTCGGTTTTGTCTAAATAGGTTCACGAGAATAGTTTATGCGAAAAGAGTTTTTGGGATATTCTGCCATCACCTGAACGCACAATATTATGTGAGAAAATCGGTTTTCTTCAAGGTGAAGATAATGAGAAGACAACAATTGGTAATATTACACAAAATTATTAACACATCTTGATTCTTTTTTTTGTTTCAGATCACAATTATAGTTTTAGAGTAGGTAATGCAAGCTTGTCCTTAACCCAATCTGGTCATGAAGTATTGGTAGTAACGTTGACGCAATTAATCTCCAATTTACATCCTAATTACAATAAAGGAACGTACAAGATGGCGTTGAAAATTGAAGCGGTTATAGTGGAAGGCTCTAGCGTCGAAGAGCATTTAATTCCGATAATATCATCCGAACATCTGACGGTTCATAACAGTCCGGCATATTTTTTAAAATTGGAGTTCGAGAAATTACCACCTGGATCTAGTTGTTCACATAAGTTATATGCGGTTTTGGAATACTTGGAAATAAGTTATCATAAAGTAATTTAATTCATAAACATATTTCTTAATATTAATTGAAATTGATTTGTTTGTAGTATGCGTTCGATGAATTACAAAAATTTTTGATTGGATGTGAGGATTATTTGTCGAAATATACTGAATCAGTGCATAAATTGCCCAAAAATATATTTAATTTCCTGAAGCAGAAGTTGAGGGAGAGATGGGATTTAATTTTGGATATTAAAACTCCGTATTTGGTTATACCCCAATCTGCCTCGCTGCAAACGTGAGTTTTGTGAATTAACTTATTTTTGTTTGGCAGTTCTATCTCTATTCTTATATTTACCATTTTAGGGGTGAAAATATTCTAATCGTGGATTTGGGCCGATATAGAATTACAACTGAATTATGCCAAGACTCTCAAATCGCAGAAAATGCCACACATATGGAATTAGAGGAACAACTCTATTCTAGACTACATATTGAATGCTCAGATATCCAAATCCTCTTCTGTGATAGCAGCGAAGACTGGCGTAGCGGTAGACGAGAGAAAGACACCGAATTACACGTCCTGGCCAAAAATTCATTCACAGCTTCTTATGCCAATTCCACAAAGACTATAACAGCAATTCCAAAGTATACATCGAAAAAAAAATTCTATGTTAAATTAATGTTTATTTGATTGCAGCCAGAAGTTCAATATAAATATGCCAACACTAAAAATTAACATATCAGAAAGAAAATTGTTGATATTTTTAAAATTTTTAAACAGTATTCAAACGAAGAAAAATGAGTCGAAAGTAACTGCCAAAAAACCAAGCTGGCCTAAAGATAGGGTCTTCATTCGTTGGAATCCCAAATACCTTTTACATGTTCAAAATTATATCACGCTTCAAACTTTCGTTTTATCTAGGAGGAAAAATGACAAGTCTAACACCTCTGCTACTCAGAAACGGTAAACGTTATCTTTAATTTTATTTTTATTAATAAAGGAATTAATTTGAAATTTAAATTTTTAGAACATCAACGATTCATTATTTAAAAGACAATCTGAATGAAGTTTGGGCGAGGTGTGTCGATTTACCGGGTTTGGAAGACAATATTTCACCGAGTAATACGATATCGAATTTGATTGGATGTGAAATAAGAGAGGTATGCATATTGTGCGAAATTTTCCGAAAAAACTTTAATTTTGTGGGATTCAGTTTCAGTTAGTTTTCTCGAAATCAAGCGATAGTGCTGATCGGCAATATATGGTTTTAAGATTGGGGGTGTTATCTATAGATATTGCTTATATGACTTATGGTCCGGCTTATCAAATATCTTTGAATAGTATTTTGCTGAAGGATAAATTGCATACGACACCTAGCGGACAATATTTGGATCTGGTCCACAGTCCAGTTCCTAGTATTGGTGATGTATTGACAGTCTTGTATAGGAAGGTATGTATCCAAGGTGTTCTTCTGTACAAAAGCTTAGCATTATATTAGAAAGCAATAATACAAATAATATAGAAAGAATTAAAAAATAAATAAAAATTTCTGCACAAACTCCTTATTGGTTGAAAGTAGGGCAAATCACATTATGCAACGTTCTGTTATTGCTATCCATTGTCAAATATTCTGACATTGTTTATACCACAGCTGTATTTAAAGTTTTACTATCATTATTACATTAGTTTAGCAATTTTTTTGGTGTAGATTAGTTCTCTTTTACCCTACTTACTAGAGAATGTCACATAAAATGTATTTTGGAAATTATATATTGTAATTTGGGCTGGGGGTCTGTTCAGAATCTTGTCTCCCTCTTTTTGAAATAAGGTATAGACCTGTGCAAATAATGTAGAAATTAATCGAATATATTTTTTATAACTCAAAAACTTCTTACTCTACCGGTTTAGATAAGATCAGTGTATACAGGATGTTTTACCAGTAACGGTGCAGCTTTTTACGTCTAAACTGCATATTTCTTTTTAAAACACTTTTAAAATCACACAACATTGTGTGTGCAGCACCGTCGTTTGAAAAGCTACACTCTGAGGAACAATTTTAGAGATGTTGAAGTTTGACGTTTATCATGTAAACAAGGTGAATGTAGGGTTATGACTATTGTTCGTTAGTTATTAAACCACAGAGCCTCTTGGTGGTGATAATAAATATAAAACTAAACAGAATAAAAGTAAAAAATAAACTCATACTACAGAAATTGCAAAAAATTCCAAATAAATCAAACACAAACATCGTTGTGTTTACAGCAGTAGAATACGTATTATTGTACCAGACTGTACTAGTCGAGTATATAGGCCAAGGAAGTGAAGGGAAAGGGGTTCACATATTTTCCGGCGGTCACGTTTCTTATGGAACACTCCATATTTAGTTGTGGTTTTGATTTCTTCACAAAAAGCTTTTTTTCATAAACATTCCCTACCTACCTCACTATGTAATATTTTCGAAAATGTTTAATTTCGGTATAAATTAATTTAAAAAAGTTCTTGTAATCCGAAATAGTAGCATAATTACACAATTGATTATTATATTTAATAATCTTGAATAATTTACAGGATTTCAAAAAGACAGAGACAAATTTTTGAACAGACACAAATGATACTTGTTTCTTATTGGCTGAAAGTAGGGCAAAATCTCATTATGCAACGTTCTGTTTTTTCTGTTAATTGTCAAACATTTTGAAATTGTTTACTTGTTTCACTATAATTATTACATAAGTTTATCTAATTGTGGGTGTAGATTAGTTCTCTTTTGCCTTACTTATCAGAGAATGTGGTCTGGCTGGAGGTCTGTTCAGAATTTTGTCTCTCTCTTTTTGAAATAAGGTATATGTACTATACTAGGAGATTCAAAATGATTGTCAAATCCTTTCCTACAGATAGTGGCAGGGTGTAGTATGTGCTGGGTGTTTGATATAAAGGTTTGAACTAGGTCAGTGGTGGAGGACAAGTAAGTGAAAGGATCTGTCATGAATAAGAAAATCATAACCATCATTGAACTCGCATTTTTACCGACTATAAATGATTATGGATTGGTGTTTTTCTCTTGTAAAAATGAAAGGTAATCAGTATAACTCGTATCTTTATTAAATTATGGTTTCAAAAATACTTCTGTTGGTGATATAAGATGTAAATAAAAGCGGTTGGCATAAAATAATAAGATAAATAAACGAAGAGTTCTACAACATGAACGTCAATGTCAACAAATGTCAAGAAAATTGATTGAATGCATGAAATTTGTATGTAGATAACTTCACTCGTTAAAATGGTAATATGTATAGATAAATATTTGCGGAAAGTGTTTTTCTTACGACAATCATTTTGAATCCGTCTTTGTTATATATATGTACATATATACAGTATATACAGGGTTTTCAAACTTAAGTCGGCACTATTGCTAACTTTGTTATTATTGGAGCTACAAAGTTGGTTAAATAGGCAAACTAGTGTAGTTTTTCAAGCAAATTACAATGGCATTAAAAAAATAATAATTGACGTACTGGGTCACGTGATATTGTGAAAAACGTAATTTTTTTAAATGGGACACCCAGTATACAGTTCTCACGGTCGACAGAAAATTTAATTCTGAACAAAAACTTTCCTATGAACTGTTATCCTAAAGTCAATAATAACAGAGTTATTGATGATTGTTTTTACAGAAACTAAAAACAGTATTGTTTATTTTAAGTTATTTTATTAGTTTCGAAAATAAAAAAAAACAAGAAATTTTAAATTCAGAGCAGATGCTCAAAAACATCACCCTCTTGCTCCAAGCACTTTTGAACCCGCCTGTTAACGCTTCTAGTAGCCTTAGCAATGATTCTACCATCAATATTATTAATAGCATGGCTGATGCTTTGCTGGAGATCTTCAAGAGTATCATACCGTCTTTCATACACTGCACTTTTCACAAATCCCCAAAAGAAGAAATCCAAAGGTGTTATGTCCGGTGATCGGGGAGGCATACGAATAGGCCCGTTAGTTGATAAATATCGGCCATCAAAAAGGTCATGTAATAAGTTATGAATTTGGCGAACATTATGGGCAGGAGCGCCATCTTGTTGAAAGAATATCTGTTGTCTATCCATTAAATTCAGGTCATCCAAGAATTCTCCAAGGGTAGCGGTTAACATTTCGATATACCTCTCGCCAGTTAATGCACCTTGATAAAATACGGGGCCTACAATTCTTGAATCAATCAAGCCACACCAAACATTAACACTAAAGCGTCTCTGCGGATTATAAGGACGGAAAAGCATCGGGTTTTCTCGACTCCAATAGTGGCTCTTCTTCCTGTTATACATACCCCTATTGGAGAAATTTGATTCGTCACTCCAAAGAACCAAACGCCAAAAATTATGGTTAAGTCTAACTTGATTAATGTACCACTGACAAAACTGAGTCCGTCTTTCTTGATCTCCCGGTACCAGCGTCTGAATAGGTCTGTATCTGAACGGCACAAACTTATGTTTTTTTAGAATATTATGAATAGTTCCCAAAGATAGTCCACTTTCTTCCTTTAAATCATGAATTGCATTATTAGGATTAGCTTCAACGAAAGCTAAGACGTTAATTTCAGTTGCTTCACTTATTATAAATTGTTTTTTTGGTTCTAGTTTTCTTGAACACATTTTCATTTGATCGAAACTTACGGTCCAAAAGTAAAAAGTACCTTCGATCTGGCAAGTTGCGCGTAGGAAATAAAACACCGTAACGTTCACGAGCTTGCAGGGAATTTTTATTACAAACGATGTAACATTCCATCATATCACATTTTTCTAAATGCGTGAAAGGCATTTTTTCATCAATAAACACAAAATGTTAATTGCTTACTGACAGAGGTTTAATGCAATATTTCAATGTTGATGACATTTGCAAAACAATCGAATTTTGTTTATGAAATAACAGCCACCTTGGCAAATTTGAAAAATCATCAATAACTCTGTTATTATTGATTTTAGGATAAAAGTTCATAGGAAAGTTTTTGTTCAGAATTAAATTTTCTGCCGACCGTGAGAACTGTATACTGGGTGTCCCATTAAAAAAAATTACATTTTTCACAATATCACGTGACCCAGTACGTCAATTATTATGTTTTAAATGCCATTGTAATTTGCTTGAAAAACTACACTAGTTGGCCTATTTAACCAACTTTGTAGCTCCAATAATAACAAAGTTAGCAATAGTGCCGACTTAAGTTTGAAAACCCTGTGTATGTACAGTATGGACCATAAAGCTTGCTACATTTGCATAACGGAAAACCTACAAATCGATTTTGACATGTCACGTGTGTTTTATTATTCACTTTATTATTAATATAACATTTACAACATGTGTAGTTATAACAATATTACTATTTCTAACACACCCCAGACAGCACAAGACATTTAATGGATGTCTTATTTAGGTCTGTATTATGTTTGAACGCCTAAAGATATAAAAAGGACATTTTATGGACGTAGTTTTAAAAACGTCTCTCGGATGTTCATTTACGGAATTCGTAAGACGTTTCTCAAAAGTCTAAAAACCACATTTTAGACGTTTTATATAACAAATTCGACAAAATATGAAACAAACTAAGCACTACTATAGTTAAGAATGTACTATGTATCCCAAGTTATATATATATTTGGGTGCTGAGATAATTTACAAGGAATTGAAACGCCAGTTAGTCATTCATAAAACCACTGTGGTAGGTACATACGTGTATCAGTACTGTTGGCTTAAACATGCACTATCAAGTGCATTATTTTGAATACTAGATAATTATGTCCCAAACAGATATCCATAAGACATTCTAAAACGACGTCTTATAGACATTTGTAACATCGGATGTCTATACGACATGTTATGGACGTCCTTCAGGCGCAAACAGACATCCATAAGACGTCCCGAATATCGGACTCAGACATCTTATAGACATCTATAAAATGTCTTTGCGCTGTCTGGGATGTTTACTGTGCGGCATCTTGTAGCAAGACTACCACACTACTTTTTACTAAAACTAAACTAATTAAGTTATTCACTAACTTTTTACAACGTGATCACCAGTATGGAGGCAATTTTTATTAATTATGTATGGGCAAAAAGTTCTGTTACTTTTCAAACAATTTTTAGGAATTATAAACTTATTTTCCAAACTTTCATTCACTTTTGTAGTAGGGTATCATTACCTGAAGCATGTCTTCCAGTCTTCTTGGAACATTATGTATTATGAATCGTCTGAATAATATAGAACAAGTTGCAAACAGTACTTTATAAATATGGATATTATGACCACGCCATGTATCTATATAGGCTCATTCACTTAAAACACCTACTAAAAGTTTTTAAAATTTCAACGTCTGTATAAAACGCAATGATATTTTCAGGATAAATATTTGTAAGCGGAAATGACATTCCCTAACACCGGAAATACGCATGAACTAAAATAACTTATACCACAAATGAACTGTTACTAAGATATTAAAACATTTATGATTTTTTTTTAATTTAATAGACCATAAAATAAAATGTCGCAAGTATGTTGAACTGATTTTGACAGAATTGAACTTAATTCTTCGTCATATTAATGGCCTACCAGTTTCGAACTATGGTGTGAGAAAATGCGAACTGTTCTAAAAAAAATGCGTACGATATTAATAGTCTAAATCACAGCCATGATAAACCTTAATACTTTTCTGTTCAGAATTTTATTTTGCATCGAATTGTGTAATAACATAATAATAGCAAATTTTTCAATAGCGACAGTTTGAAACTGATGATCCTGTAAGCTTACTGCTGCTTAACTGTTACGTCAGTCATTTTTTTTTTGTGGTGGTGTCTGTGGTAGGTGATAATATTTATCTGACTTGCCCAATACTATTGTAGTCCATGAATGAAATATATTATAATTATGCATAAATGTGTCTCTAGGTAAGTGCAGGTTGTCCAGATTTCTGGACTCATTTCCATGGCGTAGAAACATCTTTGGTAGCGGAAATTGGAGCTGTCTATTTACTTCTCCACCAAGAAGCCGTCCATACATTTATTAAATACGCACGATATATCAAAGAAAGGTAATTTGGTCTTATTATTATTTTATTTTTTCAAAAAAAACTAAATTCGAATTGAATTATATTTTAGATTGCAGAATTGTATTTCGCCGGCTATGACCGCAATTTTCTTAAAAAATTTCGCCAAATTTAAGAAGGTTTTGCAAACGAACATGCAAGAAGTACCGGTACCACCAGGTTCCGTCAAATTTTCCCATTCAGCTCGCTTAGCCAGTTTACACATTAGAGTTTGTGATTGGGATTATGACATCATCAACGTCCTTATCAGTGGTTTAGAGCTAGATTTCTTATTCAGGGCTAATGAGAGATTCGTCTTCAGATCTTTTTTGGCTAATATTAACGTTGAACACCTATCTGATGTCACTCTATATTCTAAGGTTAGTTTTAAAAAATTAGAATTTTTTAAACTTTTAAAAAAAATTCTAAAAATTGTATTCAGGTTTTATACACTGATGAAGATAAAGTTTTCGAAGTTAAATATGTACGTCACGCCATCCAATTGCATAATAGAAATGATATTTCACCCACCACTAATGACGTCAGCGGTGATGGAAGTTTCAAGCTATACATCGGTCAGATACACATCACATTTTTGTACAAACTTTTCATACAATTACAAGTGAGTTTTCCGGAATATATCGTGTATCTTATGCCTATTGTTTAAAGTCTAATTGCAGAGATTTATCGCTAATTTAGAAGCGTTATGTTACGTGGAAAAGATGGCTAATTTTGCGAGGAAACTCGTCAATCAAGCTACTGAAACTCTGAAGTACAATAACAAAATACATCTGGCTGTTAATATTAAGGGTCCTGTTTTATTGTTCCCGCAAAAGACATCTTCACCTAACGTTATCATCATAAGTACTGGTATAATTTTTTTATATACAAGGTGTTTGAGCAAGTTTTGCATTAAGTTTATTTACAGGAGAATTTAATATTGAGAACTTCTTCAAGGAATATACCAGCGAAATAGTTGAGAATATTTTAGTCAAAGCTAACGGAATTACTGTCTCTAGGGGTGTTATGTCTCTAACATCCATCTTAGAAATGCAAGTATGTCATTAAGTCCCCATAAATATATCGGGTTCCCATCAAAATTAATAATAATTCCAGGAAGTCATCGTTGAGCCTGTCAATATGAATTTGGACATCAAACGATTCACGCCCAATTCAAAAGCGACAAACAGAAATCAAATGTGGGATATCGATGGTATCATGGATATCATCCATATAACTCTGGGACAAAGAGACCTATCCACGATCTTAGCAATTTATTCCGATAATATAGGTGAAGGTAAATTGCTGGATTTGCTACCGGTTCCCATGATGAAATCCCCAAGTGATGGTGCTGTTGAAGCTGACGAAACGGTGAAAACTTTAGAAGCGTTCTTTAGCGAACCCAAGCAGAAATTCATGAATATAAAGTTGGATTTTGAAGGGATACATTTCGTGTTGTTCTTTGATTCTGGCGAGTTATTGAGTTCACCGATTAGGGATCTAAATCATGGACTTTGCAGATTTGAGATAAACGAGATTGCTACTTCTTGTGTTTTGTTCACTGATGGGAGTTTGGATGGTAAGCTATCTGTGGATGGGTTATCTATTGAGGAGATTGGACCTGATGTTAATATTTACGATAAAAGGTAATAAATATGAATGTGGAGTACCGCAAGGTCGTAATTAGTGCTTGGTTTTGGTTTTTATTTTGATTTGTTATAAAAATTGGTTTGACTTGTAACATCCGATTGTTAAGGCTGGCCAACATGTTTAACTCTGATGTTTTCTTTTCAAGAATTTTGCAATCACCAGTGGACGATAACAAGAACAATAATTGCAACATCACAGTTAACAAACCTCCAATTATTGATTTAACATTCCATCAATCCAAAGCCAACGACAGATCCATCGATATCATAATAGGACGTTTGAGTCTAAGTTTATCGGTTCCGTTTACTGAAAAGTTGGCAATGTTCATCCTAGATTGTTTACCAAAAGATACGCTAGACACCGGATTTATAAACCACGGCTACGTTAGCGATCCGGTTGCAGAAGAAACAGCTGCGAAGACTAGGATGACAAGCTTAACCGTAGCTGTTAGAGTAAACAGACCTGAGTTTATTTTCATCGTGGAAACAACATCGAATAAACGGAGATATTTTACAACTAAAAGCGAGATTTTATCAGATTATTCGAGACATTGCAACAGGTTAAGCTTAGTTATTTCATTATCCGGGCTTCATTCTTTATTTTACGACGTGGGATTGCATTCAATGGAACCTTACACAATTCTAAAACAATGCGATATTGAATTATCTCGGACTTACACTGAAGAAAAAGGTGAAAAAGTCACAGCTTCCGTATCTTCAATATACATCCAGTTATGTAATAGAGTTGTTTATTCCCTTAACGACATCTTGAATGATATAGTTGAGCATTTTAAAGTACCGGACGGTGATGTTTCACCGACTAGATACAAGAGAAACGATATGATGACTAAAAGTCCTGAGGATTTATGGGAGCCGAAACGTTTGAAGGAATATATTTGTAAAGATGAGTATGCTGAAGTTAAAAATGCCCCACCTCCTGCCGTTCATGAAATCTTCCTCCTGCCCAAAACTGAAGTCATGGTCGTTTTGGAATTAGAAGAGATTCCAGTTATTATAATAAAAGGCACTTTGGAGGTGACCATGTGTGATTGGTCGACGTTATTGAATTCTACGTGCGAATTTACAATACAAGCTAATTATTTTAACGAGAACAATCAAAATTGGGAACCAATTATCGATCCAACCGTCTTGGAAGAATACGAATATAAGGCGTGGGAAGTTAACCTGAAAATTTTTCAAGATAAATCGTTACCGATGGTGAGTAATATTGAATCGAGGAGTAGGAAAAGCAGTTCTAAAGAGAAGAAGAGCAATTCCGCTACGACTAGCGAGGAAGAGGAGGAATCTGGAGACGATATGGTTTATTTGCAACCTACTAATGCTTTCCATACTAGAAGTAATAGGAATGTTAAGACGAATTTATCTACGTTTTTGGATGATTCCGATTCGGAAAATGAAGATGTGGCTATGGAAAAATTGGCTGCTGCTATTTCGGATTTGTTTACTGGGTGAGGATCTTTATATCTTCATTCCTTTATATGATTGTTAACAATTTTATTCCTGCAGTGATTGGAATGAAAGCGAAAGTAGCGAATCAGAACATTCCAGTGAAGGGGAGGAAGAATCCGAAGAGGAAGTCAAGTCGAAACCAAACGCTTCAGCTCAATCAGAGATTTCTAATTATAAGAAATCGACGTATATTTTAATAGATGCCAAAGATTCTTTAAATTTCACGTTAACTCCGACTTTTTTGAAAGTTTTAAACGAACTGTTTACTTTATATTCGAATAAAACTTTATCGATTGCTTATAATAAAAAGTCAATCAATTTAATCAACGATATTGGACCCCATACTAAAGTGGAACTTTTCGAAAATCGCGGTTCTAAAAGTATCGAAAACAGTTTCTTAATGTGTTCTAAAACTTACGAACCTTTAGATTCATGTCCTAATAGTCCAAGTAAAAGCAATTACTTAATAACAGATTTTATTAATGATGATTTTACTGATGATCGAGATAGGTAAGCGTTACCACAACAGTTAAATTGAACAACTACCTAATTTAAAGGAAATATTCTTTGTAGTTATACGGATGAGACTGGGAAAACTGATCTGGAACTAGCATTAGATATGGAAACCACCAATAGTTTGGAGTTTCCTTTCTGCACGACACCTTTTCTGTATGAAAAAATTAATAAACATCACTTGAAAGTGCATGTTCCTGGTTTTCAACCGATTCAAACGTGTTGCCCTAAGAAAACTTGGAGGAAACTGATGAAGTTGCATTGTAATACCTCGAATAAAATATATTATTTGATTGCTAATCATAGTATTAGTAAACATGGGAGAACAGTTGTCGTTAGCTCACCTTTACAAGTAAGATCTGATTTTAATAAATGATTATCAAATTAATTTTATTCTGGTTAAATTTTTTGGCTAAATTTTGGATGCATATGTATGTAGGTGTGATGTCAATACAATATTATAGTAGGTGTGTTATTTTTAATTATTAAATTTGTCATTATAATTTCGTTTTTGGATATTAGGTTCTAATGTTCTTAATCTTAACTAAGAATAAGATGAATATTTTCTGGACATTCTGGTACTGTTTGTATTTTTTTTATGGTACTGTGATATTTGTTTGATTAATGAAGGTTAAGAAATTCCAACCCAACACATACATACATCCCCAGAAGCGGTGAAACTGATGGCGGAAACTGTCCCTAGTATGCTCTTGGAGGTTATTTGGAAGGAAGCCCTGGTAGTTCTCATATCGAAGGGCAAGCAAGTGGAGTCACCGACTGCGACGGCGTTCAGACCTATATCTTTAATAAGCGTCATGGCAAAACTTCTACAGCGCTTGGTTAAGGAGAGACTAGAGGCGGAGTTGGAAGAACTTGGTGCAATCTCGGACAGGCAGTTCGGCTTTAGGAAGAAGCGGCCCACGGTTCACGCTGTGGGAACGCTGGCCCAAATCGCCAAAAACTCTGATAAGAAATGGGTGGCGGTGGTGGCGTTAGATATCAAAAACGCGTTCAACCGGGCTTCCTGGAAGAGAACTATCGCAGCAATGGAGAAAATGGGAGTCTCGGGATACATTGTAAATATTGTCGAGGATTACTTTAACCAACGAGCGATAGCTATTAATAGGAAAACGAAGCTGATGCTGAGTGCCGGGGTACCACAGGGATCAGTCTTGGGTCCGGTACTGTGGAATATACTATATAACGGAGTTCTAGAGGTCGACCTATTGGACGGTGTACCGAGCATCGCATATGCTGACGACTTGGCCCTGATAGTGGAAGCGGTAGATGCCAGGGACCTAGTATTTAAAACCAATGAATCCCTAGAGGCAATCGCAAAGTGGTTGGATAGTAATGAATTAAAAATCGCTCCCCAGAAGTCGGAGGCGGTGATAGTTAAAGGGCCCCGTAAGAGAGAGAATGTGCTGTTTAACATTCTAGGAACAAACATTATTCCGAAAAAAGAAATTAAATACCTCGGTGTGATAATCGATGAAAGACTGTCTTTTGGAGCACATGTCAAGTACGTGGTAGACAAGGCGGAAGCTACACTGTCGTCTTTGGTAAAGATATTGCCAAATATAGGAGGTCCGGGGAGCAACAAGAGAATGGCCCTAGGTGGAATCATCCAGTTCCAGGTCTTGTACGCAGCCCCCGTTTGGATGGAAGTATGGAGCATAACAAAGTACAGAGACATGCCAGAGAGACTCCAAAGAAGGTCTCTGTTGCGGGTGGCAAGCGGGTATAGAACGATCTCGAAACCAGCTATACAAGTCATAACGGGAAACCCGCCGTTCTCCTTGCTTGCGGAGGAGCGGTTGACACTTCACAACATGAAATCTGGAAACTCTACAATAGCAAAGACGAAGGAAAGGGTAAGGACATTATCGAAGTGGCATAGGTCCTGGAGCGAGTTGACAGCGAAAGCGGAATGGACCAGAGTGCTTATCCCTGACATAACACAGTGGGTACAGTGTCAGCACAAGAAGTCCGATTATTACCTGACGCAGTTCCTGTCAGGACATGGCAACTTCAGAAGCTATCTAAAAAGAATGGAGAAAGTGAGCGATGACAGCTGCCCATACTGCCAAAGGACCGATACTCCTGGACATGCAATCTTGGAATGCGTCAGATGGACGAGTAGAAGATGCATGCTAAACACGCAACTGGGAGAGAGAATATCACTGGAGAACATCGTAGAATTGATGACGGAAAGCGAGCAGAATTGGATAAGGATACATGCGTTCATCAGAGAAATCTTTCGCGAAAAAGAGAAAGGCGAGCGCGAGATCGCGGCAAGAAATAGATAACAGAAGGGAATGAGACAACCTGGTGTTGCCGATGTATAACGTTTGGTGATTCCAGCGCACCAAGGAGATGGTGAAGTAGGGGGTTTTAGCCGGTAAGAGTCTGGCGCTTCCTGGTTGACAGGAGTCCATGAGGATTTCCCCCTACTATAAAAAACACATACATACACGAAAGCAATAAAAAACTGTTCCAAGCATCGGCGAGCATATAGGCACAGTCTTTAAGATTGCGTTTTTTTTTTGTAAATGCAACTACACCTTCTTCATCTTCAGCCAACAGCAAACGCCGTAAGATTTGTTTTCTGTATATTCTTTTGAGCTTTTCTATACTCGCCTGATCCATCGGCCGTGCAATCGCTGTAAAATTAGGTGGCAAATAAAGGACCTTAAAATGTTCATCCACTAAATTTAATTTATCCAATCCCGGACGCGAAGGGGCATTATTTAGAAGGAGAAGTTCTTTACCCGTTTTATTTTCTTTAAATTTCTTTACTTCTGGAATAAACTTTGCTGTATACCAGCCTATAAAAACCTCACTATTCATCCAAGCGTTCTTCTGAGTTTTGTAGCACACTGGAAGACATGTCACATTTTTGACACATCGAGGTTTTATGGCTTTTGCAATCATCACTAACGGCGGAGAGTGAGTTCCCGTAGCGTTTGCCCAAATCAGTTTTTCAACTCGCTCCTTGCTGACTTTGAAGCCAGGAATCGCTGATTCTCGTTTAGAAGCCAGTGATTTACAAGGCAGTCACTTCCAATTTAAACCTATTTCGTCGGCATTGTATACGAGATCTTCTTTGATTAAAGATGCCAAAAATGTTGCTTTAACATTTCCAGCCGCCGGAACGTTCTCTGATACAGATTCTCCTTGAATTTCCAATTCTCGTATACCATACCGAGATTTAAACCTCTTTAACCAACCAGTACTTGCCTTGAATTCGACTGAACAAACATAACAGATCTCCGCAAATACTCGAAACAAACTAAATTATAAAAACAATAGTCAATGCGCATAACAGAAGCGCTCTTCTACGTATTGTAGGATGGAGGTATTGGCGGTAACCTGAGTATCACATTTGCGTTCGGTTGATCGACGTTTCGGTTAATCGACATTAGGATAATCGACGCTTCACTGTATTCAATATTTTGAAAAATTTTTGAATCAAATATTCTGTTTTATGTTGGCTTTTTTAATTTGATAAGAAATACAGCAGAGGCTCAATTTATGGCCACTACTTCGCTTATGGTCATGTTGTCTATTCACCAAATCTTGTTTACCTATACTGTCAGTTAATTGAAGACTCAAAAATTCCATCCAATATTTTATCCAGTCAAATTATTCTGGACAGCAAAATTGACTCGGTTTTGCTGGAACCAGTACTAGCAGACGAAATCATGAATGAGACGTCTTTGTACAATGTCTGGTTTCTGGCTGTTGATGAGCAAGCATGCAGAATCTGAATTAAAGAAAGACTATTCAAAATTCAAAAGATAATCCATCAGATAAAATACAACAGATACAAGGTTATGCACTCCAAACATAATTTGTTTAACAGAAATTCATAATGCACTTCCTTAATTATTGTTAACACAAGAAGTTTGATTCAAAAAGAAAAGAGAAAAATGGGCGGATTATTATGAAGAAAACACAAGACTCAAAAGAGAGAACGAACAACGAAAGCAAGATAGGAAGCAGGCATAATAGGACAAGAAACACACGAATGAACAAAAAAAAGGGACAACTAAAATAGGAACTAGCAAATCTAAAGACTGGAGCTTGAATCAAGCTCTTCTATTGTAAATTTTTGCTACTATACTTTGACATTATAAAATTAAAACTAACATTTTTGCCATTTTTAATTTTAATAGATCACAACAAAAATAGGTCATAAACTTTCAGACCTACCAACCCATAACAACCAGGAATATTTTTTATTTGTGTTGCCGCAAAGTTTCTGATAACTATAGAACCTCAAAGCGGATTCAGAACAGGATGAGGTTCTAAAACGAAGCAAGTAGTTGAAAAAAAGAATGCTTCAGTCAAATAAGACGAGGTTTTTGGAATGGTGTCAAGAGCGAAAGTGTGGAAGGGATGAAAAAAAATATAAAGCCTGAAAGGTTCAAAAATTGTTGCCAAATTCTTATTTGTCCTTCTTAAAAAAATTGTCTGGCTTTTTTCCATTGTAGTGGTAGTAAGACGTTGTTCTTACGGAGTATTAATAAATCAATCATACTTTTGGAGCTGTGAAGGCATCCTTTTTACCACGTTATTAAAGTATATGGAGGTCATTTCTTAACCACTATCAGCAGAAGTGTCGATTTGACCTTTCATATACGTGGTTAACACCTTAATTTCTTCGCTATTACGCCCAAAAAACCTTTAAATGAATCCAACAAATGTAAAGAGATCACACCACAAGAATCTTTCGGGTTGGTAGATAAAGCTTTTATTTGGCGTGAAAGGGTATACAGTTTGTCATGTAGGAATCCTCTAACTAGCTTCAAATGAAGCTTGCTTGCTAAAATAATTCTTGATTAGCTGTATTAGAGTGAAAGTTTTGGCAAAATCAAATGATCAATAAATGAATTTACGTATTGTCGCCAAAAATGCTTCTGGCTTTTAATAGCTGATTAATTCACTTTAAAAACAAAAATTTCTCCTTATTAAGAATGGTCCGCAATAATCAACTCCAAAAGTTGTCCAACTGCTTCCAGGATCAAATAAAAGTACCACTATATTAACTTCGGGTTTTACATTACCAAATCATCAAGCTGTCTTTATTGTTTGTCCTCCAGGGAGTAACAGTTATCATTAACCTTAAGCTGTTAAGCATTTATATTTATATTATATTTATAGATTGCCTGGATAAATAAGCCAATCAATCAGAAAACTCTTGCTCAAATCTATACAATCTAAATTTGCTAATCACTTTAATATTTTAGCACAGCGTTGTAAAGCGTTCTTTATACTTACATATGCGATTAAAATTTTAATTAAATTGAGTAAAATCAAATGCTTCAAATTAAATCTTTAAAACAACATGAATAATGATAGCAAATTTTTTTTTTAGATTCGAAACGAAACATGTTTTGCATTAAGCATATTGTACCAACCTTCAGTATTACAACAAATGAATCTGGAACCAGTAGGAGATATAACAAATCCTTTCGAGACGACAATGCGAATCGCCGTTTTGGAACCCCACGAACACTACAACGTCCCCTTGTACATTGCGTATCATTGCAAATTATTCATTCAACCAGCTTATGCAGAGTAACCATCAAAATAATATCGTAATCACCAATATAATTAATCAATTAATTTTCTAGGGGACATTACGTGTCAGATGAAGGAATTTGGTGGCAAGATTTTGCAACCGAATTAGATACAGCCCACGATTTCCATTGCAATCCGAAAAGCGATTCTAATTTGGAAGTGTTCTCGTTGAGGATCGTTATGAGGAGAAATGTGGACGTTAAGAATTCCCAATCGCATTTTATCCCGAATTACATCATACAACTCTTACCACCATTAATTTTTTACAATTATTTACCTTATACGGTTGAAGTGGAGAATTTCGAGCTTAAACAGATGATCAAGGTGGAGTCTGGCGAGAAAGCTAGTGCTTATGCTTTGAATTTATCGCGTGATCAAAAATTGTGCATCAGAGTGATCTATTCTTGTTCGCTTTGGAGTGGTACCTTAAATCTAACGACGCATTTCGATGAAAAAGTCATGCATTTAACGAATGAAGAAGGTAAAGATGATGAAACTAAATATCTAACCGTAAACGTGAAAGCTGACAGGGAAGGGAGTTGCAGCGTTTATTTTTATGCGCCATATTGGATCATCAATAAGACTGGATTACCATTGCATATAAAGGTGGTAACAAATTCTGTTATGAAATTGTTTATATTTCGCAATATTTTTCAGGCTTCTGCTACTAATGTTATCCACGAATCTGTGGGTGGAGATATCTTGTTATTCTCCTATAAAAGACATGGAAAACAAAGCCTTAACATGAAAGTATACGAATCTGAGTGGTCCAACGATTTTGGTATTGAATGTGCTGGCACCACAGGTCTTATAGTTTGTAAAGATAATGTCCGTCGTAAGAAATACGCAATTTTGCTTTCAATAAATTTATCAGAAATGTGTCCGCGATTTACGAAGATTATTATTTTTTCACCGAATTTTTTAATCACTAATAACACTAATAAAACATTAAGGTAAGTCTCTAACACACCTACCTTAAAAAAGACGTTGTGTTCTATTAAATCGAGTTCCTACTTTAAGATTTATGGAACAAAATGAGAAAACGGATCTTTGGACTGATCTACCACCACATCAATGTGTACCATTCTGGCCTGAAACCTCCTCAATGCAAATGTCAGTCAAGTACAGGGATAGCAAACTAACAAGTCAAGCCTTTTTCATTTCTTCGAATCATAACACCGTCTTGCGAATGGGCAAAGAATCTGCGTTGACTGTAAGCGTAACAGGCGGTAAAATTGATAGTTTTCGCGTAGCCTTCAACGATTACAAAGAGGGTGATGCCCCGGTTCTCATCAAAAATTGGTGCGCGGATTTATTTTTGAAAATACAGCAACAGGGTCAAGGTCAAGTTACTCTAGTAAATCCTTATCATTCTCTGATGTATACGTGGGATGATCCTACTAAACCGAGATTATTATTATGGAATGTTTATAACAATAAAGGAGTGGGATTCAATATTGATATCTCTAAAGATAGGTGTGTTCTGATTTGTGTTTTTGTTGTTTTTGCTTTGATGAAAATTGTGCAAATTTTCCAGTTATGGTGAAGAGAAAATAAACTTCCATAGCGTCACTCCGAATCAAAACTCTTTAAACACATCCAGCAGTGATGATTCAGATAGTTGCGATAGTGTTAAAACGACCCTTAACAAGAAAGTACGACGAGATAAAATAGTAATTTATTGGATTTGTCACAGAGATGGCATGCAGAAGACTCTGGTCTTCACGCAAGAACAAAAGGTTTATAATGATATTTTAAAAACGGTTTTTATGGAGAACAGCGATATAGAATGTTTGATCTCCTTATCTGGAGTTGGAGTTTCCATTTTTACCAATGAAAATCCCACTAAAGAACATATTTTTGCATCAATTTCCGATTCACCAGCAATTTGGGAAGTTAACGTTGGACATAAGTGGAAAACATTAACTTTAGAATTAGCATCTTGGATTGAAGATAAATACAGATTACTCTACAAGAAATGCCAATTAAAAGATTACGTGCACATCGATTTTGAGAAGATGTTCATGTTAAAACCATTCTTCGCCGAATTACGAAGGACTTATAACTCAGCAGTGTATTTCCAATTGAGGAAATCGCAGAATTACCAATATTACAATTTAAAACTTCAAAGCGTCCAAATCGACAATAAACAACCATCTGCTAACGATTCTGTCGCTCTAAGTCCCATGCCGGTGGATGCTATAAAAGCTGTTCCTGTCGTAGAATTCAGTTGCTTCAAGAGTTGTACTAAAGGGGTTGAAGTTTACAAGCACGTTATGTTAAACGTTGAGGATTTCTATATTAATATCGCGAGTGAATTGGTTCTTAGTTTGGCTAAATTGTTGACGGAAAATAGGAAATGGGTACTGGAACCTACGACTTTGTTTAGAAACGATTTGGGTCTAATCAGGACACCGATTACTTTTGTTCCGAAAGTAAGTTTTAATAACAATAAAAACGTATTCATAATCATAAATTTATTTTAGCAAAATCCCATTCAGAACGTTTTGATTGAGACTCTAAACATGTCCCAAATGGGGATCCAGTTTAGCATATCTCACAAGGAGCAAACTTTATATAACAATAATGGATACCCTGTTTCCAAAATATTAGACTATCTACTCCCAACGTACTTATCACCTTATATGCCGGCTGAAGGTGTAAGACATAAGTATGGAAGAATTTAAAATTTATTAAAATTGAGCGCGTTTAATGTGTTTCATTTTTGATAGGATTTCAGCTTTAGAGATGGTGGATCTTCGAAGAGGTTTCTTCTCAATCTTAAACGAGATGTGGAATTATTTTACAACTCATTTCCTCCAACAATATTATTCGCAAGTTCTTGGCCAACATGTTTTGGTGAATCCATATGCTATACAAGCTGTTCCAACTGCTGAGGTAGTCTTAAAAAATGTTGAAGTTCTGATTTTGGATACCAATTTAATGTTTTTCTAATAGAAAGCGTTGAACGAGTACGAAAAAGTTGCCAGCATCATTTTATTCGGATGCAGATGTTTCCTGGGTCACATCAACATGTCCACAGCGGCACTAGGACAATGCATTGTTGATATATTCGTCAACCAAAACGTGGATAACATTCAAAGGATCAGGAGACATAATTCCTATCACAAATCCAGCATAGTACCGAAATCTATAACGGCTTCTTCGAGGAACTTCAATCCTGGTGTGGTTTTGGCTTTGGAGCAAGTTATATTGAGAAATCACAGCGGTATTATCTCCAAATTTGTTAATTAAATTAATATTTTTATTATTGCTTTTAAGGCGGCTTACAATGCGATGGTGAAATTTTCTTCAGAGGCACAGGAAAAGCTTTGCATTCAATTATAACTCGACATCCCGACGATAGATCTAATCACGTTCAGGTTGCTATAGAAGCTCTTAGAAGAGCTACTATTTTAGGGGAGCCAGTTAAGATCCATCAACGTTTAGCGAGATATTACAACAAACATTTGGTTGGTTAAAATCAAAAATTTTGTCCACAACATTCTAATCTAACCTATTCGATTTTGCAGGGACTTAAACCGTTTTCAGTATATGATTCGATGGGATGTTACCTTTTGGAAACAGTCGGGAATAATAGATTTAGGAATGATACATATTGGGCTCACGCTGGAATCGATAAAATTGGAAAATCTATAATAATAATAAGTTTAGAGTAAAAATTCCACAATTAAGTAATTTTTTTCCCATCAACACTAATGTTTGGTCTATTTTATTGCAGACATATAATTCGTGTTAATAAATGTCGTTTCTGGGGTTCTTGGGAGATGGAATGGTGTTTAGACATGGATGATATTGTATCTGTGCCTCAAGTTACCTCTAATGAACTAATTTTTAACGTAAGACAGGTAGTATTGCATTACGTCATGCATTTGTTAAATTTTGCGTTTATCGAGATCGTTTATCAGGGTGAAGTGGACTTCCTCAGCTCCGCTGGTAAACTAACGGTAACAGGGCAGAAAGAGATGTTGGGATGGCTGCAGGAGAAGATCGAGCAAGCCATGGTCGTGAGCATGGAAGAAAAATCGTGGGCCATTACAGAGAATTAATGGATAAAATTAACTAACCTACGATATATATATTTTTGTGCTTACATGTAAAAGTTATTTGTTCTAAATAAAATTATATTCCCTTAAGTGTGTGTTTTTTTTTAATAGAAACCTACAATCGTGTGCATTTTCTTTTGAGTGTCAGTGTAAAGTATCATTTCAAAAAGTCAAGTCGGGAAGGCATGATTTTGTCAGACTGTCGAATTGGGCTAAAATGAATATCTGAGGCACTAAATACGGTCATCATATAGTTCACGTCGAATTGGGCGTGAGAGAAATTTCTGCAAAATAGATCCCCAAATGTCTGAATGTTGATCAGAAGAGTGCCCAGAACCCAAGCAATAATCGATTGAAAGGAGACACTCTGGTTTTCTAAAACCTAAGAAGTTTCATGTTCAAAAATCTGCTGGAAAGTTGTTGCTTCGGTTTTTTGGGATTGCCATGGAGTCATCATGATTAATTTACTGGGTGAGGGTGGAACAATAGCTGGGAATTATTATTCGACGCCACTGACCACACTACGACAAAAAATTATGGAGAGAAGACGAGAAAGTTGTCTAAAGATGTCTTGTTTTGCACAATAATACGTCTGCACACCCTCATGATTTAGGGTTTGAATTACTCCAACACTCTCCTTATTCACCAGATCTGGCTCCGTCCGATTATCATGTCTTTCCTCAACTGAAAAAAAAGTTGAAAAGTTTGTAAATTTTCTTGCAACGACGAGGTGATAGTAGCTATGGAGGCCTGGTTTGCAGAGCAAGACAAAAATTTCTTTTTGAAAAGTCTAGAGGCGACGTTGCAGATTCGTTGTAATAAATGTATCCAATTGAGAGGAGAGTATGCTGAATAATACAATATTTTGAAAAAGGCAGAAGCACCAGCTTTGAACAGCTTCAGCAGTGTACCCACTTCACTTTTTTTGGGAAGCTGGTCAAAACTAGGTTACCAGTCACCCTCCCAGCGAGGTATCTTAATTCTTCAATAAACTATGAATTTCAGCCAATTCAGCTATTGAGGAGGTTCGCCTAAAGCGAGCACATTCTTTACAGATACCAATTAAGCACTTTTGGTCGCTGGTGGAGACAGACCACGATACGAATAAGATATGCACAGGAAGAAGTAACAGTTAGGTCACATTACACGATTGGATGGCAAAAAAGTTTGCCTTAACTAGTCAAATTTGTTAGTTTTAGACATTTAAAGATAAGGAAATTATGAGTAGTTATGGTTGTTTGTAAAAAACACCGAGAATTTTCTAAATTAGGTCTGATCTCATGACCAATTGTTTTAACCAATTTTTTCCAGTATAAAATAGTAATGGTAAGTATAAAATAAGAAGTGAAACATACATACAAAATCTACAAATAAAATCAATTAATTATAAAATTGTTTGAAGTTAACTGAGGAGGAATAGGAGAGGAAAATCAAGACCAAGCTGGACCGGCAGAGTCAGACAAAAGAAATGACATGACAGCTGTCAGATGTTTTTTTTTTTTTTATAGCGGGGAAAAAATCTTCGGTTGTCATTCGCAGGTTGTATCGGATTTTGACTGACTAAAAACCTCCCATTGTGCTCTTGCACGCTGCGCTGGAACCCGCTTCCGCATTTCTTCAGTGCAGTGTGTGTCCAGACTATGGCCTTCCTTCTCGTTTTCTGAGTCTGTCATCTTCATTTTTTCATTTTACGATTGTTGCATGTAGTGGGAAAATCAAGTCGTCTCTTGCGTTTTCAAGTGTGAAGGTTTTTCAGATGTTCATACACGCGTCTGACGTCGGTCCAGTTTGGGCAGATAAATAGGGTATGGTGGGCGTCGTCCACCAAGCTACAGTACGGACAATCGTCCGAAGCCACCTTTCCTCGTTGGTAAAGATATTTCCGGAAGTAGCCGTGACCTGTTAGCCCTTAACAGGGGTTTCTAACCAGTCTCTTATGTTTGGAATCAGTTTATATGCCCAGCGACCATAAATGCCTTCGTTGCATGCAATCTGCCAGACAGCACAAGACATCTTATGGATGTCTTATTTAGGTCTGTATTATGTCTGAACGCCTAAGGATATAAAAAGGACATCTTATGGACGTAGTTTTAAAGACGTCTCTCGGATGTTCATTTATGGCATTTATAAGATATTTATCAAAAGTCTAAAAACCACATTTTAGACGTTTTATATAACAAATTCGAAAAAAATATGAAACAAGTAAAGTAGTCTAGTGTATTTGAGATTGTGTTCATGTTTCAAAAGAATATGACCATTGATAATTTTCAATTTTCCAGAATGGAAATAATTCTTGTAGGGGTAGATTGATTGGGATTGAGGTTTTTTGACAAGTGCTGTTTTTGAGAGAAACCCTTCATATAGTGTCGGTGTTTAGGTATTTAACTTTTTTATAAGGTTAATAGTTATATCCAGTAATTTTTCATTTGTATTAAAAAGTGTTTGTATAGACCATCAACGATTGTCGAAGAACAATACGGATGTAGAGGTTGTTATTCACACATAGCTCAGAAGAGCGCCGGGTCGGGTACTTTTGGGAGGTATTAAAAAAAAATTGATCATGTAAATTCTTATTATTATTATTATTCTTATAAAAATAAGGGTGTTAGTAAATAAGTGCGACAAACTTCAGGGTGTGATTCTGCATGCAAAAATAATGACAGTTTGCTATATAAACGTCCGTCCGCAAATGCTTAGTTTCAGAGCTATAGGGTGTTAAAGTTTTTCTTAAAAACTGACGATTTATTTATTGCTCTGAAACCGGTCGAGATAGGCAAATGAAATTTGGTGGGTTTTAAGAGATGGTTATTGCGCATTTCTTGACATCCAACTAAGAATTTTATATTCATCATTGGCGTGCATACGGGTAATGATTTTAATTTTTTAAAGAAACAAAATGGTACGCCACTGAGATATTTCAAATTAAAAATCATTTCTGAATTTGCCATTTAATTTGTGATAAAAAACCTCTCTTGCCTTTTTTTCGTGTGAGGCGCCGTTTTTATGCAAAAAAATAAAACATCTTAGCGTGTATTTTTCATTTCTTTAATACATTATCTAGTAGGCTACTGAACTACTGAACTCTTTAATACAATAACATTAAACTAGAACAATAACAGAAAATAAGACTAAAAAATTGTTAAGTAAGCGCAAAGCTACCACAAATGTTGAAAATGACCTCCCTTAGACATGACACAACTTTCAACTCTTCGCCTCATTGATTGTTGTATTCGCGCAAAAATTCCTGGTGTATTTCTTAATGTCTCACAGCCGGCTATAATTCGATTCCTAAGGTCATCAACATTTTCAACGGGAGTGGAATAAACTAATGACTTAAGAAAATGCCAAATGCAAAAATCTAAAGGATTTAACTCCGGTGATCGAGCAGGCCAATGTTCCGTACCTCCCCTACCTATCCAACGATTTGGATACACTGTATCTAAGTGATTACGTACATTAATGCTAAAATGAACTGGTGCGCCATCATGCATGAACCATAAGTGTTGTCTCAGCTGTAGAGAAATATCTTCAAGAAGGCCAGGTAACTCTTGTTGTAGGAAATTAAGGTAATATTCGCCTGTTAGTCGTAGTGGGAGTGTTAAGACCTGTGTTTGTAATTTTGATTTATTCAAATTTAATCTGTTAGCAAGGAACCAATTTTCAATGTTATCATTCATATACTTTACACTATGGCTCAAACCATCAAGCGTAGGATTACTATTGATTGCAGTTGTGTCATCCGCAAATAAGATAAAACGTGTATTCCCATCGCAATATTCAAGATCATTTATGTAAATTACAAATAAACAGGGCCCCAGAACGGATCCTTGCGGTACACCATGTTTATTATGTAATTTTTTTGACAAGAAGTTTTTGTAATATACAGATTGTATTCTATCACTTAAAAAGGAATGCACCAAGTTGATGCTCGTGGCAGAAAAACTGTAATGCTTTAGTTTCTTAATTAAAATTTGATGGTTTACACAATCGAACGCTTTAGTCAAATCGTATAATGTTATTTGGGAATAATTTCCATCTTCGAAATTTTCTAATAAATCCAAACTGACAAGAACTATATAACAAATTGTTTTCGACGTAATTAGTTATTTGAAATTTTAGGAATTTTTCGAAAATCTTTGAAAAAATTGGAGTAATAGCAATGGAGCGATAATTGTTCGCGTCGTCTATATTTCCCTTCTTAAAGACAGGCATTACATGTGACAATTTGAGTGATTTTGGAAAAACTCCCTTCTTGATACATTCATTAATTAATTTCGTAAGTGGATAAACTACAATATTTTTTATAGTCTTAAGTATTTTAGAATTTATACCATAAGCATCCTTACTACAGGAGCTATTCAAGTTTTCAATAATTATAGACCGAACTTGCACAAAAGTTGCTTCTTGAAAAGTGAAAGAAGAAAAATTGTCCGATTTCTTTACTAGGAAATTACATGGATCAACAGAAACAGGTGGGAGTTGGTCAATTATGTCGTCTACAGCATTCACAAAGAAATGATTTAATTTATTAATGATTACAAGACTTTCGAGTATCATTTACAATTTTCCATATAGCACGTTGATTCTGTTTGTGTTCAGTAATGTATTTATCATAAGCTGCGATCTTAGCTTTCCTTAACTCATATTTATACCTATTCTTTAATGTTTTTAATTGTTCTTTTGTAATAATATTAGGATGCAATATATTAAACTATGTATCCCAAATATTTGAAATACATATATTTGGGTGCTGAGACCACTGTGGTAGGTATATTTGGATCAGTGCATTATTTTGAATACTAGATAGTTATGTCTAACATATGTCCAAAAGATATCCATAAGACGTTGTAAAACGACGTCTTATAAACATTGATATTTGAAACATCGGATGTCTATACGACATCTTAGAGACGTCCTTCAGGCGTACACAGACAACCATAAGACGTCCCGACTCAGACATCTTATGGACATCAATAAAATGTCTTTGTGCTGTCTGGGTGCCATCTTCTAACTAACTCGTCTCTCGATTCCTGCTTCGATATCCCTGAATATCGAGAGAATCGTTCCCAGGTTCTAAGTTCGATTGGGGGCGCTTGGTGATTACTGCGACCCCTTCTGTTGAGGCTGTTGTATATACATTGCACACTACTCTATGAAGAACGGCTAGCTTTGTCTGTAGTTTGGTTCTCATGGTTGTCTCCCACCATATTGGCGCTGCATAAAGAATCTGCGAATGCACGACACCTGCCAAGATTAGTTTCTTTTTAATGATCGAAGGCCTCTCACGTTGGAAATCAGACACGAAATACATGGCAGACATGATCCTTTCTGCTTTGGCAATACTTTCTCAGATGCGTGTTGCGAAGGACAATTTTGAGTCAAACCAGACTTCTAGATATTTTATTGCCGGTTTTGGGATTTGCTGTCCTTGTAGCTTAAACTGAATTCTGCAAATTTCACGTTTTGTGGACAGAACGACGGCTTCTGCCTTCTCTAGTATCAACTAAAGTTGCATGGATTTCAACCAATTGGTGATTCTGTGGTCTTTCCGCTTTGGCTATCATCTCTCTTTCCGAGAGGTATGCCACAATGATTTTTTGGAGACTTCGTTGTACTCCTCTCTGTAGGGCGTCTAAAATGCGCTGCTAAGATCATGTTTTAGTCTAGTATGCCAGTATGAGATGTTCATAGAGTTTTTCTTCGACATCGAGAAGGTTGATGGCTCGGTATGAACTAGGCTCGCTTGCGGACTTGGTTCCTTTTCTAATTAAGATAAGGTTTGCTTTTTTCCAGGGTTTTGGAACCGCCAGAGAATTGTACTCCGCCAGATTTACATCCAAACATCTATATCAAGCTACCTGATCTTTTTAAACGCTTTTCCTAAGAAACTAGGTTCGTGTGGATAGATATGATATAGAAATAAGACTCGCATATTTATGTAAGTAAATATAATTCGAACATTTATTTGGATTTTAACATTACAGTATTTTTTGTAAAATACACTATTTTCTGTAACGAGTTGAATAAAATATACAAACTTTTTAATGGATATAATATATTTATGTACAAATATAAAATACATATATTTCAACTATATAATATATAATAGAGTCTCAAGGAAAGGAGACAAAAATATCAGTTTATTCATACAAAAATAAATATCTAGAAATCTAGATTAAATTCTGTTTGCCGTTTTTTTTTTAATATAAAGCACATGTTAATAATTTTTTTGAGAAAAAATTCGAGATTGTTTTAGTAATTTTTTCGTGATAATATACACACAGGTACTGCATATTATTTATAGTACAGAATCTACTTAAAAAAAGGTCAGTAAAAAAAGGTATTAGAAAAGTAGAAGGAATGAAAATGTACATGAAATAAATAAGATATTTGGTACCTAACTTCTAAGGAAATAATTATCCGAACTGGACTATACATATTACACATATTGCTAACTATGAAATGATCTATTTGATTTGTTTGGATCACCAATACAAATCAAAAAAAAAATGATATATCTATTTACAAAAAAAAAATCATCTATTAGGAACGCTATGGTAATTACAATCGTTTTATGGTAAGAAATCGGCTTATTACACCTTTGTGTAATATCATAAATCATAACAATAAAAATCTTAAAACTCGTGCCAGTCTCCGGTTCGAAACGTCAAGTTTTAAGTATAAATTAAGTAAATCTTAATTCGTAAAAAACTAAAACGTTTTCTTTATACAGTAAATAAAACTAGGGTAACTGATAATATCGGTTACACTCGGTAATACTTTTGGTATAGTCAAGTATTCTAATACAATTAAAAACTTCATCATTAATCTATATATACATATTTGGAAACTCATTTAGGTCTGTTCTTTTCCTCTAAAGTATCTTTCAGTGGGCCATTACCTGTTTCGGGTAAGAATAATACGCAACCTCCTCCAATAATCCCGAAGAATCCTAAGATTATTAAGGGCAAGGAAAAATGAATGGATTCCTGCAAGAAAAAATTAATTATTAATATAATTCGATCTTAATTGTGGCCGTGAAATCGTAAAGTAGACGCAATCGATATCGATGTGAAACAGATTTCTAATTTATTTAACCTAAATTCTCTCTGTCACAAACACAAGATTTAAATTTAATTTCTTAATATGAATCTTAACATTTTAATTTAAATATTACATTTCTCCATCATCATCCCACATAATATGCATACGACTATCGTTTTCACTTCGTTAACTACATACATATTTTTAAAGTAAACAACATAATTTGTGTTCGACTATGTTTTCCAATGAGTATACGACAATTTAACACCATTTAACATCGTTCTCGTTACGTCATTCTCGTTAAAGCCGAGTAAAGAATAATTAAGGATTGCTGCTAAATTTTAAAAGACGTAAAGTAGGAGTGGTAAAAAAATTCTAGACAGCTCTAATTTAATAAAAAAGTTAAAACTTCTCGACTTGTTTATTATGTAGAAATACCTGAAATATGTTCTTGTAAAACAGGTATATGTGCGGTATGTCGTACCTACATATTTTTAAAAAATTTAAAAAATAGGAATTTTAAAATGTCATAAGATAAAATTAATATATAAGGCTGTAAAACACAAGTCGGTTTACAATCATTACATCCTAAACGACTTGGATTTGACCAAAGCATTTGACCCAAACTACAATAAGGCACTATTTGACAGGCCTAAAGTACTAAACAAGCTGTTTGAAGAGAAGGCAACATAATCTGGAGTACCACAAGGTTCTGTATTAGGACCACTACTGTTGTTGATTAACATTTTAATATTGACGAAGAGAAATGAAAATAATTTGAATGCTTCTAAAGAAATTGAACTATTTTTTCGACCAAGGATTTTTGGCCTTCGTCAACATGAGATCTGCAGATGTGAAACCATTAAGGAAAAGCTATTACAGTTGTTTCTGGTGAGATTTGCTACAATGTGTGACCGCTTCTGATGAAGTGGTCACAAAACTTAACATTTTAGCCTTTTTCACAACCGGGCCTTCAATATTAGTAACTTCCAACCGGCCACATCCTGCTGTCTCGAAAAATTGAAGAAGAAGCTACAGCTCGAAACAAAAGAATCAAAAAAAATAAAGTGACAGAAAATCAAAACCAAATAGGGTTTTCAAGCCAGCCTAATGCCTTTTGCAATTCCCCTGGGATGATACCATTCTTTCAGTGAAATTTTGTATAATATTTTTGGTTAACATTTTCTGTCAAAAAGATCCACAAGACTTGGTCAACCAGCTTTAACTAACCAAATTTGAATACTTTTCAAAAATCTTCATTGATGAAAGATTATGTATTATTGAAGATAAACCACTCTTATTTACTCTAATGGGAATGGCCACAAAAAGCACAAGTCTATTACATCTACGTTCGTAACCATTGCAATCCAATAATCTTGGACTTGTGTAAAGCCTTTGACTCAATTAATAATATCAAGTATTATTTGACAGGCCAAAAGAACTAAAGGAGTTTTATTTATTCGGAGATAAAGCAGTTTGCAAATCTAACATAGTACAGAGTACCACAAGGTTCCGTATTAGATCCGCCGCTTTTTAAAATATATCTATGTCAATAATCTACCATTTAATACTGGGGCTCATTCTTCATACTTTGAAAGAGGCTTCCTCAAGCCGTTTTGAATGCTGAAGAAAAAGAAATATTTTTTCGACTGTACTATCTCATTGCAACCATAATCTGCACCTTCAGGATGTGTTATCTATTGACAAGAGATCGGTGGGTGGTGGATCATCCAGGAAAATATATTAGAGTATGCAATATTGGCATGATGCTATTTTTTTGGTAAAATTTGTGATAATTTTTTCATCTGACTGTGGCTGAATTTTTTCTTCACGTAGACCCACAATAAAAAAAATCTAGTGGGGTTAAATTAGAAGACTTGACTATTTAAGTGATGTTCTTTTAAGAGACAACACCACCATTCACTACAGACACTGTCAGGGTAAATTGATGCCTGTGGGTTGGCAGCAACATGCAAGTTAGTTAGTAGTAAATATAACATAGTGATGAATCTGTAGTAGTTGGTAGTTGGTGTTAGAGAAGTTTTTAATAAAATACTGATTTCCAAAGCATTGTATTATTCTTGTAATAGCTATAAAACGTGACACCAATATTATGTTTGTATATTTCGTCTAATCCAGGAGTTGAACCTAGCCAGGTAATCACGCAGATCACCTCACTAAAGATACAGAGATTCGGAATACCTTTAATTCTAACAAATGCATGTGAATAGATGGAAAAAGCCACGTGTAGGTTATGTTGTTAAAATTTGATTTGAAGTTTGAAATGATTGTGTCATGTGCTGGTTTCTTATTGAAATCGCATGTCCTTCATATGCCAATCGTTGACTTCATTGAAAAAAATACACTAATAGCAACAGTATTTGTTATTTCCATTATCAAAACGGTATTGGTCAATGATTCTCGCAGCTAACACAGCACACCAAATACTGCTTTTTTGGGGGAAACAACTAAGAAATACTAGAAGAGAGGACTAGAAGCATGTCTTGTTGGGAAGTGCATCCTTTCGATTCAGAATATCACTTGAAACCTATCAGAATCACTTGAAAGAATGTAGCAGAAGAATTCTTATTGTTGGGGGATGGTGATGGCAGACCAACAGCTTTGCGACACTTTTAGCTGGTTCGATGGATGGACCGAACCGGATAAAAGTGTGGAAAATTACTTTGACAGTCAGGCAACACTTAAAGTGATCAGTTCCGTAAGTGCTGACTCAAAGCTAGTTTGGGATTGCATAAGAGCCCTAAATGAGGTGGGCACTCCAAGGAAATTAACTTTGGCCTGGGAGCCCAACCACACGGAAGTGAAAGGAAACGAGGCGGCGGATGAGCTGACCAGACGAGGTTCGCCAAAACCTTTCATAGGAGCTGGCCCTTCCTTTGGCATCACCAAATCGCAAATTAAAAAGTCCATCTACGAATGGACATATAACAGCTCCAATAAATGGTGGAAAAGATCACCAGGGCAAAGACAGGCAAAAGAGTTGCTTAGGGAACAGAAGCCTGCGTTTACTGAAGACCTACTGAGTAAAGACTGTCAGCGTGATAGTGTGTCTATTGATCGGTCATTGCAGACTGAATAGGCATATGTTTAACATCGGCCTGGCAGATAATGTTTTCTGCAGATTTTGTCAAGAGGAAGAAGAAACTCCAGTTCATGTTTTGTGTCACTGCGATGGCCTAGCGGGGACAAGGCATTCCTAGCAATGGGCGTAGAGAACCCCACACCTAACGGCTACATAAAAAAGCCTCTCTCAAAAATGATAGGCCTAATTAAAATGGCAAAATTAGAGAAGTGGTAGATCAACAGCATTGTATACGAAAAATGTAAAAGAATTAGCAGATGGATTGAAACGTATGAGTCGAAATGGTTTAGATTTACAAGATCCTAAATTGTCAATCTTATTCAAGAGCATATTATCAGAAATAATCTTAAAATAACAAGACAAGAGCAATAAACTTCAGAGAAGACTGCTGATTGCCATTTGGCAAGAGACATCGGTTGTCATTGAAAAAACCTGAAGCCTTAAAAAATGTAAGAAAGAAACTAGCAAATCTACCTCTCATGTATGCGGCTTCTTTGACTTGTCAGAAGAAACCATGCTTAAATACGATTTGGTAAGATAGAACTGCGATGATACCAGGTTTTGTTGTAATCCTAAAAAGATAAAAATTGTTTCTGGTATTGGTCATCTTTGACATGCCTTGAAGTCTTTGAGATCCAGAGATCGAGATTGTCCTGCAAGATATGTGGCAATTGAAAGGAGATACTTGAACAGTCACATTGCGCTCCCAATTGGTACGTTATTGATATGAGAACGAAGTTTTGTCGAAAAAACATTTCAAACTTTTAGTTTTAGTCCAAAATTGTCTCAAAACATATGAAGTGTCTTTTCAAAAGTGGTCGAATTCCACTTCTATAAATTGAAGTATTTATAAAACAATTTAATGTTTCAAATAGTTTGTATTAAAAATCTTTTAATTAATGCGAGTTTCTATAACGTTTATCTGCAGTGATTGATTGAGTTTTTAAACATAAACATTTGAACGTGTGAATTACGTCATAAAATATTGAATAAATAAAAACATTTCATAAGAAAAATAAAAACATATTTTACTTTAATCTGACATGTAATCCTCTTACTATTCATATCATGAAATCTTGCACTTAGAATATAATTTACGTTTATTGTATATAGCAACAAATTTACATATTTAAAGAAATTGCATTTAATATTTTGCAGTTGCATCATTATATAATCTTAAAATCACGTTTATGTTACATGAATTAATTAATTTAATAGCATCATGACTTTGTAAATAAATTAAAGTATACTACAGGTATATAAATACTCACCGTTTCGAATAAATACGGCACCAACATCAGAGCAATTCCCGCCGAAATGTTGCTGGCTCCCACGCCCAAATTTCTCATAGTTGTTGGATACAATTCGGCCGTAAATACCGGAACAACAGCGTTCGAAGAACTGACCAAGAATTTACCAGTCATCGCTAACGTTGTAACCAACCATTGTAAATCACTGGTAACCCACTTGATGGGGATTATGAGGAGGCAGGACAAGCCTGAGAAAATTAATGTGAGGGCTAACGGCCAGCGTCTACCCATTTTTAACAAGAAGAGGATACTGATAGCGATAGCTGGTACCTCTACTAAACCACTTAACACCTGTAAACGATAAATTAATTAGAATTTTAATAGAGATTTTGAACGATTATAATCACTTACGGAATTAATATATAAGTCACCACCAATATTGCCAACATTAAGCACTAGACCGTAGTAGATTAAGTAAACGGCGAACCAAATCACAGAAAGCAACAGAGTGATCTTCCTCATCTTAGGTGTTCTGAACAGGTCTAACACACCGGCTGATTCTTCAGTTGCTGTTGACGATGGTAAGATTAATTTTTCGAAATTTTCAGGTAACGGTTTCCTGTTGACTTCAGCAGCGTGATGTAATACTTCTCTTAATTGCTGGGTTTTTCCCATTGCTAGTAACCATCTAGGAGATTCTGGAAGGATCCACCTGTTGAATAAAAATAAAAAAAAAATTAGAACAACCTTATGATTTATAAGGAAACTGAAGAATTACCATAATCCCAAAAATAATATTCCAGGTAATGAAATCGCCAGTTGTAGATGTCTCCAATTCCTAAGAAGGTAAGCCATTCCTGCTATGGTTGCATAACTTATCGATAGAGGAAATAGATATGCTATTCCAGCTACGGTTCTCCAGAGTCCACCGACTAATTCTATAGATAAGACGAAACCACTAAATACTACAGAGACTGAAATGAAGCCCAAGATGGCTCTTAAAATGAAGTACATTTCGAACCAAGGTACAATAGCAATAGTTACACCTGCAAAATTAAAATGAATCTATTAAGATTAAATAATTATATTTATGATGTACACTAACCTAATAAAGTCTGTATGAGTACAGATCCCATTAGGGTTCTTTTTCGGCCGAATTTGTCTGAAATTAGTCCACATACGAAGCCACCTATAGCTACTCCAGCCAAAAACATCATTTCTGATACGTTATTTAGGTACTTTCTATCACATAGTAATGTAAATTCTGAAATGATGGTTTCTCCTGCAACCAAAGAAATAAACTTATTATTTATATGCATAAATTAAATTGTAATTGATAAATAAATGCGTAATTAATATACTATTGAAACCAAATTGCCTTATTTACTGTGAAAGATAGCCCTATTTTATTCTAGTAGGATTCTCCAGGTTTCAAAACATCTTCTCATTACGACCTCTTGTGTTTTGGTTTTTTAAAGATCGTTGGGAATGGACGCCTCTTTGTGAGTCTGATTAATTGCCAAATTTTGGCCCTCTCAAGCTTGATTCGTCGCAACTTGGAGATAGTACTCTAATGACCACTTATGATTTCATTTGACAGATCATTGCAGACTGATAAGACATATGTTGAACATCGGCCTGGCAGATGATGCTCTCTGCAGATTCTGTCAAGAGGAAGAAGAAACCCCAATTCGTGTTTTATGCCACTGCGATGTCCTAGTGAGGACACAAGAGCCTCTCTAAAAAATGATAGGCATAATTAAGAATACAAAATTAGAGAGCGTCCTCTAGGGTGAAAAGGAATTACAATAGACCTGCAGAGGTCGCAGTGAAACACGTTCAAATGGCCACCCCTAATCTGGGGGGTGGTGGTGGCAGACCAACAGCTTTGCTTCAGAAAAATGAAAAAGAATTAGCAGATGGATTGAAACTTATGAGTCGAAATGGTTTAGCTTTAACAAGATTTTAAATTGTCGACCTTATTCAAGAGCATATTACCAGAAATAATCTTAAAATAACAAGACAAGAAATAATGACTTTCTTAAATACAATACAAGTAGGTGTGTTAGGAGATTATGTGAGCTTCAGATAAATAAGTCTTTGTGCAGTTTCTGCAACTTGACTTCTGCTCGTACATCATTAACAAGTCTTTAGTACAAACAGAACACAAAAGTGTGAAACGTATACATCCCTCTGCCGGAGATTTGGTAAAACTACATCAGCATGTTACAATGAAGCAGGTAAACCTAATAGAGTTTATCTTCTGAGTTTCTGTCGAGTAATTTCTGGATATAACGGGTATGTGGGAATTCGTTTGTCAGTTCATACTCTTGTATCACACACTGATGAGAACAAATAAGTTCGAAACACGTGTCTGTGTGTCAGGATAGAACTACAAACGTTTCCTTTATACACTGTGTGTTACGACGTGTGGCTATCGTCAATCCAGTTGCTTTGAATTAGGTTTACCTGCTTCATTGTAACATGCTGATGAAGTCTTTAGTACTTTGAAGAAGTTTCTTCAAACAAAAGAGTCAGTTACGAAAATGGTTTAGAATTCCCAAAATAGCTCAGAACAACCATTAAGCCTAGGAATTTTAATTTCCCCCTTAACCTAGTCCAAATGACTCGAAGTTGTAACAGAGTGACTAAAAAATTGTTTGAGATTATCAAGACTGCCACAACCATGGCTTGTACATAATTTTTCCAGAGATCCAATTGACATAAATGAAATAAAATAAAAAATAATAATAATAACATGGTCGTTATTAAAAGGGAAAAATAAATTAGTTTAATTGTTTAATCGAATATTAAGGGAAAATTTCAATATTTTGTTGTAAAAATTAGGTTTTAAGCTCTCCAAACAAACATGTTCTGGTAGTCTAATTTTTGTATAAAAATTCTTTCTGTGCTTCTTCGCATATAATCCAGTGTTACCAATTCCCAGTGCAAAAATGTAACTAATAACAACAGTACAACGTTTTCTTCAAAATGAAAGGAAAAAACGAACGCCAATCCTTAACGGTGGGATTATTTTAGTACGAAAAAGAGAGAGATCAATATTGATTAGAAGCGAAGAGATAAAACTGCTCGAGGAAGCCACACACGGTTTGCCGACTTCTCATAGCAGCTCTCGAACTCGGATACTGGAGTAGTCTTCACCTGGTCGGTTACAGCCGTTTGAATATTTACCAACGTCCCAAAGTCGGATAAATAAAGAGACTAAGAGGCCACAGAAGTGTTTGTACTGGCCAAAAAGTTCGTATTGAAATTGTGGTCTGACATAGCGCATTGATGCAAAATCCAGTTGTTTTCGATGTTTGGTCTCACACACAGGACCTTGCTTCAATGTCTTTCAAGAATTTCTCAACAAAATTAATCAACAAAATGTTGATTAACAGTTTGGCTCTCTTTGAGGACAATTCCATGGTTATCAGAATTACAAATCTGCACAGATTTAATCTTTGATTTGCTCATAATAACTTTTTTCTATCTTTGGGGCAATTCTGATACACCTTTTCGTGTTCTGGCGTTAGCTTTCCGGGGCAACCTCAAACACCCAAGACATTTTCAATCGATTGCAGAAAATCAAGATACCTTTCCTTTCTCATGTTCAATTTTATTAGTCCCCCGAAAGGTTTCGTGGAAACATTTTTGTTATTCCCCTAATCAAGATCTTCAGTGGCAGATCAGTGGTAGATCTTCAGTGGCAAAGTAGAGACTTATTTAGGTAGAATATGGCTTCCTTAGAGAAAACAATGTTATTTCAAAAATTGGTGCTTTGTGTGCACAACTTTTAAATCATAGCAGATAATGAACAATCAAGAAGTCATTAATGAACAGCCCCAAGAAAATGTTGATCAAGTTATGAACGATACTAGAAGTCTATAAAATTAACACACCTTTGACTTTTAAAAAGCTTTTATTTCGAACTGTGCAAGAGCATAATAGGCAATTTACTTCACGAAAGCAAAAGAAAGTTTGCTTTGGTGCTAAAGTAATAATTCAATCGCAAGTGGTAAATCAGATAAAGTACGTGTTGACAGAACTGCTGATGATGAACTTCCAATTAAGAAACTCCCCGAAATATACGAGAAAATGTATCTTAAAGAAAATTAATTGTTGCTTGAGTTTAATAACAACTAAACACTTTACGAATAGTCTGAGATCTGATAATATTATCTGATATTTACTACTATTAACTTTGATATAAACTAAAAAATCAAAACAGCATGCCATAACAAGATTCCTCAAGCACTTTTTTATCGCGTATTTGTGCAGACACAATATTTGTTTACCTCGCTAAATATAGACAACATTTATAATACATAAATACTGCAAAATTACACCAAACAAAAAAAAAGGACTTAACCTTAAAACAAGCATTAATATTTAAATAAAAGAGATACTAATTAATCCCTTCCGTATTACCTTCTCCGGCAAATTCCCATTTGTCGCATTTTATCAAAGGCCAATCGGAGGTGTTCGACGGTGGCCAAGACGTAAGCTGGCTGGTATCGATGGTCATGCAAAGATCCCCGCTAGGTTGTGTTAAATTCCTCCAGAGTTCTGGATTCACGTGCGAAAAATTCGGCGGCCTCGCGCACCACGCTTCTCTTTCCGCTGCATGAAAGGTAGGCGAAAATATGTGCCAAGTACATGGTATGTTGAATAAGGACAGTAGAAATGTTAATTTAAGTTGCCACCGGCCGTATTTGCCGATGGACATCGAGATCGCGTCGTTGTCTTCATCTTCTTCGGTGCTTCTATTGCATTCTGATATATCTGGAATGATTAGATAAATTAATATTTACTCAAATATATGTTTGTGTGTAGTACATAAGTAGTTGATCTTAAAAAAATATATTTACTCTTTGTAATTTCTATTATCTGTGATATAAATATAGACTAACAATAAGCGGTTGTAGACCTTGTTTTCCATTATTTCATGCTAATAAAGACCGCTGTTTTCTTGGTAGAAACTGCACAATTGAGGCTTGCTTTTGTAGGTTAATAAGAGTTAAATTAGAGCATGATACTGTTATGTGTTTTATTTTATGCATTATTACATTCTGGTGTCATGGGCAACCGATATACGTAAGTCGTAAATCGCAGTAACATCCCTTTAATCAGAGCAATAAGTCAATGAAACAGTATGAAATGTAATTATTCGTCAGAATGTTTCAGTTGCTTGGAAGTGCCTCAAGTCTACCAAAATTTGTTTTTTTTTTTAGATATTTCCGGCACTACGACTCCTCCAAATAGAAGACATACATCAAGTAATGACAAAATGATTATTATAAAAGTTTTGCAATATGTTTCAATTTAGCAAAGTTATTAAATTTTGATCTGAATGATAAAA
This sequence comes from Holotrichia oblita, assembly GCA_023690525.1. NCBI lineage: Eukaryota > Metazoa > Arthropoda > Insecta > Coleoptera > Scarabaeidae > Holotrichia > Holotrichia oblita. The sequence goes on along the minus strand of CM043021.1, from coordinate 85,014,235 downwards.
TCTAATAAAAAGTCTTGGATAGCTTCAAAGCCTACTCAATTATAGGTACAACAAAAATAAGAATTTTATTTTAAGTGTTGGAACAATTAAAAAATAGTTGTCAAAACTTCTATTTAAAAAAGAAAGAGAAGGGGAGTGGTGAAATTTTGTTTCTCTTCTAAATAAAATCTTGGAACAATGTTCAGGACAACCTGGAACAACTTTAAAAATTTTAAATTTCGAAAAAAAGGGAGGGGGGGGGGGAGGTGGTTCAAACTCCACAAATGTCGAATTTATTTTTTTTTTCCATTACTTTACGAATTATGCATGATAGAATCTTGAGATTTTGTAACAATAAAGAACCAACTTGGGGTGCTAGCGAAATTTTATTTTGATCAATTTTTTTCAGGATAAAATACATCGGTATTCGGTTAACGATAAGGGCCCATGAACCCACGAAACATGTGTCCCGAATTAATTATTAACTTTGTTACTGATTTTTTTTATGTGAACCTTACGAGTCCACGGGTCTAAAACCGATAAAGGAACAGGTGCAGGCATATTTGGGCCAGGAACCAAATATTCCGAGCCAATGGAGACATACCCCAGCGTCTTCCAAGCGGAGATCAATGCAATTGGAAGATGTGCTCAACTGAACCTTGACAGGAACTATCGGAAGCAGAGCATTGCAATTTTCTCCGACAGTCAAGCAGCCCTAATGGCGCTGAGCTCTAACACGATCAGTTCGAAATTGGTCTGGATGTCTTGATAGATTAAACAACCTGGGCAAGAATAATAGAGTTGCACTATACTGGGTACCAGGACACACTGGAATCAGAGGCAACGAAGAAGCTAATTCACTAGCAAGAAAGGCCGCTACAACTCCGTTTGTGGGACCTGAACCGTTCTGTGGTATAGGGATGAGCACCTACAAAAAGGAACTTAAAGATCGGGAAGAGAGCCTCAGAGCATCCCTCTGGGAGAATCTTCCTGGTCTGAGACACTCCAAGATCTTCCTTGGAAACTACAATAAGCATAGAGCAAAAACTTTGCTGGAACTTAGCAGGAATAGATTGCGTATCCTCACAGGGTGCCTTACAGGGCACTGTCACCTTGGTGAACACATGGTAAGGATAGGTCTAAAACAGAATAGCGACTGCAGGTTCTGCGGGGCTGAGGATGAAAATCCGGAACACCTGACATCTTACTGCACCGCCATCATAGAAACCCGAGCCAGCCATCTCGGTAAAGACGTTATAGACGAAGAAGACATACCTTCTCTGAAACCATCACAGCCAATGCAGTTTATCAAAGCTCTTGGACTGGATGGGGAGCTGTGAGCGGGCATACCCCCAGCAACAGCTCAAGGGGGCACAATAGATCAATAGGTTAGCAATATCACCCTCATTTCAAATCTACAATCTACGAGTCCACAGTCGTTGAAATCACATTTACATGGAGAAAGGCAAAAAATTCATTTTTCTTGTGACTAAAATCAAGAAACAATGTTTAGAATAACCTGGAATAGCGTTCAAATATTCAAAAAACGGGGGGGGTTACATATGGAGTTTAGTTTCCTCAATTATTTCATGAAGCATGTATGATATTAGGGTAAAAGATTGAATTTTGAACAAATCTAGAACAATCTGAAACAGCTTCTAAATTTGAAAATCCAGGAAAGAGATGTTTGAGAAATTTCATGTTTTTTTTTCAGTTGTTTGATGATAAAAGCCTAAAATTTTGTTTTTTTCCCAACTATTTTATAGTAGAAAGCTAATTTTGGAACAATGTTCAGAACGACTAGAACAATCTGAAACAACAAAAATGATTTTTTTACGGTTTGTTTGGACAGTGTTTTAATATGATTTTGCAAAATTCTAGTACAATGGAGAATAAACATAGAATAATCTGAAAAAAAATTGCGAATTACGAAACAGGGGAAGAGTGCGAAAGGGTGGCTAGATTGGCACTGGCCAAAAACTAGCTAACAACTAACAAAATGATTTCTTTGGGAGATAATCTGTGTGGTGATATAGATTAGATGAAACAAATAATGAAAATGTTTTGAATATAGTAAATAGCATTAATTTTTTTGCAAAATTTTACCAAAACCTAGAAAGGACCGACACTTTTTAAAAGATGTAAATTGGAATGTAATTTGTCAACACCTATAATTGACTGCATTATATCGCCTTTTATAATGCCGATACCGCGCTGTTAATCACTTTGCTCCCAACAGCGAATGGCAAGTCGATCGGGATTCAACTCTCCGAAAAAATGTTACCGTCCCTCCAGAGAATTGAAGCCCGGCTCCTATCGTTCTCCCACAACGATAGTCAGCCGCTTAACCACTGCAGCCATCGACCCGTTTAATAATAATAATAATACGATTTATTGTCCAACAGAGAACATAGTCCAATACTATTACATACTATATTGCATGAGATAAATACTCATAAACAACAGGTGCTATTTCACGTCTGGCTATTATTCAAATTTGGAGGTATTTTAAGAATTTGCGTTGAACTTTTTCCAATGCCTTTATGTGGACCGTATAGTGTGGGTACCATATCAAAAATGCATACTCTAATTTTGAGCAAACATAAGAAGTACTACAAGGATTTGAGTACAAGTTCACGAGTAAAGCATTTAGTAGATACTACGAAAAATAAATTGCAGAATTTATGGTAGTGTTGATGTGGGAAATGAAATTTTAATGAGCATCATTGGGTCAAGACAAGGTGTTTTGTTCGCAGAAACCAATAGTTGGGAGCTGCTATGTAGCACTGTGCTATGATGACGTTTCATTTCGTTTACAAACTTTGAAGAGAATGATTACCTAACGGTTTATATAATTTGGCTTCCTCCCGTGAATAACAGATTTAGATTTAATTAAGTGTAATATTGCACTACGACCTCGTGATCTATTGTGCCTCCCTAGCATGAGCTGTAAGATGCTGGGATTTGTCCGCTTTCAAAGCTCTCCATCCAGTCTAAGATGTTGTAATAAACTACAATAATTGTGATGGTTTCAGAGAAGCTATTTTTCTTTGTCTATGACGTTTTGGCCGAGATAATTGACTCAGGTTTCCGTAATAGCCGTGCAGTCTCTATTGCGTCTCAGATCTATCCTTGGTTTTTGCTTCAAGGTTGTTGTAGTTTCCAAATAATAGCTTCTGCTCATTGCTATACCACAAAACGGTTTCGGTCCCACACTCAAAGTCGTGGTGGCCTTCCGTGCTAATAAATTATCTTCTTCGTTGCTTCTGATTCCAGTATGTGCTGATACCCAGCATAATGCAATTCTGTTTTCTTTCTCCTAGGTTGTTTAATCTGTTTAAGAACTCCAAGACTAGTTTCGAGCTGATAATATTAGAACTCAGCGAGTAAATGACAATAACTATTAACCTGAATATTTCTTATGATATCTTAGTGGATGGTCTTACGTTTGATCATTAACATTACCTCGCCAACAACACCATCTGGATAACATAAATTCAACTAGGGATAAGACCATTGTGAGCCACCACCAGAGAGCGCTGGGTTTCTCAAGTGGTTACTTCCTCAAAGTGGAAAATGGTACACACGATTCTGAATCACTACTGAATAAAATTGAAGGGTCAGTTTATGGTCAACATAATACAATTCATTTTTATGGCTGCAATAGCGGATGTTTATTGTTTTAAAAAAGTTTTTCAACATATCTAGACATTTCTGCAATAACGTAGCATTGAGTTTCATTATTTCGGTTTGAAGTTGTTCGAGAATTGCTCAGTGTGCAATGTCTTGAAATTTAAATTTTTACCAATCACAATAGAATGCTCCGTATCACCTCTCAACTGCAGGTTTCTACTGAATGCAGCCATCGACTTTGTCAGTGCGTATTTATCTGTCAATGTGACAGCGATGATTAACAATTCATATGACAGATTGGGAACCATTTTACGATACCATAGTACACACAATTGCTACATAATACAACGATGTTTTTAATTAAATAAATTTAGTTTTATAGGAAGACTATCTCAGTTTAAATTCTTAATAACTTCAACTCACGATAACCTTTTACATTTTCCATTTATTAATACGTATTCACAAGAACAGTACAATTATATATCATGTGTGCACAATTATTTTTCCTCCGTTTATTAGTGAGTAGCATTGTCTGTGTACACATTGCATTATTAGTAGCTTGTTTATCTTTTATAATTAAAAGATCGAAGGTAACTAAGAAACATCTAAAAATAACCTACAAACTATGTACATATGTACATACATACACAAAACCATACGTTTCAGTTTTTAGCATTAATTTTTTTTCGCAGTGAACATTGTTATTAATTCTTAATACACAAACTATTATCAGGCTCGGGGAATGGTTAACCATTAACGTGTTACCTTGCAAACATTTCTCAATCAATAACACCTAGTTCTATATAGGATATATGGCCACAGATTTAATGATGGATATACAGCAGTTAGAATGAACAATTACCGTAATAATAAGCAACGCACAAGAATTCTTCCTAGGTTACAATTAGTTATCGCTTTAAAAAGGTAAAAAAACAATCTCGATCATGGCCTTCTATATAGAAATAGATACACGTATAATAAAATCACTGAAATAGGTCTGAATAGTCTGTAATGAATGGCGTAAAACAGAATTAATTGTAGACGGTTTTTTGTTGGTAAAAATCTATTATTTCTCCGAATCAATTGGATTAGTTACATCGGTCATTCTAAGCATATTTTTCTTGGAATAAATTTGGCAAACATTTCATTCATTAAAATCTCGCTAATGTATTCGAAAATAATTCGTCTATTCTTCCTGTCAAACCGTGATAAATCGTTATATAAAATTTATTTGTTTTATCTAGGACTTCCTTCGCGATATCTTCGTTCCAATTATCAAGGACTTTTATCGTTTTTTTTTTAATTGGTAATTACTTTCAGAACCAAGGCCATAATCGGTACCTTTTCTGATAAAGTTTTGAACTTGATCACGACATGATTATTTATGGGATACAGATTTAGATAAAAGTATATCGTTAAGTAAATATTTATAGATATCAAAAACTTATTTGCATCTATATAAGCTTCAGGTCTGGATTAATTTGATTGAATCATGACAGTTGATGTATTTATTTTGTTTAAAAAATGACTGAGGGGTAAGGGTTCATTTTACAATGTATTGCGAAGTAGGTGTAAATTTATCATTCTTCATAATCATCTAGTGCAACCTTCATCTTAAACATGATTGTAACCTTCATAAATATCATATTATTTAGATAATAATTTAAACACTAAATTGATCAAGTTTTTTTCGAAGCATAATTAAAGGAAAAATATTGTACGAAACGCGTGTAATAAATATTCCGTGGTGATTCTAGATGTAACTCATGTTATTCACATTTTAGAAGCGTGTACGTTTTTGGAATAAAAAAATTAATGATATAATGAGATGCTTTTACGACTTTGATTTAAACAATAGCGTACGTAGTTCGAAATTAAACTTCTTAATAAATTTGATAGGTACTTAGAATTGCAATATTAATTTCTATTTGTGTATCAGTTGATTGTGTTATAATTGATGTGTTTCGTTTTGGGAATGTTTTATTTCCTCGTTTGAGATATAATTTAGAGGAAGTATTATTTAAGAGACATATTAGATGAAGCAGGAAATGATGGAGACACTATAAAAAAGCAAAAAATATATTTAAATATAATAGCGAAAATAACTTCGATAAGATCTTTCAAAACAAGAAAGCAGCAAAATGTTAAGTTGCAAAATAGTATGATTGTGACAGGAATAAATATGAAGAAAACCAATCCCCAAGAAACAATAAAACTGATGCAAAATAAGGCTGAACTCCGAAATACAAACAAACGTGTCTATGCAAGAGATGCAAGAAAACAAGGGATAACAAGGGCAATTTTGGATATCAGAAATTGGTAATTTATGGAAACGTAATAGAGAAAAAGACATCTTAGAAGAGGTAACAACCACAACTCTAGCAAAAGAATTAAACAACACAATCGTAAGTGCAATAATCGAGATGACAGTGGTAACGAAAAAAGGACAAAAATAAGGACTAAAGAAAGTGAAGGAGGATGAGGCAGGAAATTAATATTAAATTGAATATAGCTACGCGAAATATGAGAAGGATAAACGAAGAAACGGTTTGTGTGTAAACTCACGGTCAAAAAACTGTCCCACTTATTTTTTTGCATTATAAAATGTTTACCTACAAAACTTAAAGATTGATTCAGGATGTGTAAATGTAGACAAAATTTTGTTGAACGTCACAATGTCAGGACAAAATTTTTGACTGCAACTTTACAATTGGATTTAAAAAAGAAATAAGTCAGAAAAATGTTAGAATTATGTCAACTTTGAAATGTTTTGCATTGTAACTTTGCTTGTTTGTTTATATATATATGCTTTTTTGACAAGAAGTTGAAACCTTGAAACTTATATTTGACATGTAATTCCAAATACAACACGCAAATTATGACTTGTCTTCTTAGTCATATTTATAGTCCCTGCTTGAGGTTGTGTCGATGCAAGAGCATGCAATATTGAGTAAATGTCATTACAAAAACGTCAAAAACCCCGTACATCAGATTATATATGACAATTTTGTTGATTTGGATTTAGGCGGGGTGTTGTTCTTGAAGCCGTGTTATTTGCAGAAGGAACTGAATCTTAATGTATATAAAATAGCTGTGGATTACTAAAAAAAGGAAAACTACACTAACATTAATCTCTAAAAAATGTCCAAAAAGAGCCATATATCTTTTGAAGCAAAGCTTGGCAGTTAGAGCCGAAAATAATTAATTATTTTGATCTGGGTTACATATACGTCACTAATAAGGTGGTCAAAAACAAAAAAGATAAACTAGGACAAGCCTTGCTGCCAAAAAAAAATCACACATCACATGTATCATTTATCCCATCACAGTGATAAGGAGGCCTTATTAGATTTGACTCCCTTGGGTGTATGGGTGAAACAAAAACGTAATGATGTGCCCCATCCAATGCAAAACAAAAATACTAAAAGACGGCCAAAACAACCACATAAATGGGCTGAAAGGCAAAAGCTCGGTGGCTTTAGATACACACCCAGTAATATTTCAAATAAAAATTTATGCTATTAAACTATGTCCCCAGGAATGTTAGAAAACAAGTTATCAAGATGAATGTATACACATTTTTTTTTCTGGCAGCCTAAAATACTTTTACGAGCTTGTACTTTTCAAAAGTTTAAAGTTATTCTGAGATTATCGGCTCACACTCAGAGGAACACAATTATACTGATGTGAGTATCATTTCTTTAGGGTTAGATTAGATTAGATTACTGGTGGGTCGTTAAGGCATTTCTGCCTCTCTTCACGGCGATCAATGATATCTATTGTGAATACCCTTAATCTTTTAGTCCCAATTAATCTTAGGATCTTCTTGGGGGCTATGACTCTGATGTCAGCCTTTGTTGCGAGGGCAACGAAACAGCGGATTGTATTGCAAAACGAAAGGGTATGGCAAGGTGGTGGCGGAGAAGGACGACATGATTTATATGGATCAGAATCTTTCTGTGGTCTCACCAAAAGCCACACAACTATTCATCTTTAATAGTTGAAAAACCTCATGCTAGACTAATACTTCTTTCTGTTTCTTTGGTGAATTCAGTTGTTAACCTTTTACCGCATCATGTGCCATGTAAGGCACAAACAAGATTTTAAATTTATTTATTTATTTCAGCTCAACTCTTGTTGTAACTGCATGATTGCCCATACGTGGCACGTTCAGATAAAGCGCGCAAAGCATACCAGTACTCAGTCAAGAACGAACAGATAGCGCCAAGCGGCTTTGAGTTTATTGGTGTCAAAATTCTCTGACGTGCTTGAATATTTACAATTTGATGCTTATTTGTTGTTACAAAATAGTGCCTTTCTAGTGGTATTTATTAGGTCTCTATTTAGGTAAGTTTTGTATGTAATGATTATTGATAACCTATGTAAAATGACAAAAAAAGGTTTGTCCCATATATGGCACATCATGCATCCACAAATTTTTTTGCAGTCATGGATTCAAAAATATTCTACCTTGGTATGAGTAGTAATATAGTTGTGAAGTTATGTGAATCCATACCAAAACAGCAGAATTACAAGTTGTTGTTTGATAATTGGTTTGCTAGTGTTCCATTTATGGTATATTTGCTGACATGCCGAAGGAGAAAGAAATGAAGAAAATAGGAAGAGGTCATATGGTAGAGAAAGTAGCCAATGTAGATAATGTGGATATCAGTATAGTATCTTGGTTTGATAATAAAATCGTTACGACAATCTCAACTTATTCTGGAAGTGAACCAAGAGGAGTATCCTTATCTATAATAGTTATATGGGAGGTGTAGATCTTTTGGATTCCATGTTAGGATTTTATCGCATAAAAATCAGGTCCAAGAAATATTATTTGCGCATATTTTTTCATTGTATTAACATGGTGGTGGTGCATTCTAGGTTAGTAGCTAGAAGAGCTAGAAAATTTGATATGCTTCTTCTGGATACCAAATTGGCAATAGCAGATGCTCTTTGCAGAGAATGACAATCAGCCAAACTGAACAAAGTTGGAAGACCATCAAGTGCAAACCTTCAGCAAATGTACGAGTGTAAAAGAAAAAAGGGACCAGCAAAAGATGTACAAAATAATGGTATTGATCATTTACCGTAAGAGCCAGATCGATCGAGATGTAAATATCTTGGCTGCTTAGGGAAAACTTATACAGGGTTTCCACGGCCAAGTGGGACATAGGGAGAATACATATAAAATCGGTTTTCGGTGAATATTATCTCCCTAATACTACTTCATTCAAAATTAAGGGCCGCATATTATAACTAGGTTAACAATGAACATCTCCACAATCATAGTACAAAGAAAGTCATTTTAATAAAGCCAAAAAATTATTATATTTTTAAATCTATTGTATGCGAATTCCTAATAAGGCTTTTAACACGTGAGTTAGTGCAAGCGTCCGTAGCGTAATGGTCACGCGACGGTTTAATAACGCCAATGCACGGATTGTTTTTAGGGTTCGAATCCCGGCAGATTAGTTTTATTTTTTATTTGTTATCTTCAATAATAATGCTACACATTCAATAACACTACAAAAATCAGAGATTTTGAAGACTTTAAAATCGATTTTTTGCGGATTAAGGTAAATAATGAATAATTTTTACAATAACAAAAATGATCACGTGCTATTATATTATTCGATTTTTAATTGTTATTAACGACGACTCATTTGTCAAAATACACAGCAAAACTTAATCAAGATTAAAAAAAATAATAATAAAATTCATTTCTCGGATTCGAACCCCAAACAATCTGTGCCTTACGTTATTAAGGCGTCGCGTGAACATATGCGCCACGGCCGCTTGCACTAACTTACGTGTTAAAAGTCTTATTAGGAATTCACGTACAATAGGTTTAAAAATAATAATTTTTTTGGCTTTATTAAAATGACTTTCTTTGTACTATGATTGTGGAAATGTTCATTGTTAACCCAGTTATAATATTCGGCATTTAAATTTGGATGAAGTAGTATTAGGGAGATAATATTCACCGAAAACCGATTTCATATGTATTCTCCCTATGTCCCACTCGGCCGTGGAAACCCTGTATAAACTGCACAAAATGCCAAATCCCATTATGTCTTAATAAGGACAGAAACTGTTTTTTACGTTTTCATACCGAATAAATTATATCAATTTATGAAATAAAAATACTTTCAGTCGAAGTGAATTGTCGTATTATTCTTTTGCTGCATGATGTCCCATAGATGGAACAAAGTAATTTTTTTTTAAATCTCCACTAGTTAACAATTTTATTTAAATAATAAAAGTTTATTAAATAATCTTTTCACCGAAAAATAAAATTTGGGACATCGATATTGCATCTTTAATACGTCACTATCATTAAAAATATCTTGGATTTATTCCAATTCTAATCATTTATTTGATAAATTATAAATTTGACAGTTGTCAAACTACAGAAAAACGTTTGTGCTTTGGAATGAGTTGTATATTGATGAACAAAAAATTTTGAACTTGGATTTGTTGCTGTCAGAAAATTCATATTTCATTAGAGCTTTGTCGAGCTTACCAACAAAGGACTGCAACATAGTATGTTTTCTTTTCTGAAGTAATAGTTACAAATAAAAGTGATGGCTTTCTTGCGAAGTTTTCTATTTAGTTTCGTTGGCTTTACTGAATTTATGATTTGTATATCCCTTACTAGATCCAGCATTTGTGCTTTCATCATTTCAAAAAAAAAAAGAAAATTCAGAAAATTTGCAAACCTTTTACTTTTGAATTAGTGGAATACAAAGTGTAATTCTGATATCTTGAGCAAGTCAGTAAACCTTGTTTGTTAAACCATGTATTATGATCTATCTGGTCGTAAAATTGACTCTTTTATTAGCTTACAGAATTGCAGCTTAAAATTACTTCGTTATTTCTTAAATATTTTTATAATTTTATATTAAAAAAAAAATAAAATTATAACAATTCAGATTTTATATTTAGGAAATAATACTGCTTGCAACTTTTTAAATTATAAAGAGCATGTTAGAGAGATCAATGTCTAGATTTGCACATCTAAATTAAGCTATTTACTAATTACGAAAAGCACTATTTAATTACAGCCTGTCGCATATCACACACGAGCCAAAATTCTTTCTACATATTTGGTTTCTGATAATTTCAACTTGCCTATTTTTTTGATATATAATCATCATATATATCTATACCTTTATGCAAGAGCAATAAAATTAAAATTAAATAAAAATTATACCTTTAACATATCCATTTAAAGGAACTATTTCGGCTTTGTCCAGGAAATACTTCTTAAATTCCATCTTCTTCGGTAATTAATACAAATAAATGTAAAAAATAAAATATTTAAAACTCGAATAACACGCAAAACGCCGTTTAAATTTTCGAATCAACACAAACAAATTATTGATAATAATCACTGGGGATCGTTAAAGTTAGTTAAAAAAGAAAAACTCGTTTATTCACTTCTCTCGCCACATATACGGATCGAATTAATCTTTTAATACTTTAACTAATTATTGTTGTTCGAGTAATAGCTTGTTTATAAATGAGTCTCCGGAGCACCGACATTTATGGTTTAAATTTTTTTTAAAAGAGGCGTTTAACGGGAATATGCAACCAAGCTTGCGTAGAACGAAATTTTTCGCGTGTTTCCACTTCTTAAACTCGCGAAACGTCAATGAATCTCACGGGAATCATGGACAGAAGCTGTGCGTACGACTTTTTTTTGCTTTTGGATACACATCTGTCGTCATACCTGTAGTGTAAGCGTAATCTCTTAACGCAATTAACATAAATATACATACGTATGTGTTTGTATTTGTAGGGATTCCAATTTTCTGTGTTCTAATGTTTTAGTATGCGAAACAGGTAGCATGAGATAGTAGTATTTGATATGTTAATGAGTATTATGGTGCAGGTGAATTAATCAGGTTCTTTTACCGATTCAATTCAATTAGTTTTGTGGTTTTCTCTCAACGCTGAGTAATACTCGGTACATACATGACGTCTTTGGAATCACCTGTGATAGTTTCTTTTAATAATTTATGGATTTTTTTTCTTAGCGTGATTTTGAAGGTAACTAATATATATGTTAATGAGTACTTAGATCAAGACAAAGCGTTATTGTGCATAGAGATATTCTTCTGTATTCATATTGTTTGTAATAAATTTGTAGTCGTAAAAAATTTTTTTTTTTAAACAATAAACATTAGCTGTCAGCACGGTAGTAATAATGATAACGATCATAAAATAGCATTTCTGGAACTATTAACCACAAATTGCGATTAGTTAATATTGAAAATAAAGATAAATTAATGGGATGATCCAGCGAATGAACTAATAAGAAGGTAATGCAATATTTATTTAATTAAAATACAGAATAAAACCGATTCCTGACACAGAGCAGGCCAATTAATGCTGCAGTTGTTACTGAAAATTGAAGGAAAAAGATATACAAAATACATTTTCGGAATTATCTGGATATACAGGGTGTAACAATAGTGCGATAGTCTTCCATATCTCCATTTTTATGAAAAATACAATGATCATAATGAAAATAATCAATTTGCAGTTCTTGCTATGTCATTCGGGGATCCCCATACAGAAATGAGAAATAATTTGAAATATCTTTAAAACCATTAATTTTAACTAGATACATGCTTTATTCGAACTAATAGATAATTAAATTTCGCTTTCAACTAACCCATAAAAATATAGTGTTTCAATTTGAAAAAATGAAAATTTTCGCATTTCAATTGTTTCAAAAAAGACACTGATTTCTAGAACACCCTGTATAACGTATTTAAGTCTACATCTGTTTATTGTCATCATAGGAGATGCTTCTAACGTTACGTTAAGTTTCATAATGTTACATTTTTCCGTTACCGAAATAATGGCATTTTTCTGAAGAGAGCAAAATGTCAAAATTTTCAAACAATTGTCAATATCTTGTAAACTAATGAAAATAATTGAATATGATCCTGTATAAAGTTGCCTTAAAATTCCTCAGGCAATTCAAAAATGTGATCATATGTAGGGTGTTCCATTTAAAAATGTGAAGATACTGATGGTTACGGGCAAACTAAATACCCTGTATATCGTAGAATAATTTTAAGTTATAAATTAAGTAAAACTAAAGAACTTTTGTATTTAAATATTTGCTGTATTTTGCATAAAAATGGAGATATAGAAGAATATCGCACTATTGTTACACTCTGTATAAATCTAAAAATTTAAATTTTTTATGCTATTGTTTAGCAAGATATTTAAAAACGGAAACTTATGTATTTCTTTAAAGTTGGTAACGTTTATCCTCTATTAAAGATCAACATTTACTTCTGTATCACCTGTATCACACTAATAGATTTTTGGCCCACCATGTCTAAAAGTAACTTATTACTAAAGACCGCAAGTGTGGTCCGGTAGCAGGAGCGTAACTATAACTACAACAAACACTTTTGACATTTTAAATGCGTTGCAACCGAATTATAGGTACGCGTACTTGCAATGCATGATCATGCAACAATACCGTACGATGACTGTCTACAAACTACATATTTCACTACATACATACTCGTACGATAGGCGTGCGCCGTTAAGGTCGCTCCCGATGTACTGCCGCTGGAACCCGACCAATTCTTGCGGTCTTTACTCATTACGTCTCTAATATCGGGTAGAAAACGCTTGACGTTATTTCCACTCACATTTGATACTCAAGTGATGATCAATTACATTTTTTTATAAATACTGGGTGAGCAATTTTAAATAATGAGGTTGACAAGATAAATGTTCAGTTTAGTCGACTTTATTGACAGAATAGTAAACAAGCGTCAATTATAACATAGCCTAACACCTTGTTGTTAAATTAACTGAACAGGGTGGGCCAAATCCGCCCACTCATGTTTCTGGAGCTCGATTTTAAAAATAAATCGATTGGTGTAATCCATATTTTTATATCTTCCTTAATTTAAGCAATACAGAGTATTTTATAACAATATGCAATTCTTAAAAACCTGTGTAACTTTTTTATTTGTGAAAATGTTTGATTTATATAAAAACTTAGGGCACTTTTTGACGCGGAATTCTATGATCTCAATTTTTTTTTATCAACACTTGATATTTTATTTAAACAGTTTTTACATTATTTGATTTTGTGTTTGCAATTTCACAGTATTTTAAGATGGCCATGGATGCTAGCTAAGCAATGTACTCCGCATTTATTTCATATTGTCAATATCAATTTTCAAACGTCAGTTTGCATTAATATTACCGCTTTGTTATCTTATAATTCAAAAATGTATGAAAATTATGAAAAGTACGACATGTTTAAGTGTTTTATAGAAGCAGGTGAAAATGAGGATGCTGCATCTAACATTTACCAAGATCGATATCCCGAAATTTAGCAACAATTTAGAGACATTTCCTCCGAAAAACTATGTAGCTCAAAATAGAGACAAAGAATTAGACGAAATTGCTGTTTTAGGGGAAATTGAAAATAGCCCAATGTATTCTACTAGCCAGATCGCGCAAACAACAGGTTTAGGGAGAACTTCGGCAAGGCGCAATTAAAAAAAGCATAAAATGAAACCCTATCGAACAAGAAAAATGCATCACCTTTCTGGAACCTCGTATGATATATTGTCAATGGTTTTTGGAGAAATGTGAGTGAGTGCTCTAAATTGACGGAGCGTCTCCTCACAAAGCTGTCCGGATTAATGAGTTTCTAAATCAACAATTCGGTAACAATTGGATCGGGAATCGAGGACCACTACATTGGCCGGCAAGGTCGCCAGATTTAACCCTATTAGACTTTTTCCTTTGGGAAAGAATTAAAAATCTTACCTTTGAGAATTCTCCCAATTCAAGACAGGAATTAGAAGTTGCAGTTTTGCAAGCCTTCGACTCCCTATCTCCGCTCAAGTTGGTGAACTCAGCTCAGAACGTAAGAAGACGGTGTCGGTTATGTTTACAACAGAATGGTGGACAATTCGAACACTATATTCCGAACACTATTCGTTTAAAAATGTCGATAAGAATTTTGGAAACCAACTTGTTTTAGTTCTAATCACGATTAATTTCAAAATATCAACATATTAGGAATTTTTACAGTGTAAACCCTCGTAATTCTCTAGTTATAATACTTATTAGTAATCCTATTAATGGTTTATTAGAATTGTTATTTGTATTACTTAATATTAAAATTTTTTTCTGCCTTGTTGAAATCCTTTATTTGTTTATTCACCACCATCCATAGCCATCTTAAAATACTATGAAATTGCAAACACGCGTCAAAAAGTGCCCTGACACTTGACATGCAGAAATGCTTCAGCTGCCTTTTGGATTTTGGCATTTGTTGTATTGCAAAAAGGTATTAGAAGACATAGAGGGCGTATTATCAAAGACAAGCCAAGATTTAAGAAACTTTGATATGCTTCCAAATTTATTTGATAACAAAGGCAGTTTTAGGAGATCGGCTTAGTGACAGCTGCAATAGGTTCCCAAGAAAAAAAATACTTCTACATTTGTCAGGAATTTTCTTAAAGAGTAAAAAGAGGTGGACCATGGAGTCAGTGATTGTTGTGAAAATTTAGCGGTTACAGTTCGCAAAACTAAAGCATTTTTCGGTCGTCGTAAAGCACTTTCTCGGCCATCAATTGTGAAACTGGTGGAAAAATTTGAGCTGTTGGGACAAATTAATGATGTGAAGAATCGAACTCGTGCACGTCACTCACGAACAAATGACAATATTGCTGTTATAGCTCATATTGTTGAGGAGAACCCAAGTTTGTCCATTTCTCGTAGATCTTTGGAGTTGAGCATTCCACGAATGACATTACATTATATTTTGCATAAAGATTTAGGTCTTAAGGCTCCCAAAGTTCAGTCAACACAACACCTCACGCCTACCGACCATCAACAACGTCATGTCTTTGCTGATCGGGTCCTTGAAATGCATCAAACTGATCCGGAATTTCATCGAAAAATCATCTTGTGTGATGAGGCCTATTTTCACCTCCGAGGCTACGTAAACAAGTAGAATTGTCGCATTTGGGGCTTGTAAAACCCAAAAATGAGTGTAGAAATGCCTCTTCATCCTCAACGTGTCACTGTTTGGTGCGGTTTTTGGTCTGGCAGGGTCATTTGACCCTACTTTTCGAAAATGAGGCTGGAGAAACTGTTACGGTGACCAGATTGCGCTATCGAACGATGATTAATGATTTTGTATGGCCGGAATTGGAAGATATTGATGAGGACGACGTTTATTTTCAACAAGGCGTGAAAAGTTGGCTGGCCGTGCGGTTTCTCGAAGAGGCTGTCACGATTGGCCACCGAGATCTTGTGATGTAACACCTTTACACTTTTTTCTTTGAGGCTACGTGAAAGATAAGGTCTATGCCCACAATCGATTCAAGATCTCAAAGATCGAATTCGTAACGTTATCGATGACATACAGCTATTCTTTCATGAAAGGAATATGGTCCTGCAGGCGTAGCTGTGGCGGCCATTTTGCTGATATTGTTTTCCATAATTAATGGCACACCCCCCTCTGCGACTTCCTGGAAGTATAAGTAAATGGTGTTCCAAATTATTAGGGTATTGGACATATATTTAGCGACATTGACAAATGTTAACCAATTTAAAAATCAGTTGAATTTTAAATGTCTTTATCGCTTGTAGATTGTCCCCTTCGAAGGTAGAAAACATTTATCTTTTAAGCTGTGTGTGGAAAAGTTATAAATAAAGAAGATATCAGAAACTGTCAAAATCGAAAAACTGGAATATCAAAGATATGCTTAATACCTTTGCCGATCAATGTCCTTCATATTCGATCGTGAAAAATAGGTTTGCAAGCTTCAAACGGGGTAAATATTCCATTGAAGATGATCACCGATTGGGAAGGCCAATGTGACGGACACATCACCAAAAATGTTGCAGTTCATGACATGGTTTTGTCAGACCGTTGAATTGGGGTAAAACGAATATCTGAGGCATATGAAGGCGACCATCATAGTTCACATCGATTTGGACATGAAAAAATTTCTGCAAAATGAATCCTCAAATGCCTGAATGTTGACCAGAAGTGGTAAAAGCTTGTCCGATCTGTACTTGGTTTAACAATCGATGGAATGTTTAAAAATCTGCTTGAAAAGTTCTTGCTTCAGTATCCTGGGATTGCCATGGAGTAATCATGATTGATTTTTTTGGATAAGGATGGAACAATAACCGGGAATTATTATTCGACGTTACTGATCGCTCTACGAGAAAAAATTGTAGAGAGAAAACGCTGAAAGTTGTCCAACTGTGTTCTGTTTTTGCACACAAATCGCATGTTGCCAGGCAAACTACAAACAAGAAACAATAATAATTTATTTATATATTTTGTTTTGTGTTTGAGTGCGTTTGCAGCGACTCCTCAAGCTATATCGCTTAACTTTGACGTTTACTGAACGTTATTATATTCTTAGTAAAATCTGAGTTATTTGCTGCGGTTAAAGAAAGCTCAGAAACTAATACTTTATGAATATCGACAATAAAAGATAGTCATTGCATCGTGTACAGAATGAAGTAGCTCTTTTTTAATAGCGGAAAATACACATGATATGATATATGATGAATCGTGACAGTTTCTTAATTGTTTATTGTTGTTAAAATGGCGTTCTAAAAATATACATTTCGTAGATAAATGAATAATATTTACAATAAACCCGTTAAACTTCCGTATTGGGTAACAGCAATTGAATTATGTTTTATAACTCATAAATCATTTAAATTGAACAAAATTAAAGCCGCATTTGACAGTAATTGTAATTGGCGCCTTCGTCTCGTTTGAATAATTTTAATCGTGCAATTATTAAGGATACATACTGGATTAGCATCAATAGTTTATCAGCATGACTTAACTAAAAGAGAGAAAAAGAAAATGGCAGGTAAGTAATAAAGGATAAAAATAACTTCTTTGGTTAAGAGGAGCTTATCGTCAGATGTAAATCAATAGGTCAGTTAACTTTAATCTTTTATCCTTGATACTTTGGAAAATCCGTTAAAGTGAATGACCATGGGCGCATCGGTTTTGACACGTGCCCTCAACAAGAAAAATTAAAGCTTAAATTCCAAGAAACGGAGGATGCAACATTTTTTACTGTGAACTCACCTGAATTTTACATGATGTCATTATTCAGAAGCAATTATTAGGATTTCGTTTTGATAATGTAGCGGAAACCGCAAATATACTTGCGGTTATCAGTATTAATTTAGTCTATCCACAAAACAAGTATGTTACACTGAATATTTTGTGGTTTTAAGTTTGATTTTTAAAAATAGAATAATCAGACATTAATCCTAATATATAATTTCAGAAATGATTGATTCATTTATAAAAAATACATTTCTTTTGAAAAAAAGGGGGAAAAGTATATAAGCAATCTTTTTATGTTTAAGTACATTTGTCCTAGAATTTAATTAATGCTATTATAGGTGATATCATAAAAATAAATTGTCATAGAAAAAACCCAGTTATATAATAAAAAAACATAACCTACGTGTGATTGGATTATTCTTTGACATTTTCTTCTAAGAAACTAATTTTTAAATTATTGATTGCAGTTATTATGTAAGACGAAATTAAATGAGGAGATTGTAAGAATTCTTATCTTTATCAGGTCATAATGTATTAACACAATCCTCTTTCATAACTTATGTATATATAGAAAGACAAACTAGAAGTAAATAATGAAGATTTACCATCTAACAATCAACGATATGCAAAAGATTAAGAATGATAAGGAATCAATCATAAAAAAATTGTTTAGTTTTCTTTCATCGATGTACAGGTTGCGCAAGTAAAAAAGCAACAGCCTGAAATGGTAAATGTATCGAGCTTTTCATTAAGAGCGACGCATTTTGTTTTTTCAATTAAAAGATTTGTGTGTTAGTTATGGAAACGATTTTATTTTTCAAATGAAAGTACAATCGATGTGGAAGCGCTGGCTTGAGTGAATACGTTGGACCCAATTTTCCATGACTCGAGCACATAAATCAGTCCAAATAGCAGGAATTTCGCGTTCAATGTTCGCCTGCAACTTTTCTAACGTTGCTGACTTATTGGCATAGACTAGTGATTTAATGTCCAAAGAAAAAAGTCTCACACGAACGAGGCAATGTCATTCATGAGCACCATTGCGTGAGATAACTCGCTCTCAGAACTTGGCCTTCAATAATTCGATTGTGTCGGTCGTATGTTCTGTGGCACATATCGTCCAAGTTCATAGTGTCGAGCTGGTTCCAAAAATACCCCAACATGGTTGTTGCACCGTTTTCATCAAAAAAGAAAAATGAGCCGATGACACCACCAGCATGAAAATCACACCAAACAGCTACTTTTTTCGGATAAAGTTCTCATTCGTTCAAATGTGACAAATTTGCTTGTTGACAAAACCATCGAGCCAGAAATGAGCTTCATCCGAAAATATGATTTTCTTGTGAAAATCGTCGTTAGCTTGCATCTGGTTCAGAGCCGAATTAACGAACGACGCTTAAAATGGTCGGTTGGCTTCATTTCTTGAGTTAACACAATCTTATACGGGCGGAGAGCAAAATTCGCCACAAACTACTCACACTAATGAGGACTGCTAACACACACTCTCTCGAACGGCCACAATATTATCTTCACTTCGAACATTACGTCGTCGCAGTGATGCTGGGACATTATGCAATGGATAAGTTGTTTCGAATTTTTCACCAAACGTTCGATAGTCCGTCTTGTTGGACGGTTTCGTCAACCGAAAATTGGCGTAAGAGCACGCAACATAGTCGTCATAGAACGTGAACGTTGATAAAAAAGTTGAATAATTTGCAAACATTGTTGAAGCGTGTATCTCTCCATCATTAAATGGCATAGACTGACGTTTCAAAATCTGAAAGAATTACGAAGCCAACTTCACTCGTATTCGGAAAATGAACCACGTTCTAGGTGCTTAATAAAACAATTGCTTGTCTAAAAATGATTTTTTCAACATGATATGGTTATAGATGAAAGAAAATTGACTTTGAAGAAAATTATTACAGTCATGAACATAGTTATAGATGAAGTTTCAAGAAAATCATTACAGTCATGTAGTTGTAAGTCTTCCGATGTTGTTGCGTCCTAGAAACGTCAAGTGCAAACTTATCTACGCGACAACACCAGGAAGACTTCAACACAGTCATGAACATGTCTGAAAAAGGAACTAGATTTGAGAAAGCTATGCGTAAGATGAGTGCTGTATTTATTAAATTTTGATCGAAAATTATTTCGATTAAAACTTTCTAATCATGGTTTAAACGTTGCTATAATCCTGAACACACTACGCTTTAACAAATCTTTCAATCGCAGGGTGGATTGAATTTGATTGTTTAAGTTTGAAGCAGCTAAAATTGATCGAGAAGATTCTGGTACTAGTCTTTTTTTAGGGAGAGGGGAGAGGAAGTGGCGAGGGCACAGAAGGCATTATGTCAATTGATTATCTTCAAATCGGTGAAACAATAACATAATAAAGAGTATTAACCAAACCTGTTGGATCAACTAAATACAGAAAACTTGGATTTTCCATTATTACCATGAATTGCAACTACGAAGAAAGTAGAGTGAACTGAGCTCGGCTGAATAGTCAGAGAATATTTTGGACTATAAGCTTGCTACGCTTTCAAAGGCGATATGAGAGAATGTTTCCTCCTACTCATTACAGAGTCTGCATAAAGGTTCATTTCTATAGATGCCCATCTTGTGCAGGTGACCTCTTAGACAACCATGTCCTGTTAATAGGCATGTGTGCTAAGCTGAGTCTTGTTTAATACAAGCAATTTAGCAGTTAATCGTTGTGATCCATCATCCGTTTGGTGTGCCTTTGTCCAGCTGTATGGTTCCAATTTAGTTGGTGTTGTTTTATAATCCACTCATTAATTGCATCACGTACAGTACTCTGATCTGTGATACCTAGACGTGGGTCCGGTCCGGTAAATTTCATTTGGAAACCCACCCTCGCTAGCTGGTCTGCCGTTTCATTGCCCGTTATACCTCTGTGTCCCTGCATCCACATCAAGGTGACCTTGTTATTTACTAGTTTTGAGGCTATATCATAAGATGCTATAGCCTTTAAGACGCATACTGAAGTGTATAGCTGTTAGTGCAGCTGGAATTGATAACGAAGTCGTAGCAGAAGACGTTGTACAGCAGTGGTGACCTCTAAGCAGCAAAAATATAGGAAAAAAAGTCTTTTACTAATATTATAAGACCTTGCATATGTCCAAGAAAAATCCTAGCTGAGGACAGACTCTGGTAGTGAGCGACTTGAATGTTAGTGACCAACACCGCCAGATCTAGTATTTTAATGTTACATAAGCTCATTTTCTAAATTTTTTTTGCAGATTCTATCAAAGGTTTTTCTTATTATTGGCAGTAAAGTTATTGGTTTGTAATTTTTCGGCGAGCTGTAATCCGAATTTGGCTTTAGACGTACCACTACCGCCCTTCTCCCTTCGTATTGAACGAATCGAACATAAACACATCTTGAAGAATGGGCATAGCTTCCAATTTTATTAGCTCGCTGTGGCTTAATGTGTTGCTTTTTTACTTGTACCAAGTGTACATTTTCTCTAGATAAAAACATTGTTGAGGTAGTTTAATCAAGAGTAGATAATATTATTGGTGATAATATTGGTGATCAGTAACTACCAGTAAAAGGAATGTCTGTTCTCCACTATATAGATTTAAGCGATCGTTTTCCAGTAAATTATTGTTTATTATACATATACAGGGTGTCCACCTAGTACGCTGAAGTCCAATATCTTGGTTGATAAGAGAGATAATTGAAACTTTTTTTATTTCACGTCTCTAGTTTTCTCAGTACCTACAAACCTAAAATAATTCCGATTATACAGGATGTTCCATTTCCTACAGCAAAGTTGTAGAATATTTAATTCTACGTTTTACCGATCAATGATATACATAGAGAGTGTTCCATTTGAATTAACGGAGATTTTTCATATTTTGCTTCTTCAAATTTGACAACATTTTCTGGGCACCCCTTATATTGTAGGTCAGTTTCTGACATGGCGTTTTGAAGGACCATATTATTCCTATAAAGTCCTATATTATAAAGTCCCTTTTATTTTTCATGTAGATTCAAAATAAATTATAAAAAATATTGGTTTCTATTTAAAAAAAAAGTTGCTGTTTGTGCAGAGGAAATGGAACAGCCTGTATAATCGGCATTAATTTAGATTTGTAGATCTTGAGAAAACTAGACACGTGAAATAAAAAAAGTTTCAATTATCTCTCTTATCAACCAAGATATTGGACTTCCGCGTACTAGGTGGGCACCCTGTATATGTATATCATACCATGAAGTAAACAGTAAGAAAAATCAGGGATATTTTTAATAAAAAAATGTTTTTAGAATGTATAACATTGAAAAAGCGTAACGTTCGGAAATTATGCACTTATACCCGTTAAAATCATTTTCAATGTCAATCAACGAAAGAGATTAACATTTTAAATTACATTTTAAAAATTTAATGCGGGCATATTTGTTCAAAAAGCAGGAAAAGTGAGTGGGTCGTAATTTCAATGTTCCTTTATTGAAAGTTGTTTAATTTAAACATAGACTTAATAAAACATAATAAAACAGTCCCGTTCATTGGTAAATCCTTTAAAATAGAACATGTCTACCATGAAACGAAGGATTATTTTGCCGTAGAATAAATTACTAATATTCTATAAGAGTTAAAAGCGTGATAAAAGATACTAAATTCAAATTTTCATTACCGTGTCGCTAATTTAAATTATGCAGACGTCATATTGCTTATTCTATTCAAACATGATTATACAACATTATCGCATATTGTACAAGAGTTATTCAATTACGTCACATAACGTTACTTTTCTCTAACACAAGAATATTAAATTAATTTTAAATATACACATAGATTCTTATTAGATACTTTCCACATATTTTCTGTGAAAACCTACCGGTATTTTACAAAATATACGGACAGGTTTACGATACTCCGTAAAAGAGTCACAGTTACATCGTGATATTTACATTATTGTGGCAATTTTTGTCCCAGTATAATCTAATTTACATCTTTCAGCGAGTTCAGAAAAACACCATTCACAGAATTTCACTTGATTTCTCCTAAATGTAAGCGTGAATACCCTCGTCCTGTACATGTGCATATGTGAACATTCTAAATTTATATTGTTTGTATACGTAATTTGATAATCGAGGAAGATCTGTGTGACCTCATGTTATCAGTCGGTGACTTTCGAAAACAATACTAACCTAAATACTAGATTTATCGCTACAAGTAATTATAATGCATTACGAATGAAATGATTTGTTAATCGTGTTATAAATAGTTTTAAAAAGGTTTTTCCGTCTCAGTCAATGTTGGTATAACGCTCTGACTAACTGTATGTTATAAAAAGGTGATAAAAAGTACCTGTCGTGTAATTACGGTCGTTGCAAAATTTTGCTGACATCTCTTTCATTTTTTCTAAACTAAACGTACTATCGCATGCTGAATACTTTGCCTATAATTACATTTTGTGACAAAAAAAGAAAGTGTATTTTTTTCTCAAGTTTTTAAAATGATCAGCTGGGATTGAAGATATTCTTTATTAATGTTGAAAGAGGAGAAGAAATCAGGTTTTTGTATGTAATAATATAGATATTGAAAGTAAACATCAAGTCACAAACAGCAATGGATTGACACTTACTAAATAAAAGCAATGAAACAAAATAAAGAAAATGGCTACCAAGCTTACCAGAATTAAAAACTTTTATAGAGCCCAAGAAAGGTGAAGAAAATGCTAAAACTATGTATTATACGTTAAGAATTAAAACGTGCACTTGATAGGGATGAAGCTAAGATGAAAGAAAGGTGAAGAGTGATAATACCATCGTGAATTATAGACAATAGCTTATCTATGAATCCGTAAATTTTATTTCTAAGTTATGTCGTTTCACAAAACTGTTCGATTCAAGTTTTTCACAATTTCAAACGGGAAAATATGTCCGCCATTTTTACGTCACTAGTCTAACGCTATAGGAATATTTTATTATTAACAATTGAGGACAGTGTGGTAGGTTAACTATACTGTTAGTTACCGAGTAGCTGTAAATGTTTGAAGTAAATATTTAGTTTGGCAACTCTAAGACATTTTTAGGTTAGAATTACTTGAGTGAATCAAATTATAATGACTTTTACTCTGTCAAATTTTTGACACATTTGAATTTAAAAATCAGGCACGTCAACATAAAGTTTTAAAGCATTTTCTTTAGCAAGATGGTCGACACTGCTATAGTTTTAAATTGTACATCGAATTGTGATACGTCAGTAGGCTTTGTACTTCAATAGTTAGCCGCATTTTCATAAAAGCGCTAAAAAACGAAACTTTAAACATTTATATCTTAATAAATAATAAAGATATATCAAAATAAAAAAAATACTATATCAATAATATCATTTTTTTAATCTATCTATGTGGTGTGAGCGACATTGAGAATATACCAGTAGTGGCTTTATTTATTATCTAATATTAAAAAGACATTTAGGTACTAAAAATGTAATGGAAAAAATGGTGGGGGTGGCGGGCACAATTTTGACTAGAAGTAAGCTAAGAAAAGAATAAATATGAGAATAATAAACAAACAGAATTCGGGAACAATTAAAGCTAACAGACCAGCAGCAGCAACGAATTACCTATTAATGATTCCTATTAAACAATTATCTTGGGACATGTAGTTGAGAGAAAAGAAGTTACAAGGTTTGTATGAAAGAAGAATAAATAAGGAAATTTGTTATTAATTTTCTTGCAAAGTGGATATGTATGGTTTTTTGGTTTACATTTCAGATCAAGCTGTCACTTTTCATATACAGAGTGGCCCATAGAAAACGAAACAAATGAATTATCACTGAAACGGCAATTTATTTGAACAAAATGCCGAAACACGTAAAATTTGTTTTGTAAGGGTACACATGCACGTTATAAATTTAACCTCTTAAGTTCATGCCTCCTACCAGGGGGGCTACGCCGTCCCTTATCACCATAGGGAACTGATTTGGAGAGAGGTATCACTCTACCTCATTCGACCTTCATCAGGAAAACAAAATGTCAACCACGCTAAAGACGTAAAGCTTTACTTTTGTATTGTACATCAGGGTCTTCCAATAATAGGTTTTATTTTGATATGTAAAAAAACTAGTATTTTTAAGTGAAATCATCGGATGTTTATTTAATTGTAAAGAGGAGGATATGCCATTAATAATGGAAAACAATATGAGCCAAATGGCCGCCACAGCTACGCCTGCAGGACCATATTCGATTCATGAAATTGCCATCACCAATTCGCACATTTGCGGCTGTATGTCCTCAATAACGTTACGAATTCCGTCTTTGAAGTCTTGAATCGATTGTGGGCATAGACCTTATCTTCTCACGTAGCCCCAAAGAAAAAAGTCTAAAGATGTTACATCACAAGATTTCGAGAAATCTCAATGATGCCAGACCAATTGCATCAGTCATACGTTGAGGATGAAGAAGCTTTTCAACAATCATTCTTTGGTTTTCCGAGCCCCAAATGCGGCAATTCTGCTTGTTTACGTAGCTTTCGAGGTGAAAATGGGCATCATCACTCAAGATGATTTTTCGATGAAATTCTGGTTGATAATTGGTAGGCGTAGATCTAAGTTTTTATGCAAAATACGGTGTAATGTCGTTGGTGGAATGCCCAATTCCAAAGATCTACGAGAAATGGACAAACTTGGTTTTCCTCAACACGATGGGCTACAACAGCAATTTTCGCATTTGTTCTTGAGCGACGTGCACGAGTTCGATTCTCCACATCACTAACTTGTCCGAACAGCTCAAATTTTTCGCCAGTTTCACAATTGCTGGCCGAGAAGGTGCTTCACGATGACCGAAAAATGCTTTAGTTTTGCGAACCATGACCATTTTTATAGTGAATAATTTCAATGCTGAAGAAAGCTTGAGATATTATCTCAAGTGAGTTATAGGATTGTAATGTCTAAACACGCCCATAGGGTGGCAGAAAATTCTAAAAATGTTGGTTTTGTGTTGTACAAATTAACGAAAAAATTTAATATTTTATGAAATCAGGTGCTATAAACAGTTATCTGTTCTATGCGCTTTGGTTTGAATTGAAGTCTCAATTTGTGTTCTTGTATATTCGATATTTTTTAGCTGGAAATAACTTAACTAGATCAATCTTCACAAGTCCAAAGTATTACTGATTTTAGCATAGGTGCGTGATAGAATAGAAACCATGCTAAAGAAGTGCAATTTTTGCATCCAAGGTCTCTTAGCAGAATTTAATCAAAAAATGGTTTAAATCCTCTACCTACTATATCTAGATTGACCAACTGGATAGATAGTCTTTTTCTTTAGCTTTACAGAAGGAAATGACACTTCTTTGAAAGCTGATTTTCATTCTTTAATTGAGTCTAAGAAATTAATATCCTATTTTGTCAGAAAAATCGATTGAAGTTTTATTACCGTTTGGCAATGAAATGCTTGCAAATGCTTCAAAATAATTTATACGAATCACAAATTTATAGCACTTATATAATAAAAGTAGATTTCAATATTGGTATTGGATATTGATATTGTGATTGTGTGCCTATATTCTTTTTAGTTCTCGCGTCATTACAAGCTTTGGAATTTCCATATTTTTCCAACTCTCTGCTCACTTTTGTTCATTACCTATACCGCGGTTGTACTTAGAAATTCTACATATTATCCCAGTACAATCACAAGCATACTAATATTTATGTAAAATAATGTATGCTACCGCAATTTTAATTGTTTTAATGTATTTCACAGCCGCACCAGCATTGTTTATTGTATTGATATAATGTTTATACCGAAAAGAAAAAAAAGACAACTGTTGGTGTTAAATATACAATTATGTTGTATTGGGTTTTAAGAGGAAAACTTTCTCTTTTAAATCTAGGAAATACAAACTGAATTAAATTTGTTATCAATTAAAAACAAGAACACATTACAAATATTTAATTAATAACATTGATGTAGACAGTCTTTAAAATTGTGTATCTCAAACTAATTATGTGTTCCAATTAGCATTTGTAATCGTTTGTGAGCAACCAATTTATTTATTATAAGACACCTGCTTATCTAAACGAAGGACAATTATTTCTAAATAAATCATATTGTTACTACAGATCTCTATTTCAGATACATTACATTATATCAACGGAGTTAACTAGAGCATGGCTTAAAATTCGAATTTCTATTGACTAGAATATCCTGAAAGCGCTGTTTTTTAAATAATATTTTAATAGATGTTGGCCCCAAAAGAACGACAAAAAAGAAGCGATTGTCAATGACAAGGCTAGTCTGATAAATTCACTTTATATTTTGCCGAAAAAAATGGGACCCTTGACCTAAACAAGTGTTTATCACTTTGTAAACGTATTTTTACGACATATTACAAAGTTATTGTCTTAATTATATGGAAATATTGTAGACACATGCGGACGATGCTAATTGTTAGCCATTATTTATAAAACGATCTCTAGAATTTTAAGACAGCTTAAACGAAGAGGTAATTTGGACTTTTATTATGGAAAAGAATGTAACAAATTACTTAGAATAAATATATTGAAAGGTGTAATATAGAATTGTGTCTGAGAAAACACGTCACTCATTTGATTTAAATAAGTCAACGGTATTCAAAATAATAAAAACACAAGCAAGCTATTGGTGAAAAAAAATATAAAAAAATGACGTCAAGAAAATCAATAAAAAATAGATCTTATTATTATATTATAGTAATAAGTATGCAAAATTAATATCTCATCGTTTTATGTCGCGCATTTTTTACGATAAAATTGCATCGCATGGTTGTTTATAAATTAATATCCTGATAGCCTCTTACGTATTAAAAAAAATCTTTTTGAAAGTGTTTGATGTAAATATATTTTTTTTCCTTGAAGTTCACGTGTACGTTTAATTTTTCTACTAAAGAATAACAGTAAACGTAAACTACGAATATTACCTCGTTCGTTGAATCATCCATCGTGATTCTTAAATCAGTTTTGCGTAAAATCTATAAATTCAACAGCACCTTTCACAAGAACTAATGTTTCATACTTGTAAGATTATTAATTGCAAAATGAAGTTAGTTAATCGCAGATTAGAAGTGCAGATTTAGATCTAACGAAGTTGTACGTTTTAATTGCATTCATAATGATTGAATCAATGTCCTTGTGCAAATTCTTTTGATTGAGGTGATACTTATGTGACAGAATAGGAAATAGAAATAAACGTAAGCAATCGTATCTGCTAGTATTCTTTTGTTTGGTGTAATGCCGTAAGCTATTCATTAACTTTAAAATTAAACATTCGCTTTTGTGTATGCTGTTATAAACAATTGCGAATTCAATGTTTTAACTTTCAATTGTATAGAACAGAAATCTATTACTGCAGCTACTATCGAAAAGGAAATATAAAAACAGGTGTCAAATAATGTGCTTTGTAGCAGTTGTACCAGCTATAGTTAACCTTGAGTTCATCTGAACCTTTGAAGTAACAGAAAATAGCCTTAAAACTTTCTATTTTGTAAAGATATCTTTTATTTAAATCAAAATTAAAAGCCTTCTTCAGAATTTAAGAAATTGTAACATTAATTTTTTTTATATAAATATTATATAAAAAATTTGTAAAAGGATATCTTCCTAAAAATAATTTAACAAAGAATTTGTAAACACTGTATAGAAAATTGCAAGAATTATTAAAAATTGTGTATATTGCAATGTTGTAAAATTTTTGATGTACGAAGTTGTAGAGGTTGTCGGGAATTAAAGACTGTAAAAATTATCCAAGATTGAATAGAATGTAAAAATTGTGAAACTGTAAAAGGTTGTAAAACTGAAGTATGGATGTTAAAAATGGTAAAAATCGTAAAAATTGCAAGTAAAATAATAAACACTGCAAGAATTGCGAAAACAAACTGTTGCAAAAATTGTCAAATACGGTAAAAAATTCAAACAATTGTGAACCTGCTGTCAGAACTTGTATAGATTGTCAAATTGTCAAAAAATGTAAAATTGTTCTAAAATCGCATGTCAGATAGATAGAAACAGGAAAAGATGTACCTACATATTTGGAAATTGCAAGAAAGTTTATACAAATCGCAAAAATTGTAGATTTTAAAAAATTAAAAAAATTGCAAAATTTAATAGTAGTAAAAATAATAATAATAATAATAAAATATATACCTAAATAATAATAATAAAAATAACAAAAACGGGTCGATAGCCGCAGTGGTTAGGCGGCTGACTATCGTTGTGACATTTTTTCAGAGGGTTGAAATCCGGATCGACTTACCATTCGCTGTTGGGAGCAAAGTGATTAACAACGCGGCATTATAATAGGTGATATGATGCTATCACAAAGCCATTTTAACATAATTTACATGCACAAAACTACACCGTGAGAGTTGCTTTGATAAGACAAGTAATACATCTTAGGGAATCACTGCTACTAAGCACCCCCACATAAAAAAATTAATAAAAATAAATGGAAAATGATAAGAGACTTATAAAAGTGGTAAATACTGCAGAAAATGCTAAAAATTATAGAAAATTGTAAAATGTAAGAATGATGCAATATTGCAATTGTGTAAAATTTAATTCTAAAAATTGTAAAAACTAAGAAGACGCACGAAACTGCAAGATATTGTAATACTGCTGTGAAAAACTATAAAGAATTGTAAAACTTGGCAAAAAATAATAAAAACAGCAGAAAAATGTAAAAAATTATCCAGATTGCTTTAATTGTAAAAACTGTGAATTGAAAAATTGATTATCTTTTAAAGATTGCCGAAAACGATAGAAGATGCAAACAATTGCAAAACAGCTGTTGTTGTATGGGATTATAAAAAAATATCAAAATTGCAAAACGTCATAGAAATTGTAAAACGTGTATTTCAAAATTGTGAAAGTGTAGAAATCGTAGAAATTATTGGTTGTACAAAGTTAAAAAAATATTGTCAAACATATAAAAAAATAATTGTGCATAGATGTGAAAAATAATATAAATTACAAAAATTGTAAATTCCAATTAATTTGTAAAAGTATTGAAAATATTTATCAAAACCTCATTGACAATGAGGTTTTATTGTCAGTATAAAAACTTTAAAGAACTGAAAAAAATATGGTAAAAATTCGGGAGATTATAAATATGTAACTGGTTAAAGTTGTAAAGATTTATCTATCTAAAGATTTTGTA